>VDFB02193867.1:720346699-720650828 GCA_007258455.2 Sequoia sempervirens
ATCAAAAAATTTTGAGTGTAGCTATCCTCAATTTCACGTCCAAGGTCAGTATTTCCTGATTTCAGAAAAAAAGTGGCCACTTAAGCCCCTTTTTTGGGAACCATCTTGGTGCACTTACCCATGAATCTTTATGGAAAAGGTTATGAAATCATGAAACAACTTGGTTATAAGGGAAAAGGATGTGGTGCTAGAGAATAAGGTATTTGTAACCCTATAGAGCCTCACATGCAAGAAAATACTAGTGGTCTTGGTTATTATCCTTCGAAAGACATAAAAAAGCCTTCACTCAATATCAAAACTATTACAAAAGATTCCTCTAAGCCAACTTTAACATTAGTGTGCTGGCACATCCTGAACTGATAGACACTAGTGCTCTTGATTGTTATCCTTTGAACGAAATGAAAGAAACAAAGAAATGCTCACTTAATGTCAATTTCATCTTGCAAAAAACAAATGATTTGAATTCATGCAAAAAACAAATGATTTGAATTCATTAGATTTTACATCCTCCTTTCAAGGAGAAAAAAAATTCTTGCAATCTAAACAGTCTTGCATAGGTATGCCATCTTATACTAAGCAATAGATATCTTTATCACAAAATAAATGAACATTTTCTATTGTTGATCAAGAGAGTATCTTGTTGAGACTTCTCCACGATCGCTTGATATCTATCCCTCCAAGGAAACGAAAGAAATTTTACTACAAGAATTCATTTTGTGCATATCATAGAGTTCATGGTCACTCTACTAATGAATGTAATACTTTGTGTAAAAAAATTCAATATCTTAAGGACTGTGGTGCTCTTGCTTGGGTTGAAGCACCTAGTCCCTCTTTTCATTTTGGCTCATCCTTGCTCTGAACTAAGTGGGGCAAGGGACCGTAAGTTAGCCTTGTCCTTGTATGTCACTTGTCACTATCACTTTTGGCTAGTTGACCGCCTTTCATGTAAATATAAGAGCAAGCTTGGGATGTGGATGACATGCATTAAGTTGGATCACATGTGACATACTTGTTCATGACATAGCTCTTATTGGAAACATATGACTTGGCATAGGAATTTACGAATAAGCTCTCATGTCTTCTTCTACTTTAAAGAAATTTCTCACAGTAATGGTGTTAGGAACTGCTTTAAAGTGGGGGCATACATCAACACTCATGTTTCATTATG
This sequence comes from Sequoia sempervirens, assembly GCA_007258455.2. Classification (NCBI taxonomy): domain Eukaryota; kingdom Viridiplantae; phylum Streptophyta; class Pinopsida; order Cupressales; family Cupressaceae; genus Sequoia; species Sequoia sempervirens. Next base: position 720,347,868 of record VDFB02193867.1, read on the forward strand.
TGATTTCTTTCTTCTTGTGATGCGTCCTTTTCTTGGTGGTGTCATTTGGCTTGATTTCCTCCAAGAGCATGATATTTCTTTGACTTGTCCTCTCTTGGATACATTAGGCACAGTGTTCCCTAAGAAGAGACCGTGCATGAATAAATCAAAATCCCTTTGAACATACCTTACACTATTTTGCATTTACAACAACTGTTATATGGCCACCTTGAATAACACACTTTGCTTGCCTATGGAGCCATCTTATTTGTTCATGAGCTACAAGCACACAATTTTTTTCTTGTCTCATGAAGCTCAAAGTTCATTATTTCATGGTGCCTTATCAAGATTATCAAGAGGTATAGCTTTGGTATGGTTTGACGAGAAGCCAATTAGAGGCATGACTTTCCCTTAGCCACTCACGTGTGTGTGAGCACATATCCATCATATGTGTCTCACCTTCTTGGATTACTCACCCAATGGATAGCATAAAGTTTCATTGCCCCAGAGTGAGCGTGCATTTTTGGACAAGCAACTTAGATATAGTCCACATCACGTTGGACAAACCGTTGAGGCTTGATCCACCTCTTTTTATTTTTGCTTGTTCTTTTTATTTTTCTTTCTTCCTTTAGTCATTGGAATTGCATGTTTGTGTATCTTGATGTTGTATATCATACAACTTGTGCATGTCCTTTCATTCTTATGTCGGTTTGACTTAGGATCTTGGATCCTGGTGGCTTCACCGCTTCCTCAATCTTTGTTATCCTAGACCATCCGCATTGGTATGCTTGGACCCCTCTTGAATGTCTAATTTTGTGTGAATTTGAAGCAAGCTCATCATCTCACTAAAGTGGGGACTACATGTAATAAGACAAAAGATTCCCCCTTTTCCTTGCTTACTTTGGGAATAATTAATGATATTTATTCGACTTGATATCACCTTGATCTAGTGTTGTGATATGTTTTATACATTGGACATTAGGCCTTGGGCCCTTTTAAAGCTAAATAAACTTAACTTTTCCCTAATTTAGTGTTGTAAATTGTATTTATTGACACCTTCACATTAAATTTAGGAGGCTCATAAATTAAATGGACCTAATCTAATGTTGTAATGTGTTTTACACATTCACATGGGATTTTGGGCCCTTCTTAGCTAAATAGACCTAATTTTTCCTTAATTTAATGTTGCAAAATGTATTTATTTACACTTTCACATTGAATTTTGGGGCCTCTTTCATTTATGGCCTTAATATCATCACTCATAGGCCCCTAAGACCATATATTGTGCATCCCAAGGCATATTTCAATCAAAAACCTAGCAAAATCAATATATAAGCTTAATTTACACACTTCCTGACACTTTAGCAATCAAAATATGCCCTATGGGACCCATTCACATGTTTGGACGAATGAGTCCCATCCAGGTGGGACCCATTCACCTAGCTTGGCGAATGAGTCCCATTTGGCCTATTTTCAAGGTTTTGAGCAGGAAAATTGGGTTTTAAGTTCAAATTTTATATATGTCAGCCTTTAGGATCTAATACACGAGATATTAGATGGATTGTCTATATAAATGAGTTTTCAAATCATTATTTCATTAAGTCTACATGTTATCAAGTCAAGCATTCAAAAGTTAAGCATTCCAAGAATTCACAAGATCATCTAGAGAGCATTCAAGATCATTTTTAAGGCATTCAAGGGAAGAATTATTCATCAATTATTGCAGCAATTCAAGATCCATCATAATGTCAAGCACATCAAGCATCAAGCATGCTATTGTTCTAGTGTTGTGATGTAGCATTGAAGATCCAAGATCAATCATTGTTCTATTCCTATTGTCAAGATCAAGATCTACATCCTTCATGGCCATTTCATGTTGAGTTTCATATTTACAAGACATCATTTACAAGGCATCATTCAACATATTATTTTCCATGATTCATGTTCATTTTTTCATGTTTCATTCCTTCATTTCATTGTCTCATCATTTGGTTTAATTACCTACAAGGGGTTTGACCAAGGCAAACCCCTATTCACTAATAATCAACAAGTTTTTCTCCTCTTTACATGTATGATTGCAGGTTTATAGATTGAAGAAAAGTGGATTTGAATCCTTCAAAAGTACCAAAATGAAAAAGTTGCAAATGATGTCAAATTTGCCATGAAAAGTTGTCAAGACTCACGAAAACTCAGATCTATGAAAAAATATCTATCCAATTTGCTTGAAATTAGTGGGAAAGTGCTTATTTTATCCATCTTTTGAGGCTTGCAACTTAGTTTTAGTTCAAGATTCTACTCCTAGGAAAATTTGCAATAAACAGGACTGATCCCCCAGAAGTGGTGAATGAGTCCCACTGTACAAGCATTTTTCCAATATTTTTTGTAGATTCTCATACCCTTTTTTCCAAAAATCTATTCCTGTGCAGAAACCCATATCTAGGACTAATTCACCCAGATTGGTGAATGATTCCCCATAGACCAAAATTTTAGGATTTTCAGCATTTCAAAGCTCCATCTAGTCATCTTCAAATTTCCAGGTGCACACATTTCATCTTGCAGCTTGTTATTATGTTTTTCATGCATTTCTAGGTCATTTAGTGAAGTGTTACATCAAACTAGGTTTTAGTGTTTTAATTTACATTGCATTTGTCTTTCTAAGTCTTAACTTGGTGGTGAACCCCTCATTAATCTCTAAACATACCCTAGGATAGTCCCTTATTAGATCTCTTTCCCCTTTGCATTGAGATCTCTAGGGAATCCTTGAATGTGGAGCATAGAAAGTTTGTTGCCCTAGGTCCTAAACCCTAGTGGTGAAAATTTTCTATCTTAAACTAATGAACTCGAATCATTGGTGTTTTGTGTGATGACATTGACATTAAGTGAAGATTTGTTTGTTTTTTTTGAACGATAACAATCAAGACCACTTGTGTTTATCAATTCAGGATGCACTACCATTAAAGTTGGCTTAGAAGGATGTTTTGTAGTAGTGTTGATATTAAGTGAAGGCTTGTTTATTTCTATCAAAGGACAATAACCAAGACCATTAGTTGTTTCTTGCATGTTAGGTTCTATAGGGACATGGATACGTTGTTCTCTAACACCACATCCTTTTCCACTATATGATCCAAGTTGTTTCATGAGTTTATAACCTCTTCCATAAAGCCTCTTCATTTCTTTAGGATTCGGTGGTTGTTGATAGTCTATCTAATCAAATTTTGTCATGTAATTTCATTCTTCTTCTAAAGTGGTTGAGGTGGATGCTTTTGAAGGATATTCAAAATTTTGTGTTGACATTACCACTTTTTCTTTTCCCTTTTTAGACTCTTTGTTTATGATGTTGTATTATCTTGTGAATTTTCGTTCGAAGTCTAAGGAACCCCAATCATCTTCTAATAGCTTTATGATTTCCTCAATGTATTTTTCTTTATCTTGCACATGTTCCACTTATGTAGTTGGTGTTAATGTTTTCAAAGGATTTTCCTTACCTTTCTCAATGTTAGTTTTTTAAGCTTATCCAAAAGGGATACACTACACACATTAAGGGAAAAGCCATTGTCAATGAGGGTTCTTTTTATCCCTAGCCAATTATGTATAGCTATTATCATAAAAGTGTCATTTTGTTTTTTCACTTCCAAAAGAGGGAGCTCACTTTGGTGGAAAACAATGTTAGCGTTTATTCATTGAATCATGGCTGCTATGTCATTCGGGTTTTCACTAGAGGGAACCACAACTTGTTGCAAAGTTGTTTTAAGCATGGTGTGATAATTAGGTGAATTCTGAATTAGGTTCCACAGGGATATCTTTGTAGGAGTATTCTTAAGTTGTTCAACAAGATCATACTCCTTCCCACTATGTGAAGTTAAACAAAGAGCACTAGGAAAAATGGGATTAGGCAAAGGGAGGGATGTTGATGTTGTTTGTCTTGGTTGTGGATTGTTTCTAGTGTTATATGTATGAGCAACAGTATTATCACTCGGTTGTTGTGACACATTATTCTTAGGTGGGTAAAGGATAAGTTCGGGTTTTTTTTGAGTTTGAGGTTTGTGTGAAGGTGGGTAAATAATTAGAGGATTATTAGGACATCCCATGAGGTATGTAGGAGGTCCATTAATCAAGGGGGATCTAATAGACACTTTTGCATTCATAACCTCAGTGGTCTTGGTTTGATGTATTTCTAATAAAGGGAAATCTAGTGTCATCTTTTCACCATCATCTAAGGAAGGAAAAATTTTGTCATTTTCTTCCACCATGATATCCTCCCTAGGAGCAAAGTTTTTAGGAGAACTGCAAACCAAATGTTCTTTACATTCAAGGATTGGTTCTTCCAAAATGACTTCATCACAGGTAGGGGAATGATCGATGGTTGGATTTACTTGCTTGTCAATGATGGTGTTTCCTTGTTCAATAATGTTTTCTCTAGGGGAAGAGAGGAAATCAAGATTTCCATGACTTTCATCAATTGTATTTTCTAACATCAAATTATCTTCTTCACAACTAGGAGAGATACTAGGAGAAGAACAAATGTGATTGTCATAATCATTTAATATCTCATTTCTTTATAGTTCCCTAATGTTTTCCAAAATAGGATAGGTAGGGGAAGAAACATAAAGAGGGTTGACATAGATCTTAAAGATTTGATCATCCAACACCAACATATTTTCCTCACTTAAACACTTTCATCCTCTAAAAAATTTTCACAAGAGGGGAAGATGTTGAGAGATGAATATAGGCTAGTTGAAGTTTCAATGGTTTCTTGTTGTGTTATGTTATCATCATGATTACCTATGGTTGTTTCTTCTTGTTCATCAATTTCTTTCCTAACAAGAGAGGTAGAAGGAGAGAAACAACTAGGATTCTCAAAACTCTCATTGATTGGTTCTTCTAACACCAAAATATCTTCTTCACCAATAGGAGAGATATTAGGATAAGAATGAATATGATCATTAGGAATGTCCAAGTTTGTATTCTCTTTTATTAAAACACTCTCATAGGGAGGGGATATTAGCTTTTTCTTAGCATGCCTAGAAAGGTAAGGTACTAATATTGTTTGAACAAAAATGAAAAGCACTTCTAGAACCATATCATGCAATATTTGAAGAATGTAAACAATGTATATCCAAAGATGAAAATTAATTTTATCCAACATATACAAAACTTTAGGAATGCAAACAATGTATATCCAAAAATGAAAAGCACTTTTATCAAACTTATGCAAATTTTTATGAATGTAAACATTATATATGAAAAAGTGAAAAGTACTTTTATCCATATTATGAAAAGTTTCATAAATTTGAGCATTTTTAGATCTAATGATGCTTATAATTGAAATCAATTTAAAAAATGACTACCCTAAATTGATGTTTGTGACTTAGACACATAAAATAGATGTTCCTGAAACTTTTCAGACTTATAGTATATGTTACCAGCAAGTTTAGGAAGCACAAAAATGAGTTTTTTAACACTTTCAAAGGTAGTTTAAAATTTCGACTAGGATTGATTCGCCTAGAGGGGCGTATGAGTCCCAGTGGGGTTTTTTTTCAAAAATTTCATAAAAATTCAATTTATTTTTATGATTTTTATGTTGTATGATATGTAAACTAAATGCAAATGAAAATTTCATATGATGTTCAATGATTTGAGATGCAAAAATGCAACTTATTTGCACTTTCACTAATCCAAAACTAGAAACTCTAGAATGCCAATTAACTAATTATAAACCCTAATGCAATGTTAATGCAAGAAAGATCTAGGATGATGATGCACTCCAAATCAAAAAATGAAATGTTCTAAATGAATATTCACCAAAATGTAAGAAAATTGTCATCACTACAGTTTAGGACCCAGGGCTACAAACTTTCTATGCTCCATATTTAAGGATACCCTAGAGATCCCAATCCAATGAAGAAAGGGGAAAGAGATTTGACAATAGGATATCCTAAGGCATGTTTAAAGATTAATGAGTGGTTCACCACCAAGCTAGGGCTTGGAAAAATGTATGGAATGCAAGATCTAATGATTGAACTCAATGATGCATAAAACTTCATGAAATGGATTATAAATGCAAATAAATTATAACAAACTGGAAAAGTATAGAGGAGCACCTAGAAATCTAAAGATGACTCAAATGAGCTCAAAAATGTTGAAAAACCCAAAATTTTGGCCTACTGGGACTCATTTGCCAATATGGGTGAATTAATCCCAAATCAAGGTTTCTATACAGGAACAAGTTTATGTAAAAAGGATATTTGAATCTACAAAAATCTTGAAACACACCTATAGTGGGATTCATTTGCCACTTTTCGTGAATTAGTCCCGTTTTGTCACAAAGTGTCCCAAGAGCTAAAAATTGAACTAAAACTTTGCAAGCTTCTAAAGATGGATCAAATAAGCACTTTTCCACTGATTTCATGCAAATTTGATGGATATTTTTCCCTAGATCTGAGTTTTGATGAGTCTTTCAGACAAATTTTCATGACATTTGCAACTTTGTCATTTTGGTACTTTTGAAGGATTCAAATCCACTTTTGTTCAATCTATAAACCTACAATCACACATGTAGAGAGGAGAAAAACTTGTTGATTGTTAGGGAATAGGGGTTTTCCTTGGTTAAACCCCTTTTAGGTAATTAAACCAAATGATGAAATAATGAAATTTGAACATGAAACATGCAACATAGGACATGAAACATGAGCAATGATACCTTGAATGATGTCTTGTAATACAAATCAGAAATCTACCATGAAATGGCCATGAAGGATGTAGATCTAGATCTTGAGATAAGTGTAGAACAATTCTTGACCTTGGGTCTTGAATGCAACATCACAACACTAGCTCAATAACCTTCTTGATGCTTAATAATCTTGACATGATAATGGATCTTGAATTTCTACAACAAATGATGAAGAATATGCCCTTGAATGCTCTTGTAAACACTTGAATACACTTGTGAACTCAACGTTTCTATAAGGATGCTCATTCAAATTGCTAGGTGTAAAATGAGTGAAAGAAACTTGTTTTTATACTTAATTATGCAAGAATTCCCAAAATTACAACACTACAAGCTGACATCAGATCTAGGAGGATAAAATCTCACCAAGAATTTGAATTAATTTTGATTTTGGGCCACACGGGACTCATTTTCCCAAGGTGGAAAATGAGTCCCATTAGGCATAATTTATGGGACCAAATTCAAAAATGCTTAGGAAGGTGTGAAACTAGGTTCGGGACCTAAAAACCTAGGTAGGACTCATTCGCCCAAGGTGGTGAATGAGTCCCAAATCACTAAATTTGGGCTATACAACTTGAAACAATTGAATTATGATTGGATATTGATTTGTGTCAGGATTTTCCTCAAAAAGATGTATTAAATGGGGTTCGTGGATGCAAAATAAGGCCAATTAAAGCATAAATGGGGTCCAATTATTAATGAAAACCCTAGAAAAGTGTGAAAGTATGTTACAACACTTTACAACACTTCAAATAAGGCATGATTAAGGTAAATTTTGATTAAAAAGAGGTTTATTAGGTTCAATTAATTGATAAAAGTGTGAAAAGTGTGAAAGTGTGTTACAACACTTCACAACACTTTAGCAAGGTACCATTTAAATTCATTAGTTCACAAGGGCCCAAGACCTAATGTGAGTATGTTAATCACATTACACCACTAATTCAAGGCATCATTAAACTCATTTTTACAAGGAGGGCCCAAAAAGTGTGAAAATGTCACCAATGACATTTTTTGACACTACACAATCCATTTCCAAAACTCTAGGAAAGTGGATCCAAGTCTGTTTGGCTCATTTCTTCAACTAATAGTCAATCTAGGTTCACATTGTTGATCCACCTTTCTAATGAAATATAGGAAAAGGATCCTAAAAAATGACCCTATTGAACTTACACATCTAAAAATTAAAAGGGGTTCCTTTCACCTTTTTCTATGTTTCATTTTTGTGAACATGACATTTGACATCATAGCTTTATGATTTGGTAGTCTTTCAAACCCTAGGTCTAGGTTTTGCATCATTTTTTCTTGCACTTATAATTTAAGGTTTCATATTTGCATCATAAAAAATTCATAAAAATTAAAAAATATTGCATCCATATTGCATCATAATTTGTATTAGGGTGTTGTTTAGTCATTTATATCAAATTTTCATTTCAAAATTGTATTAAAAAAATGTCATTTTCTTTCAAAATTTTCATACAAATGCATTTGCATTACATTTGAAAATTTTGGAAAAGTAGTCACTATCAAACCTATTTGCAAATAGGACAAGCAACCTTAAAAAAAAACTTAGAAATTCAAGTTTCTCATTTTTCAAAACCCTGAACAAGGACCCATTTGCCCTTGGGTGACCCTATCCTTGTAAAAGTGCATTAATAGTATTTTTTCACACTTGTATGTCTTTGTTTGCTTAGGTTTTTTGTACTTGTAGATCTCAATTTGAAATTCATAACTATATTTTACAAATCATTTTTCATTTAGTTCATTCAATAAAAGAAAGTGCACTTTTTAGGGTCAAAATTGCATTCAAAATCATCATTTCTAGATCTCTATATCTTGCAATTAGTCAATTATTACATTTTAGATCTAAAATTGCATTCAAATTTGTTCAAGCATCTTGCAAATCATTACATTATTTGCATTTTTGCATCAAATTGGGATATATTAAGCAAATTCTAGAAAATTGTTTATTTTTCAACTATTTGCAATTACAATCAACGTTTTTAAATAGTGTGGTACACAATCAAACTTTGAAATTTTAGAACCCCTAACTAGGACTCAAACACTCTTATGCGACTCTATCCTATTATGCATTATCAAAAAAAAAATTAACAAATCTCTATTACTGTGTTTCATGTTTGCTCATGTTGTCTAATTCTTATTTATGGTCATTTTGTTATGTTTTTTTATCATTTTAGTGTTCATAGTGGGTATAGTGCAGCGTTTTAAACTTGTATGAGTTTCACAACCTACTATCCTATTGCTAATACTTCAGTGATACATAGTTCTAGACTTATGTCATCTCATGCTAGTTTTACATTTGTTGTGGATCACAAGTATTCTAACTCTTTCATGACTAGTGTTGTAAATACTCATCCCATCTTGTACTTTATTCCTGATGCTACCATATTGATGACAACATTACAAACACCCATCTTCACACACATTGAGACTAGATGGTTGCCCATGTTCCTGAAGATAAACTAAGAAAATTGGACAAGGATTTAGAAAAACTTCAAAACTATGTTCGAGTATTGAATGCTTTGTTGGTACAAAAATTCCTATAATTGACAACATGGGGAAACTAGTTCATGATGATCATGGATTAGAGGTTGTGTACAGCCTAGCCAACATAGTTGGTGATAATATACCTATGTAATTCCTAGTTGTGCTCAAGCTTTGGGATATACTCAAAGTCAAGGAGCAAGTCAAGTCTCCCTCTCTATCACCATAGCCTCTATTCCTACATACACAAATCCAACTGTTGCTTCAACCATACAAAAAGCATTGGAACAACAAGTTGAAAAATAAGTCTCTCCACTAGAAATCCTTATGTTTTTGGATCCTCACATGTAACACCTCAAGTTTCATTCCCACTCATATCTTCACAACATAGTAGCCCATAAAACACATATACCATTCCACCTTATTCACCTCATTCCCAAAAAATGTCAAGTAATTATTTTGTCATAAACCAACTCTTGCAAAATGTGACATCACTTCAACAAAAAATCTCAAGAATGAACCAAAACCAAAGTGTACAACCATAACAATATATCCAAATGATCCCATTGTCACTTGAGATATTGAAAGAAAAAATACCACAAACATATAGACATCCCTCGATTTGACAAGTACAATAGTAAAGGGGACCCTTGTAACCACATATCTAGATATACTACCATTTTTAGTGACTTTATTTTTGAGGATAAGATCCTAGCTCAAATTTTCCCTAGGTCATTGAAATACATCACCTTGTAATGGTTTTGTTCATTACCAAATAACTCAATCCACTTAGTTAATGAGCTTTTTGATGCTTTCCTCAATCACTTTCTAGTCAACATTGGTCCTAAGATTAACATAATTGATTTAAATTGATGCAAACAAAAATAAGGTAAATTTTTTATAAATTTCATAAATTGCTATCAGTTGATACTATCAAAAGTCAATCTAACTCTTCCTGATGCAAAAATTTCAAAGAATTTTCATTAACAATTTGCAAAAGCACATAAGAGAAAAAGTCCTATTAATAAAAATTTCCATCCTTTATAAGCTTGTGTACAGTGCTTCAAGACTATAAGAATTTGGTTAGTCAGTATGAAGAAGCATCTTCATCAACTCATACTGATAAATCCAAATGTGTACATCAAAAAAATTTCCTGACATTCAAGAAGCCAAATAAAAACTTTCTAAAGATAAATCCATCCCAAAAAACTCATGTTGAACCTCAAGTTGTGGCCATAAGTTCAACCCCATACCAATTTAGGGAAAAAGATAGAAAATTTACCCATCTACCTAATTCCCTTCATTCAATTATGTTGCAACTTTTGGGTAAGAACCTAATCTACTTGCCTCCAATAATACCTATGGATATAGCCAAGCCTCTACCTCCAAGCTTTAACCCAAGTTCCTTTTGTCAATATTGTCGCACAAATGGAAATGATACAAAATTATGAATACATCTTAAACATCAAGATCGAGACGTCATTGATTCTAATCACATTCAATTGGATGGTTTTAATGATAAAGGTGTTGCAAGTATGAAGGTGTTGTCATTGATGTCAACAAGCTTGTGTTGTCATTGGTGAGAGTTGAGCAGTGGTTGAGAAGAGATTGTTGCTTTGATTATTTGCATTATATGTTTTCATTAGTTAAGTTGTCAATGTTAACCTTTTTTATTTCTTTGATAAGATTTTATTTATGGTTTAGATGTTGAGGATATTGAGAAAATTGATAAAATAAGGAAATAGGGTGTTGCAAAGGTATTATAGTTTGCAAAGGTGTTCTAGTTTTTCTTTGCATTTTTTCTAGGTTGAAGATCTGCTTGTGTGGTTTGGATATGTTTGATAGAGGTTTTTAGAGTTTCTATAGCTATAATTTCAACTTTTGGATCGATGGTTAGAGGAAGTTATGTTCACTAGTGTGTGAATTGGTTTTCTAGTGTTGCTTGTAAAAAGGTGTCTAGGAGAAATGTTTTTACTCCACATTTCTCTGTAGTTTTTTTTATAGTCTTACAATTCTCAAGGTATGTTGATAGTGTTGATATCTTTCCTATGTCAAAAGGATTCATGGTTTTGTTCTCCGGAAGATGGATTATAGAGTTACAGTGTTTGGCAATGTAGTCTGAATGTACAAGCTAGGTACATTCTAAAGGTGTGAATTGTTACGAAGGAGTTTGATGAATTTTAGGTTGATAGAGGAATGTTCTAGATTGTGATGAAGCATGGTATGTGGTTTTAAAGTCATCCCTAGATTTTTGGAAGCATGTAATTCAAAGTTAATGTTGTATAAACAGGTAACAGTCAACTTGGTGTTTACACTACATTCAAAGATTTTTTCGTATTGATGAAGGCATGGCATGGTGTGTGACTATTGATTTGGGTCCCAGTTAAGTTTTTTTTGGTTCGATTTTTGTTCCTATCCACCATGGGAATGTCTAGTATCAACCTATTTTGAATTTGTAAAGTGTGAGGTGAGTATAACTACCTTGAAGATGTTTTTCAAGTTGCAGATGGTATAAATCCAAGGTGAATTAATGCGAGATGAGGAGTAGAATAGAGTTGAGTGTTGTGCTATGAAATTAAGCATAGAAGTGTGAATTGCAATGTGAACTATAACATAAGATTATTGAATGCAGTGAGCTGAGGTATCTTGATCTCTTGAAGGATGTGAGTGTTGTTGGAGCTATTGTGGTGGAATTTTTGTTGCATTGAGATTGTCTTCTCTGTGTAACATCTTATCTTATTTTCTTCTTTATATTCTGGATGAGAGCCTTTCTAGACAGTGCATTCTATTCTGGAAATGAGTCTCTTTGTACCAGTTTTGCAATTACTTATATATTGTGAGATAATCCTCATTGTGGTTTTTCCCTTGTAGGGTTTTCCACGTAAATCTAGTGTTCTTTTGTGCATGGTTTTGGTTGTTTCGGTTTCTATTATCTGATTTTCATAACATTCAAAAATTATAATGGATTAAGGGTTTAATGAATGCATGTGGATTTGATTATTGTTGAGGGTTTTAATTTATTAATCTGATAAAAATTGATTCACCCCCCCTCTCATTTATCTTGTTCATTTCAACAATTGGTATCAAAGAAAATTTCCTTGAAGAAAAGCTTAATTAACTGCTTGAGGTAGATCTAAGATGGTGAGCAAGAAAGAGATCCCTATGTTTGATGGCACATACTATACATTCTAGAAAGTGAAGGTGGAAGGCTATCTAATTTACCTTGGATTTGATGTCGTTAAGGCAATAAAGACTATATAAAACATACCTACAAATGGATCAAGCACAAGTGATGAGATCAAGGCATATGAAACAAATGGTAAGGTAAGGTTTATTCTTTTGGAAAGTCTTGCACATATTGAATTAGTGAAAGTTATGGATCTAAAAACTACTAAAGAGGTTTGAGATGAGCTAAAATGCATTTATGAAGGAGATGACAATATCAAACAAGCTAAGTTGCAGAATTTGAAGACACAATTTGAGACTTTGTGGATATCTAAAGATGAAATAATTATAAGTTACATGCAAAGGGTTGATGAATTGGTAAGTGCTATGAGAGGTCTTGGTACACACGTCAAAGAACCTAAAGTGGTAAAGAAAATTCTCATAACTCTTCCTGATTCTTATAGTGAAAAGGTTTATGTTGTTGAGGAAGTTGAAAATCTTAATACACACACTAGAGATCAGTTGTTTGGCACACTAGCTTCATTTGAGATGAGAAAAATTGGTCCAAAGAATGATGCAAAAGTGGATGCTTTTTTCAAGAATGGAAAAAAAAAAATAAAGATTCATATGGAGATGATCTTGATGATGTGGAAGCTCACTTTGTAAGAAGAATGAAAAAGGGCATTGGTAAGTACAAAGTTAAATTACCTTTCAAAAATTTTAGTTGTGGAAATATAGGTCACTATGCTTCGAGATTTCCAAACAGAACTGTGAAGAATAAGATCAAGGAAGAAAAAGGAAAAATGATCAAGAGGAGCTACTATGTTAGAGAAGATGTTGGTATTTATGATGATGCATCTAATTATGGAGATGTTGATGATAATGAATATTTTTGGCTTTAAAAGATGAATCTGGTTCTGTTAACTTTGAAATTCATGTGAAGGAAAGTGTTCCGAAGAGAAAGGATAAAGATGGAGGTACTTTGGTATCTTCTTTTCATGTCAGACAGGAAAAAACCTATTGAGTTATTGACAGTGGTTGCTCAAATCACATGAACAAAGATAAGAGTAAGTTTGTTAAGCTTGAAAAATATGACAGAGGACTTGTTAAATTTGGAGATGATTCAGGTGCTAAGATTTGTGGAATAGGATCAATCAGTTTAGATGGAAAGCATAATACTAAAGATGTTTACTATGTTAAAGCTTTAAGTCATAACCTCTTGAGTGTTGGAAAAATGTGTAGCAAAGGATACAATCTTATGTTTCAAGATGATGGATGTGAGATCAGAAAAGGGTTTGAAATTGTGATTGCTGCTAGAAAGAGGAAAAATGAAAATGTTTATCATCTCAAAGGTGTTGATGGTCACTGCTTTATGAATTAGATTAATGATAGTGGGCTATGGCACAAGAGAATGTGTCACATTAATTTTGATAACCTAGTTAGAATTAGTTCAATTCAAGCAATGAGATATTTGTCGAGGATTACAAAGCCTATCAATGTTGTTTATAGAGATTGTCAATTTGGAAAAAAAACTAGAAGTAGTTTCAATGGAAAGGAACAATCTTCTACCGAAATTTTTGAATTGGTACACGTAGACCTTTGTGGTCCTACAAGAGTGAGAAGTCTTCAAGGTGAAAGATATTTCATGCTTTTGATTGATGATTATTCTAGAATGACATGGGTTACTTTTCTTGGAGAAAAATATGAAGCTCTAGATAAATTCAAAGAATTCAAAGTTATGGTTGAAAATGAGATGGATTTGAAGATCAAGTGTTTGAGACCTGATAGAGGTGGAAAGTTCATCTCCAATTAATTTAACATATTTTGTGAGAATCATGGCATAAAAAGGTACTTGTCTGCCCCTAGGAATCCTCAACAAAATGGAGTCATTGAAAGGAAAAATAGGACTATTCAAGAAGTTGCAAAGGACTATGATGAAAGAAGCTAACCTATGGGAAGTCTACTAGAGAGAAGCAATTCATATTTTTGTTTACATACTTAACAGAGTTCAAGCAAGAGCTAATGGCACAAAGACTCCCTATGAGTTGTGGTATGGAAGGATCCCTATAGTCAAGTACTTTAGAGTGTTTGAAATAAAATGCTATATTAGAAGAGATGATGAAAACTTAGGAAATTTTGATACAAGGTGTGATGAAGGTATCCTCCTTGGATATTCTACCAAAATAAAAATTTACAGATGTTACAACCAAAGGATAAGAAGGATTGTTGAAAGTGCAAGTGTCAAGGTTGATGAAGATTAGACGAATTCAGTGGTAATATATGGATATGAGTCAGGTGATCCTACTTGTGGAGAAGAAGAAAAAGATAAGGAAAAAAAAGTGAGAAATGAAGAGGAAGAAGCTCCAGAAAAGACCCCTAAGACCCCTAAGTATGTATAGAGAAATCATTCTGAAGAACAGATCATTGGAGACAAAAGAAAAGGCGTGTTGAAAAGAAGAAGAGTTTTTGAGTCAAAGGTAAATTATTCATACATACTTTCTAAATTTGAACCTAAGATAGTGATTGAAGCATGCAAATATGAACATTGGATGAAGGAAATGGAAGAACTTATGTAGATTGAGAAGAATCAAACTTGGGAACTGGTTCCTAGACCTAAAAAAAACATTATTGGAACTAAGTGGGGTATTCAAAAACAAGTTGAATGACAATGGAGAAGTGGTAAGAAACAAGGTGAGGCTTGTGTGTAAGGGCTATGCACAAGTTGAAGGAATAGAATTTGAGGAGACATTTTCTTTGGTGGCTAGAATGGAAACAATTAGGATGTTTTTGGTATTTGCAACACATAACGAATTTAAAGTTTATTAGATGGACGTGAATCCTAATTTCTTGAATGGAGAATGGGAAGATGAAGTTTACATGGAACAATCAAAAGGATTTTAGTTTTCAAATAAACCTAATATGGTTTACAGATTGAAGAAGGAATTGTATGGATTGAAGCAAGCTCCCAGAGCTTGGTATGAAAAGTTGGATAGATATTCAATACAACGAGGATTCAATAAGGGTACCACAGATAGTAATCTCTACTTTGAAGTTGAGGAAGACCTAATCTTGATAGTGGTAGTATATGTTCATGGCATAATCTTTGGAGGAAATGGAGCTATGTGCGGGAAGTTTTCAAAAGAGATGTAGAAAGAGTTTGACATGTCTATGTTTGGGGAAATGAATTTCTTCCTTGGGCTACAAATCAATAAAAAAAATAAAGGCATATTCATTTCACAATCAAAGTATGTTAAAGAGATGTTGAATAATTTTGGAATGGAAGACTCCAAACCAGTATGTACTCTTATGCTTACTAGTTGCAAACTGAGTAAGGATGATGAATACCCTAAGTTTGATCAGAGTGCAAGTATAGATATATGATTGGTGGACTGCCATACCTAACTGCTACTAGACTGAATATCATGCATGTAGTTTGTCTTGTGGCTAGATTTTAAGAACCTAAAGAGACACATATTGCAACAGTGAAGAGGATATTCAGATATTTGAAAGGAACTCCAAATTTTTGCTTGTGGTATCCTAAGGATACTGATTTCACATTGAGTGCTTACACAGATGCAGATTGGGTTGGTTGTGTGGATGGCATGAAAAGTATGTAAGTGGTGGTGCATTCTTTCTTGGATGTAGATTGGTATCATGGCTAAGTAAGAAAAAAGATTATGTTTATTTATCTACTGCAAAGGTTGAGTATATTATAATAGCATCTTGTTGAACACAAGTATTGTGGATGAGACAAACATTGAAGGATATCAGAGGGATGATGCAAGAAGTTGGGTCCACAAAAAGCTCAAAAAGTGGAAGTGTTTTTGCTATTTTTTAGAATTTGTCACACTTGGACTGAAAATTTGAGGCACTTAAAAAATGAATCTTTAAAAAAGTGAGTAATATGAAATTTATAATTTTCAATCTAGTTTCCAAATATGTAAATTATTCAAATACCCAGATTATATAAATTAAATTTTGATAGGGATCTATAAAAACCACTTTTTAAAAGTCATTTTTTTACCATACCATGCACGTGTATGGACGTCACTTTTTAACCCAAATAAAATTATTTTACTAGTTCCTTTCAATGAAAGAAAGCTAACAATATGAAGATTAATGAGGAAATTATTTTGTAATTTTTTTTTTAATTTTTTTTTAATTGAATTTTTATTGGCCTTAATTGTTGTTTTAAAAAAACGTGTACAAACAACATAATTGGACCTAAACTAAACATTTTTTGAATATTTTGTTTTCATTGTGTAGAGAATTGTCTGAAGATTAATGCCATATAAATTTTTTTACAAGAAACTTAACCAAAAAAAAGTTATTAAAAAATAAAAAAAGTCTGATATTTCAAGTTTAAGGACTAATTTGCTTATCTAAATTAATTAAAAAATAACAAACATAATCCAATCTTAATAAAAATTATATATTTGGAAACTAGACGAGTGTTCTTTAATGGGTTTCAATTTATGCCGAAGATGTATCCTATTTCAACAAGACAAACCTAAAAAGTGCAATCAAAGGGTTGTTATTGTCTTCCGACTATTGAAATTCTTTCACGAGCGTTGATTGTGCATACAAGATCCTTAGTTGTTCATAGCTACTTTCTCATCCTTTTTTCCCTCACCCAGTGTATTTTCTAGGATCTGACGCACAGTAATGTTAGGGTTTAATATTGAACATCTATACGGAGATCGATATTCTTTAAAGATTTGATGGTATGCCTTTACCAGATCACTTATGCAACACTTAGCTTTCCAAACCATTGGGCCACCAAAGTTGCGCTGAAAGTGTATAAAGGAAGGTCATCTACTAGTTCCCTTCATTCTGTTGTTGTATAAAGGGCCGACCTCCTCATCATACCTCACCATACAAAGGAGCTGATTACTACTATTTGTAGTGTTTTCTAAGTTGGTAAGGCACCATTATTTATTATGTAGAGGGCTTTTCTACCTTTACCTAATCGGGAGCCATTTACAATGTAATATGGTGGCCCTAGTTTTTATGCAATTATAGAAACTCCAAATCAAAGCAGACAATTGGAAGGAATAAATAAAGAAAATGGGCAGAGAAGTTTATGTGGTGGTGACATGGACAATGCTAGATGCATGGTACTATGGCTATTTTTCTCACGACCTTTTTGTAAGTGTCAAGCACGTCATTTACAGTTAAGATCGACGAAGATAACCGAACTCTATGCGTAACAGCTATCAAAGCAAAATAGAATAGCCCAAGATGAGGTACCTTGTTAGAATGGTATTGAGCTTTCACTTCTCCAATTTGGTGAGCTGCAGCCTAAAAATAAGGCTTTGACGAGGGTTTTAGAGCATATAAAATTACTAGCAAATCCTAATAATGAATGCATTTAGGTTTTAACATTATGGTATCTGTTTTATTTTTTATTTTTAAATAATTGTTTTTTCATTTATTTTAAAGAGTTATTTTATATTTTAGTTAATATAATATTTGATTTATAATTTGTTTAAGGTAAAATTTGATTTATATATATATATATTTAATATAAAATTTGATTTACAAGTTTATTATATGAAATGTGGATTATATTTTAATAATAAAAAATAAACTATAAATAATTTAATTATACTTAGTATTATTATATGTTATATTTTAAAATATATAGCACAAAAATAGACTAGAATTTATCCTAATTGACTTTCCACACTTCTTTGGCGTACCCATTGCACACTAAGGTGCGAATGCTAGTTTTATAGATTGATTCAGAAAAAAAGTCCATCATCCATATTGCCAAAGTTGGACATTCTTGTTCAATCTACCTTAGATTTTTGGTTGTAGGTCAAAGGCTAAGGCTCAGATTTCCAAGCCTTTCCCGAGCCTAAAACCAAGGCTACATGTGGGTTGGAAATTCAAATTTTTAATAACGGGTTTGCGTTACATAACACATACATGTTATCTATTTACCCGTTGGGTAAAAGTAACATGTACGCATTATATAACATGTATACATTCCTAAAATAGACTATGTACATGTTTTATAATGCATACACATTTTTTATATAGTCATTTTTTCCCAATTGTGAAAATACTAATAAAACACTTTTTTTTTGCAACATTCCTTTTTTACAATACGGTCCGAAAGTGCCAGTTTTTGCATTTTTTATTGCAAATTTGTCTTGTGCAGGGCATATTCTATTCAAATTGTTGGAAGAGACAAGTGCAGGTTGAATTTTTTGAAGTGGAATCAAGTACAAGAACATTTTACAAGAAGATTTGGAAAAAGAGAACTTTTGGATGTATTCATCATGTTTTTGTACTTCAAAGTTTATAGAAGAAAGGATCTCAATACTACATAGTTTTATTTGAATATTTGAAGGAGATGGAAATTTGAAAATAGGTTACTTGAATCATTTGTTTTGTTATCAAAGAGGGTTTGGTAACCATGGGATCAAAGAAAGACAAAAAAAAAATATAGAAAGTTAATGACACCCAAAAAAATTCAAGCAAATAAAGTTAATGACACCCAAAAAAATTCAAGCAAATAAAGAAATTATACTCTTGCTGAGAGTACCAATTTTATGTAAGTGATAATCGATTACATTCATCTGAGTTTGTTCAATATTATTTTGATATATTTTATAAAAATTTAAAAGAGAGAGGAATTCAAATGAGAGAACATCTCATATGGTTGGATAATTGCATGGGTCAATTCAAAAATGCTAGAATGTTTTATTGGTTATGTAGAGTTTATAATGAAAATAATATCCAGCACATGTGGATTTTTTTAAGCTGGTCATGGTAAGGGAGAACACGATGGAGCAGGTGCATGTGTTAAAAGATCTCTTGCTAGAGAGAAACTAAAATTTGAGGATGCTATTAAATTTAGAGATGCACGTTTAATTGTAGATTGGTGCAATACCAAATTATCTACAAGAACAAGTGAGAGCTCAATAATTCAACACTTCTTTTGGTTAGTTGAAGAAAATGATATTTTTTCTCGATAAGATTGTGAAACAATTAATGGATCTGCAAAATGGCATTCATTTAAGAGTTTGAATGCAAGCACATGGACAATATGGACAAGGAAGCTGGCATGATTTTGTCAATTTTGTATTGTAGGTGATTGGGAGGTGTGTAAAAATATGGAATGGGTCGAACAATAGCAACAATGAGCCTTAACACCTACATCGACACATGTTCAATGTGGAACAACAATTGAAGATAATCAAGTGTTTGCATCAAATGATTATGATCATGTTTCGGATCTTGTACAAGAAGGTACATTATTTATTGAGTTGAATTTTATATGTATGCATGTTTATATGTGAATTAAATACAAGTCACTCTTTATTGAATTTTTATTTTATTTTTTCAGGACATGTGTATGTTCTTGTTCCACCTTAGGGGAATGAAGAGGAGACAGAGAATTGGTTTTCTATATGTGTTGAGAGATGAGAAAATGATAGATGCATTACAAAAAAGAGAGGATGCATATGGTGCAATGGAGTAAATAAATATTGGTAAGTATATAGTTGTATATATATTTAACTGATAGTTGCTATGTAGTTAAAAATTTATCACATATACATGTCCATAAATATATGTGTATTTAGTAATTTCCTAATTAAAATTTTGGGTATGTGTAGGATCATCATGGAAAAAGCAGGTCCTTAAGTGGCAAAAAATTTAGAAAAATCAGAGTTAGGCAACTTGACGTAAAAAATTGAATAAGTTATCTATATTATTTCAAAATTATGTAAGAATAGAATCTATAGAAAATTGAATGTAGTTTCTAAACTACTAGTTTTATTTTTTAAAATAAAAATCTATTTGGTGAAAATTTGAAATTTCAATGCAGTAGTACTTAAATTTCGGAAAAAATAAGTAGGTGTATGTCTGACCACCCTAACCACAATAAAATGATAATATTTTTTTATAATATTTTAGACATAAGTAGAGGACTCATGTCTGGATCTGATGCATATTTTTTGAAAAAAAATTCCAAGTAAATAATTAATTATGAATTTTTTATTACAATTTTTAAAAAATATAAAAACTTGTATGTCTGACCACCATAACTTGGTCAAAACTTCATGAAATTCAATTTTTTTTTTTAATCCTATCGTATGTGAAGCATAGAATGTGATGCAAGTTTTGGATTCAAAAGATGTGATGCCATTTGAAAGCTATTAATGTTTTTCAATTAGCCTATCAATCAGCACTTTAGTCATAATTCAAGTAGAAAATGAATAATAATTATTTATTAAATTCAAAGTAAAGCATAATTTATATTGTTGGAAAGTTGAGAATATCCTTTAAAAACCCTTTTCATTTCATCAATTTTGGGTAAGAAAAAAGTCGTTAGCCACATACCCTACAAATACCCATCATATTGCCACTTTTTGGCCCATCATGATCTTGCACATACCCTTTTATATCATTTTTTTTCAGGTCTCCCAAAACTAGATGCTTTACAAAAAAGAGAGGAGATGCATATATCTTACAATGGAATTCAAATCTAGAGACAGGTAACTATATATAGTTCTATATAGGGTATGTACAGGATCATCATGGGCCAAAAAGTGTCGATATGATGGGTATGTGTAGGGTATGTGGCTGACGACTTTTTTTTACCCAAAATTGATGAAATAAAAAGGGTTTTTAAAGGATATTCTTAGCTTTCCACCAATATAAATTATGTTTTACTTTGAATTTAATAAATTAATATTATTCATTTCCTATTTGAATTACGACTAAAGTCCTGATTAATAGGCTGATTAAAAAAATCTATAGCTTTCAAATGGTATCACATTTTTTGAATCTGAGACATGCATCACATTTTATGCTTCACATACTATAGGACTAAAAAATAAAATAAAATTGAATTTCATGAATTTTTGACCAAGTTAAGGTGGTCAGACATACAACTTTTTATATTTTTTAAAAGTTGTAATAAAAAATTCATAATTAATTATTTACTTGGAAAAAAATTACAAAAAAATATGCATCACATCGGGACATGAGTCCTCACTTATATCTAAAATCTTATAAAAAAAATATTATCATTTTATTTTGGTTAGGGTGGTCAGATAGACACTATTTCTTATTTTTTCCCTGAAATTTAAGTACTACTGCATTGAAATTCCAAATTTTCACCAAATAGATTTATTTTTAAAAATAAATGTAGTATTTTAGAAACTACATTCAATTTTCTACAAATTCTATTCTTACATATTTTTTAACTAATATAGATAACTTATTCAAATTTTTACGTCAAGTTTCCTAACCCTGATTTTTCTAAATTTTTCACCACTTAAGGGCCTATTTTTTCCATGATGATCCTGCACATACCTGATACACTTAATTGATAGTATAAATATAAAACTAAATTTAATTCATTGTCATTTTATAAAAAATTTATAATTGATTTTGTATCCCCTTAAGCCATTCTCTTAGGACCCCTTAATCCTCCCTCTTATGTACCATTAATCCATCCTCTTGCATCTCCTTAAGTCTCTCTACTAATTCCCCTTAATCCATCCTATTAGGACCCCTTAATCCATATCCTTGTATATCTACCCTTAATCCATCCTCTTGCATCCCCTTAAGTCACTCTCTCAACATCCCTTAAGCCATCCTCTTAGGACCCTTTAATCCATATCCTCATATATCTACCCTTAATGCATCCACTTGCATACCCTTAAGTCACTCTCTCAACACCCCTTAATCCATCCTCTTAGGACCCCTTAATCCATCCACTTGCATCCCCTTAAGTCACTCTCTCAACACCCCTTACACCATCCTCTTAGGACCCATTAATCCACATCCTCATATATCTACCCTTAATCCATCCACTTGCATCCCCTTAAGTCACTCTCTCAACACCCCTTAAGCCATCCTCTTAGGACCCCTTAATCCATCTACTTGCATCCCCTTAAGTCACTCTCTCAACAACCCTTAATCCATCCTCTTAGGACCCCTTAATCCATATCCTCATATATCTACCATTAATCCATTCACTTGCATCCCTTTAAGTCACTCTCTCAATACCCCTTAAGTCATCCTCTTAGGACCCCTTAATCCATCCATTTTCATGTCCTTAAGTCACTCTCTCAACACCCCTTAATCCATCCTCTTAGGACCCCTTAATTTGTATCCTCGTATATCTACCCTTAATCCATCCTCTTACATCCCCTTAAGTCTCTCTAGGGTTCATGAGATGCTTAGAATAACAAATCTATATGGGTTTATGGTTTAGGGTTCATCTCCTAGGCTTTAGGTCATATGGTTTAGGGTTTAGGGTTTCTAGGGTTCATGAGATGCTTAGAATAACAAATCTATATGTGTTAATGGTTTAGGGTTCATCTCCTAGGCTTTAAGTCATATGGTTTAGGGTTTAGGGTTTCTATGGTTCATAAGATGCTTAGAATAAAAAATCTATATGGGTTAATGGTTTAGGGTTCATCTCCTAGGCTTTAGGTCATATGGTTTAGGGTTTAGGGTTTCTAGGGTTCATGAGGTGCTTAGAATAACAAATCTATATGGGTTTTAAGGGTTTAGGGTTCATATCCTAGGATTTAGGTCCTATGGTTTAAGGTTTATGGTTTTAAGTCATTCTCTCAACTCCCCTTAATCCACCCTCTTACATCCCTTTAATTCATTCTATCAACTCCCCTTAATCCACCTTCTTACATCCCTTTAAGTCATTCTATCAACTCCTCTTAATCTACCCTCTTGCATCCCCTTAAAGGACCCTTAAGTCATATCACATTGCATACCCTTAATCCACAATCTTTCATCCCTTAAGTCACTCTCATAATTCCCCTTAAGTCATCCTCTTAGGACCCGTTAAGCCATGTCCTAGGGTTCATGACATGCATCCCCTTAATCTACCCTCTTACATCACTTTAAGTCATTCTATCAACTCCCCTTAATCCACCCTCTTACATCCCTTTAAGTCATTCTATCAACTCCCCTTAATCCACCCTCTTGCATCCCCTTAAGCCATCCTCTTAAAGGACCCTTAAGTCATATCCTCTTATATCCCCTTAATCCGCAATCTGGCATCCCTTAAGTCACTCTCATAATTCCCCTTAATACATCCTCTTATGACCCATTAAGCCATATCCTCGGGTTCATAACATGCATCCCCTTAATCCACCCTCTTACATCCCTTGAAGTCATTCTATCAACTCCCCTTAATCCACCCTCTTACATCCCTTTAATTCATTCTATAAACTCCAATTAATCCACCCTATTGCATCCCCTTAACTCCCCTTAAGGAATTCTCTTAGGATCCCCCTTAAGCTATATCCTCTTAGGTCCCCTTAATCCATCCTATGGAAAACATCACTTGAATTTGTAAGGAATTTATAAGATCCAATTTTCTAACTTTTACTATATATTGTTCTTTTCTCACATGAATTATTTACTAAAATGACTCATAAAAACTATATAGTTACTTTACTTACATTAATTTTTTTTGCAGGTTCTCATCAAGTCGGTCTACCATGTGATTGTCACTGTAAATTTTTTTTATCAAGAGACTATGTAAATATCAATTTGTGGTCTTGACCTAAAATTTGATAAGCTTTAATTGTATCTACATGCACATATATGTTTCATCATGTTATATAGTTGTATTAAACATCAATATACATTATATATGTTTGTTCGATGTATGAACTTCAACGAACTTATTAGTCACTTTTTAAATATCTTGTTTCAATTTTATAGATTATACATTTCATGTCTTGTATTTACCACATTTTATGTAATTGTTCAATTGTATAGATTATACATTTTATACATACAAGGAGATAGATTTTTGTTTCTAGTGATTCAAATATTTACTAGAATTGGAAAATAGTTAAAATTACATTCCTTTAATTTATTATGAATATGATCTAAACTATTTAATGAATGTTTAAATTTGTCACATAACCATGTGATAAATTATATATATGATTCTAGATAAGATTTTATATAATGCATGTATTACTTGAAAATTAGATAAAATGTCTATACATACACGAGTGTATAATCATCAAAAAGAACATGTAACATGATCATAATTGACTGCATATATAATCATCATATTAAAGTTAACTGATATAAATAAACACAAACATGATAATATTAATTGATGTAATGAATGTGAAATGGTCCATGAAATAATATGTTCAAAATGTATATGCCTTGAGTCTAACACATATATTTAAATAAAACTAGAGATCTATAGTCCATAAAATTTAAAACCTTCTAACTATCAGGGCGATCAATCAAATCAAGTCTCCTCTTTGTTCTTGAACATGGACTAGATGTACCAGCATCATGTTGTAAAAGAGTACAAGAAACTTGAAATTAGATTTAAAGTTACTTAGAAATTTTTATATAATTAAACATATAAACTTGAAAATATAAACTCAAGATAAAAATAAATTTAATTAGATATCTAGTAAATACAATAAAAATTATTTTTGTATACATAAATTACCATATGATCATGTGAATCTACTAGGACATTTTGTTCAATGGGTAGCATAACTGTCACTTGAGAAGATCCAAATGCTTGATCTACTATATCTTGCATATTCATATAAAGAAAACAATACACGTTAAAACCTCGAATATATATATATTTAAAAGGTTCGTAAAAATTGTACAGGAGATTTAGTAAAGTTTACAACCTCAAATGATATGACCTCATGATCATGCACTTGAGATTTCCCATGCATAAATGTTGGCGATGTCTCAGGTGCGCCTACCATGGGTATGACATGAAATCCTTGAATATAGATGTACAACAATATAGATCATTCACACATGTGTGTAAATTCAAATTAAATTAGATCTATGATGTGTATTTAATTTAAACTTAACAAACTTTTGAAAGCATGCACCTGAGTTGATGATGACTCAAGAGCACTCACCACAAATTGTGGTTGGTTAGTACTCGGTATCACATGACCTGAGCCCTACATCTAGATATAATACAATATTTCACAAATGTGTAGAAATTCAAATTAAATTAGATATATCCACACAAATTATTTAATATATATTGGTTCAAGTACTTGACCAAAAGGTGAGCCAAACTCTACAGCACTCGACATATAGACATGATCATATTGAGATTCAAGCATTGTGTGATCATGCATCTACATTGAACACTTCTTGAATTAATATTTTATTATATATATATATATATATATAATTTGATGTTATTATTTACATGAATTTTTTACATTTCAAACAAATTAAATTTAAGTTCAAAAGACAAACATACCTATGTAGGATGATCCTCATAATATAGTAAATTCATATATGACTTCATCCCAGATGCATATGGGTCACGTAAAGTGGATGCCTGAGTATTCCCATAGACCGAGCCTCCATGCTCTCTATTGGCCACTTCATCCACTATGTGTGTAGTCTGATGAGTGAGATGTCCTGAAAGAGAACTCAATGCTCCTAATGTTGATAACATCGTCTGCTGCTGAAATGCAGCGAGAACACTAGGAGGAGAAGGAACAATAAGAGAAATTGGAGCACGTCACTGAGGATCGATGTACGTGCTTCTAATAGATATGTTGGTGCATGCCACACCCAACTCCCTGAAATGACCTCATATCAAAATAGTTGGGTTTTAAACCCAACTCAAACTCAGCCCATAACTTTCTCAAAAATTATAGGGGCACATCACAATTTCCATGTGGTGGACTATCAAACACCAACCACCATCTATCCCAAAAATTTGCAGCTATCTGTAGGTGCCTACACCATAAAATTGAAATTCATTTTTTGGTGGGTGGAATTGGTTGGTTTGTTTGGGGGCTAAAAAATGTTGGGACGTGGCTTGTTTGATAATTTTAAGGTCATTAATTTCTTTATAGGACAATCCATCTGCATAGAATTGTCTCCTCTCTTCTCTCCATTGATGAAACCTATATCTAGGTCCACATCAATAGATCAAATAGAATCGACAATAGTTTGCATCGTAGATGAAAACTGTGCGAGATGGGAGGATTCTAGGCTCATTTTTTATCAGATCTATATTTCCCTGAATCACATTAAGGTTTTCTATAATGCTCTCTCTTAACTGAGCCTGATCTACTACAGGGGGTGGGGGTTAGGAGGTGGAGAGTGTGGAGGTGTGGGTTTTTGTTGTGATGGTGGATCTGGATGTATGGGGTCTATAGGAACTTGTGCATCAGGTATAAAATCCTCTAAGTTAATTTTTGGATCCATAGGTATGAAATGGCAATTGCATGTTAAACAATTATAAAATATATATCAACAAACTAATTAAATAATATGTACACACAATTTTAAATTTATTTAAAAATCACATTGAACGTGCACAAATTCAAAATACATTTTATTTCAAGACACATTCAATTTATAATATTAAAAAATCCATAGCATGTACACATTAAATTGAGTCCAGTGTGTGATTGTTAATATTGAAGGATTTGTTGTTACTACCAACTCTTAGAATGCAACTAAAAATGGAGATAATTGTCACACCAAGGTCATACAATTTTAATAAAATGCTACCTACATTACCTAAAACTAATTATTGAACACCATTTAGTACTTTTGCAAGGTCCCTTCCAAGAAGAATCATCAAGTATATCTAAAAATTTCCACTATAATTTAGATCAATATGTATACTATAATTAAGATGTACCTAAAATATATAATGATGCACTATTACATTTTATGTGCATGGAAAGGGAACTCATATGTTGAGTTGAATAAGTGCTTCTACATCAAAACTTTCTAGAGGATGACATATTTGTCATAATTCATCTAGGTATTTTATGTTAAACATTTAATAAATGGGATGGAAATTATAAATAGTTTTGAGTTAGATCTATATGTGGGAATTTCCCTTGGCTGATAGTGTGGAAATATTAAAGGGATCATATAAGAACTTAACTAGAAAAATAGGTACATAGGATACCTCACAGTGAAAATAGGGAGCTAAGTTCTAATTATAATTCTAATAGGTGGAAATAAAATTAGGGGGTTTTATTAGAACCCTATGAATGCATGCACTATGTCATTGGTTTATTAAGTGAATCCCCTGAAAGAAGGCCATAAACTTATTTTTAGCTAAATATCACTTGATAATTAAACTATAGCTAAATTTGATGATGTACATTAATTGAAACATGATCTTGATACTAAGGGGAAAAACAACAAGATATCTACTCTTACCTTTTACTATTTAACCAGGAAACATAATATACATATATGCAACTACACATGTGGCTGATGCATCAAACAAAAATACCCATGGACAATCATTGAATAAAGAAAAAATAAATAATTAAGTCATGTGCAAATATTGACAGCAAGTTCAAGAACAAATAAAATAAAACCGCATGGATTAAGGTAAAGACTTAAGATTTATTTAAATAAATCACCATCAACATAAACTAGGAGTTGGATAAAACATCAAGAATTGAGAGCTCATGAAAGGCCACAATATCAACAATGAGGCTTCTTTGAATCATTATTAGAAAAATTAAATAAGAAGATTAGTAAATAGATACTGTGAACATGAGGTGAGGAACCAAATTTCTATAGGTAAAGGACTAAAGAATGAAAAATAAGACACATAGATATATAATTTGATTTCTAAAATTGGGTGGTAATAGGAGGTTAGGGGTTCTTTAGAATGCCTTCTATTACATATAAAGGTGGAAAAAGAGAAGGAACCCCCACTAATTTAGGTTATTCAACTCAAGAATGAGTGTCGAAATGGGTAAATGATGAAAACCATGTAGTTTAATTTGTAAAAATTATACTAGATTCTAAATATTAGGATTATTTATTAGACAAGGGTGCTCAATGGAGCTCATAAATATCAAGCCTATCATTAATTAACTAATTCATCAGTAAGTAATATTCTTCTACTTTTATGGGTAGATCTTTATCTTTTGGGACGAGGGGAAGTTTACTCATAGGTGTGGTTGTTTCCCAACAAGAGTATATCTATAGAGCTAAGGTATATCAATTGTGAATACATGTATTTATCAAGTATGACATATAATTTAATTAAATCCGAGGACATAAATTGATTTATCTAAATTTTCAAATTTCATGATAAGAGACACAAGTTCTCTATAGTGGGACAAAGAAGTTAAGAGGAAACAAGTTTAACACTAACATTAATTTATAATATCATGAACATTGTTTTCAAAGCATACTAAATATAAGAATAAAATTAAATGAAGAAATTCAAAGGGATGCATAGATATATGCTATTGGATATATGCTAGTGGTAATTGCAATAAAAAATTAAAAAAGATGAGCTTGAGCTCTATTCACATATTGAAAATGGATTCTTTAAGTACAAAGACTTCACTAAATTTTTTAGTTGTAATGAAATCATATTTATACATGTGAGTTCGTGTGCATAATTTATCATTCAAAAATGGAAGAAATTAGATCTTCACTATATAATTATTTAGAGATTCGATGACATGAAAACATATCTATGTTATATAAAAAATGTAGGAAACATCCAAGGAGGGATACTTCTAAAATTATGTGAAGTGAAAGTTAAGAACCAATGACAAGGAGGACACAAAATAAAGCAGGGAAGGAGGGAAATTTCCAAATTGAAATTACTCAATGAGCAAGAGCAACATGATCAATCCTAATGAGATTGAAACTTGTAACATACTAAAAAATGAGAATGTTTACAATATAGTTGAGTATGGCAAAGGTGTAAGATAGAAACATGATCAATCCTATTTAGATCAACCTCATAAATTTATGATATGATTTGTTGAACTAGTTAAGAAATGTCTCCTCATTTCTCAACACAAATGGTTACATTGAAAGTATTGATTGTACTTTCAATTTACACTATCTAAAAGGTGAAAATATTAGGGTTTTAGCTTTAGGTTTTAGTTCAGAGTTTTAGGTTTAGGTCCAAGGATTAAGGGTAAATTAGTTTTTAGGTCTATGATTTTTGAAACCTAGGGTTTAGGGTTTTGATTTCTAAGTTAAATGTGTCTAATTTAAGTTTAGTTTTTATGGTTTTTGATTTACAATTTAACATTTTTTTGTTTCATTGATGTTTTTGGTTTTTTAAATGCAATTTAAAAACTATAAAATATTGAACTAAAACAAACTAAACAAACAAAAACTAAATAACAATTAAAAAATAGAAATGCAAGATATAAAGAAAAAAATGGCAAAATTCAACCAATCTGGAGGTCGTTGAGGTCGTTTGTGTCGACAGGAGGAGGTGGTAATGAAATTTTTCTTCAATTAGGCCCTTTGAAAAAGTGTATGCGATCTTCCTTCTCTTTTTGCAGCGTGGCTCAAAGTGACTATGAAAATGAAAACACATTCGCTTATTTAAAAAAATAAATAGCTTTACAAAATGTGTACGTGTTTTAGGTTTGCATACTCGAATCTAAACCTATATGCGTTCGGATTTAGGCTTGGATACCCGATCCATAACGCATACACATTTTTTTAAAACATGTACACATTTCATGTGGCTTTTTTTGTTTTGGCTGAAACTTCCCCTCTTTGTGAACCCAACTTCTTGCTTTTACCCCAAAGTGGTGTATGATGAGCCTATTTCTATGATCTTCTATGATAATACAAATATGACCAATATTTCAAAGAATCTAGTGATTCATTCAAGAAAAAACCATATATTAATTAGGTATCACTTTTTGAGAGAGAAGGTTATGGAAAATGAAGTGAAGCTTGAATATATACCTACAAAGGATGAGATTGTTGACATATTTACTAAGTCTCTTCCTAAGGATACCTTTGAGTATCTTCAGGAGAAGTTGGTGGTTACTTCCCCTCCTTATTTGAACCATATATATATGGAGATGCATCAGTCCAATGGATCTATGGATTCATTCCTTGTCTAGACTAATGTTAGTGGTACCTCTCAGGGGGAGTAGGTAGTGTCATTGTTGTAGTATGGAGTGGTCATTGTGCAAATGTTGTTGAGTTGATTGGTGTGTACTTCTAAGGGGGGGTATTCAAAGCATTTGTAAGTATCTTGGTTCTATGTCAAAGGGGGAAAACAATGTGAAATACTTTATCGTTTTTCCATTGATGTCGAAGTGAGAGAGAGAAGTCATTTGAAAAAGTCTATTTATACAAAGGGAGAATGAGACAAGTATCAACTTAGGGGGAGAGAGTGTAATTAGTTAGTTGTGTAATGGGGAGAAAAGAGAAAAGGAAATAAGTATTTTCATAATTGTATGTTATCTTTGATGTTTTTTTACATCTTGTGTTTCCATCAATAACAAAGGGGGAGATTGTTGCAATTATGAAGATGTTTTCATTGATGTCAACAAGCTTGTGTTGTCATTGGTGATAGTTGCGCAGTGGTTGAGAAGAGATTGTTGATTTGATTAGTTGCATTATTTTTTCATTAGTTAAGTTGCTGATATTAACCTTTGGTGTTGCTTTGATAAGCTTCTATTTATGGTTTAAAAGTCAAGGATATTGAGAAAATTTATAAAATAAGGAAACAACATGTTGCAGAGGTATTCTCATTTGTAGAAGTGTTCTGGTTTTTCTTCGCATTTCTTCTAGGTTGAAGATCTTCTTGTGTGGTTTGGATATGTTGGATAGAGGTGTTTATATTTTCTATATCCAAAATTTTGGGTTCTAGATCGATGCTTACTCGAAAAGTTGTGTTCACCAGTGTGTGAATTGGTTTTGCAATGTTGCTTACAAAGGTGTTTGGGAGAATTTTTTTGCTCCGCATTTCTTCATAGTTGTTATTTAGGTCTTGCAGCTCTAAAGGTATGTTGATAGTGTTGATCTCATGCCTATGTAAAAGGAATTCATGGTTTGGTGCACTCCAGAAGATGGATTGTAGAGTTTCAATGTTTGGTAGCGTAATTTTAATGTACAAGTTGTGTGAATTTTGAAGGTGTGAATCATTGCAAAGGAATTTGATGAATTTTAGGTTAATAGAGGAATGTTATAGATCATGATGAAGTGTGGTATGTGTTTTGCAATTCATCCTTGGATTTGTGGAAGCGTGTCATTCAAATTTAATGGTGTTTACAAGGGTAATGACCTACCTATTGTTTACAAGTTACATTCGAAGATGTTTGAGTATTGATGAAAGCATGGTTTGGTGTGTGACAGTTGATTTGGGTCCCAGTTAAGTTTTGTTTTGGTCCACTTTTCAATCCTATCCACCACAAGAATGTCTAGTGTTGACCTATTTTGAATTTGTAAAGTGTGAGGTGAGTTTAGCCGACTTGAAGATAATTTTCAAGTTGCGGATGGTATAAATGCAAGGTGAATTGATGTGATATGAGGTGTTGAATAGAGTTGAGTGTTGTTATGTGAAATTAAGTGCAGAAGTGTGAATTGTAGTGTGAGCTATAATGCAATATTGTTGAATGCAGTGAGTTGAGGTATCTTGATCTCTTGAAGGTTGTGAGTGTTGTTGGAGCTATTTTGGTGGAATTTTTGTTGCATCGAGATTGTGTTCTCTATGTAACATCTTATCTTCTTTTTTGCTTTATATTCTGATAATGAGCCTAGGATGTGAGCCTTTCTAGCAATGCGTCATATTCTGGTAATAAGCCTCTTTGTACTAATTTTGCAATTACTTATATTGGGAGCTAATCCTCACCATGGTTTTTTCCCTTCTAGGGTTTTCCACGTAAATCTGGTGTTCTCTTGTGCATGGTTTTGGTTGTTTCAATTTATGTTATCTACTTTTCATGTTCAAACATTATAAAAAAATAAGGGTTTAATGAATGCATGTGGATCTGATCATTGTTTTAGAAGGTTTTAATGTTTTAATTTGATATATAATTGATTCACCGCCCCCCTCTCGATTGTATTATTCATTTCAACAAAATAGAATAAGTCAGTTGCCCCACAACCAAAATTTGAATTTTTTTACCAAACCCATGCCTAATCATGCAACCAACTTTGTGCAAGCTTGTGATGATGATGAGATGAATATTGATACACCTAATGACATCAATAATTATTACAATAGTAATGAATATGGTCTAGAAAAAATGGTTGGTCTTTTGGATGTGCAACCTCATAAGGGAAAAACCATTGTATTACCCGACATTGCTTTCACTAATGATGATGCACTTAGACATGCACCTGATGATCCTCTCTACATTATTAGTCATATCAATAACAAACCTCCACAAGGAATACTTATTGATCTCGCATGTGCAGATAATGTGATCACTAAGGAATATTTTTTTGTGCAAGAGATTTATCAAGATTCTTATGAACAATTGAAAGCATGGATAAAACTCATGATGTTTTTTCTCGCCCTATGATAGGTTCCATCACTCTTCCTCTCAAAGTTGGACCAAAATAATTTCCATCATTGGACCAATTTCATGTGAAGTTGGGTTATTCATGGCTACTGTCCATGAATGTCATCTCATTGGTTATTCACAAGTGCATAAATTTTCCTTTTGGAAATGAGATATTTATAGTGTGCCATAGTGGATTCAATCCTTTGTCTTCCCGTGAAATTTTTTCATTGGATTTCTTTTGGCCTCAACTTATGGAGCCTATAATTCCTTGTGAAGATTTATTTTTCAAGTCATATCAAAATTTCAAGGCAAAGAACATAGCAAAATTATCTCTTCGCAGTATTCTTGAATGATAGGTCCATGGTTGTTCCTTCTCCCCAACTCATCATGGATGAACTGAAGATTGATCCAAAACCACTTCCAAGTTACCAAGATAAATATACTGCAGCCCCTCCACCCATCTCCAATAAGGGACCAAGAGATAATAAGATGATTCTCTTTGTGCCTCTAAAGATAAAACAAGTGTATGGACCTAAAGAAATAGTGGTTTCCCAGCCCCTTGCGGTTGCTTCAGGTCCTCCCTTATAGGAAGAAAAGAAACCTATGGTTGATAAACCTACTCCTACCCCATCACAACTTGAAAATCATGCAAGAAGAAATAGAAATGATAAAGAGTGTAGGAATATATGTCATGCTATTACCTACCAATTGGAAGAAAAAAACCAAAATAGTGCATGATAATCCAACACCCATGGAAACAACTCAAGAAGAAATCCAACTTTCACCAAAACAAGACATAGAACTAAAAGAATAAATCAAACAAGAAAATTTAAATGTAATTGTCATAAAACCTCCAATTGTTATCAATTTGGATATTGATGATGAGATTGCTAAAATTGATGAGGTGCATAGTGAGATTATTGTTTTATTTTCAAAGCAAATGAATTTAGGTTGGGGCAATCGTGATGATCCTCCTGATGAGGGTGAGCCACCACGTGTTGCACTTGGAGATGCTCCTAGTATGACACTTGTTGTAGTCCCTTTGGAAATTTTCATGCCTTCCCTATATGATGAGCAAGATTGGGATGTGGACAACCTACTTTAGGTCAGCTCGCATGTGTGGTACTATTTTATGTTTTTCTTATGTGTTCTTTGTATTTTATTGCACATGATGTGATCTCTTGTGTTGTGATGCTTGACATGTCTTTGTGTTTGTGAGTTTTCTTTGGATGATCCTTATCGTTCCATTGGCGTAAGGATACAAAGGAAACAAACCTATCGTGACATTCCTTTATTTGTATCTTCATTCTTCTATATGTTGTAAACTTTGTCTTTTACCTCTTTGTTATGTGTTTTCCTTTTGGGGACAATGCAAAGCATTGAAACATTTAGGTCTCTTCCATGTTGACCTAAAATTTTAATTTTTTTTTCTCTCTATGTTTCATTCCTCCATTGTGTTCGTTGTTCCATGAGTATTTGGGGAATGATGTTAGTTTCAAGCTCTATTACATCACTATAGCAAAGACATATACTGACCCTAGATTCATGGATCCCTTAGTATACCTTTTCATGTTGTTTGTCACATTGTATTTGGGGGAAACCCCTTATCATTATGTAGCTTTATTTGGAAACATATCTTTTACATTGGGCTTTCCAAATAAGTTCTTGTGATCCTTTGTTGCATGATATTTATCATTTTCTACTATAAAGGATATACACACAACATGGTTTTTTTTGCAATTTCTTTAAAGTAGAGGCATACATTGGTATTATTTTGCTTCACTTTGGGTATGTGCAGGATCATGATGGAAAAAACAAGCCCTTAAGTGGGCAAAAATTCAAAAAAATCAGAGTTAGGAAACTTGAACTAAAAATTTGAATAAGTTATCTATATTATTTCAAAAATCTGTAAGAATAGAATCCATAGCAAATTGAATGTAGTTTCTAAACTACTAGGCTTATTTATTTATTTTAAAATCTATTTAGTGAAAATTTGAAATTTCAATGCAGTAGTACTTAAATTTTAGGGGGAAAATAACAAGTAGGTGTCTGTCTGACCACCCTAACCACAATAAAATGATAATATTTTTTTATAATATTTTAGATATAAGTAGAGGACTCATGTCCCAATGTGATGCATTTTTTTTTGTAATTTTTTTCCAAGTAAATAATTAATTATAATTTTTTATTACAACTTTTAAAAAATATAAAAACTCGTATGTCTGACCACCTTAACTTGGTCAAAACTTCATGAATTTTTTTTCTTTTTAATCCTATAGTATGTGAAGCATAGAATGTGACACATGTTTCAGATTCAAAAAATGTGATACCGTTTAAAAGCTAGAGATGTTTTTCAATCAGGCTAACAATCAGGACTTTAGTCATAATTCAAATAGAAAATGAATAATAATTATTTGTTAAATTCAAAGTAAAGAATAATTTATATTGGTGGAAATTTTGTTAGCCACATACCCTACACATACCCATCATATCACCACTTTTTGGCCCATCATGATCCTGCACATACCCCTTTATCCACAGAGACTAGACATAGTGGTGCATTGACACTTGATATTGACATTGAAATTTTTTTCTTCACTTTGATCATGGGAGTTGAATTTAGTCTATCATTAGCATTGCATCTTGTGGCACCTTATCAAGGTTATCAAAAAGTATAACTCTTGGTATGGTTGGGCACACCTTCTAGACTTAGTGTGTGCTTCTCATTCTTCCACCGTTATGGGTACACCTTTTAGACCTAGTGTGTTTCCCATCTTGTCTCGGAGGCTCACCTAGTGAATATTGGACTTCACTAGCCTATGTGCCTTCCAGTTTATGATTCACCTAGAAAATATTGAACTTTACTATTGTGTCTTATAACCACCTTTTGTATGTGTTCTAGCATAATACAAATTTTTAGTCCATACCCTCTTTTGCATTTAATGTTTACATGTATGTTTGTGTATGTTGTCTTGTTGCATATCAAACATGTGTATGTTTCTTTGTGCTTATGTTGGTTTACCATGTGATCTTAGATCCTAGTGGCTTGATCACCCTCCTTGATCTTTAGTCATCCCATTACTTCAACATTTTTGTACATTTGAATCCCTCTTGACACATATTTCTCTACTTTAGTGTGAGACTAGGCGTATGTGCATACTCTCACTAAAGTGGGGGATAAATTTAGTGTAGAAAATTGTATACCTTAATAATTTCACACTATGTTTTGGCCCCCCTAAATTATTGGACCTAATTAAGTCCCTGATTTCCTAAATTATGCATTCCAAAGCCTATTTTTTTTGTTTTATGATAAAGTTTCAAGCTTTAAGTAAATGGAAATAAAATTAATGTTATGATCCTGACAATTTCCTTGCAAATAGGGCTATGATCCATATTCCTATGGGCATATGGACCCCACTATCTTGTCGAGGACCAATTTTTAATATGTTTTTGGTGGCATTTTAACATTTAGAATTCAAATTTCAATTATCAACTTTTGGAATTTGATTTTTGGGAAACTAGAACAATTGCATATAAATACCTAGTTATTTTACCATTTGAAATCTAACAAGAATTAACAAGAGAACTATTGGAAAAATTATGATCTAGAGCACTATTGAGCAAGTCAAGAGCAACATTTCAATTTTATTGCAACAACTCAAGATCCAATATCATGTCAAATTATATGTCTATTCATGTCTTGTGAAGGCTAACTTTATTATAGGTCTCCAAGCAATCAAGCATTCATGAAAATATATCAAGCAAGATCCAAGATCCTTGAAGTGATGTGTATGACTTCAATCCTTCAAGGAAGCCATTGAAAGGTGGTGAGATACAACATTGTGTTCATTCATCATTCTTTCCCTTCAACTATCATTTCTATCATTGACATCACCATTGTGGAAGTGGAAACATTAACACGGGGTTTGACTAAGGATGGCCCCTAAAATGGCCAACCATTTCTCCTCTTTGTGAATGTACAAATTACAATTTTAAAGAGGATTGAAAGAATCTTGAAGAAAAATTCTCCATTGTTACATTTGTTGTCATATATCTTGTCAAGCCATAGAAACTCAATTACAAAATTCACTGATGACAATCTGAAAAGTTTGCAACCTAGAAATATAAAGTCAGGTCTAGCATTAGAGGAGAACAGAATCAGTTCTAGGACCCCCTATTAGGGACCCATATACCCCTAGGTGACTATGTCCCTCTATACATGCCAAATTTAGCTTTCGATGAGAGGTACACATCAATATACCTTCCCTAGATCCACCTACAATTTATAGTTTTAGTTTGTGCATTTCTATTTTATTGCATTTGTCATATTAGGTCATATATCTCAATTAGGCTAATCATTTCAAATCATTTCCAATCCATTTTCAAAACTCTAAGAAATTGGATCCAAGTTTAATTGGCTTACCTCTTTGGTTGATAGTCAATCTATTCACCTTGTTGATCCACCTTTCTAATGAAATATAGAAAAAGGATCCTAAAAAGTAACCCTAGTGTTTACACATAAAAAACATTAAAAAAGGGTTCTTCCCCCTTTTTCTATGTTTCACTAAGACAAATATTTTAGAGATGAAGTTATTGAGAATATTAAAAAGACCCTCTTCTCAAATGAGATAGGATCTTAGTGCACCGTCACTCCCAACTTCAACGTGGTCCTAGAATCATTTCAAAATTTTCATCCATATTTCCCAAACCTATAGAGGCAGATGGGAAACCATGTTGGTAATAAGATAATTTAAGGGCCAGACACTCATCTTCTTTTCTCTCATTCATTCATATTATTTTAATGATGAAATAAACCATTCCTTTGTTGAGTTTGTTCCCTTATAATTATTTTCTCAGGTCTAGTTAATAAAATATGATATTTAATTTTGGGGCTAGGTTTCAAAAATAAATGTATCTTGCAAATTTTGATCCCAGGGATTAATCTAGGATCTAGGGTGACTTGTATTTGTAGTTATAGTTTTGGGTGCCCAAGATGGGGATATTTAATTAATTTTCAAAAATATTATAAAGTGTTATACTTTTTTAGAGAAGTTAAGGACAAAATTTTCAATGTAGAAAATCTTGTTAGAGGTTGTCAGCTACCAATTGCAAATCAATAAATATCACACCTTCTTCTTATGACTATTCTAGATTCTTAGGCAATGATATGTCTTGTGCTTTTTATGTTCTTCAATTTGAAAAATTTGGTAAAAAGTTATAGAGTATTTAAAGTAGAGTTGTGTATAAGATTTGTGCATGTAATGTAGTGGTTTTATGTATTTATCTCTGATATCTTTATCAAATCATTTAATAACTTACATATATAGTTTTTGTGATAGGGTGGAATACTGATCACTATTTTATAGGTTGAATTCCATCAAATCTTTCAAAATCAAGGTTGAAACTAAGTGCAAATTTGATGTTTTGTTTTATGTTCATTCCTCTAAAACCTTCCATCATTTTATTTTTATAATTTAATAGATTAAGATCATATTGGAATTTTTTTAAAATATAGAAAGGCTTATCAATGTTTTTATCAAGATCCTCTCGCATGCCAGGTTGTAGCCACTTAATTAAAATAAGATTACAAAAATGGATAATTCTCACTCAGAGATTTTAAACATAGAAACCACTAATCATAGAATGACCACTTCCAAAGCTATCAGAAGGGCTACACTCAAGTAAACAATATCATCACCAGATCTTCACACTCTATTCTCACAAAGTTTTAATGTAAATCATGCTTGTTGTTACTTTGATTATCAAAGATTAGTTCCTCACTATTGTTTCTCCTTTACTTGATCATGGAAATTTTCTTTGATTTATTTGGTGGGTGATGATTTGTCCTATATCTCTCATGTTGATCATCAAATAGATCATGAGTAGTCTATATATAGTAATTTATCTCAAAGATGATATACATCAATTATAAGGTGGAACAAGCTCTAGGCCACATGAAACATGTAGTCAACCAAGCATAAACAATATCAAAATTACATGTGGTGGTAAAAAAAGGGAATATCCTCGTGCAATTATCTTCATAGCTTCCTTTAGACACAAGTTACCTCCATAAGAGCTCCCTCATTGGTGCAAAATTGAAAAGGCTAGCACAAGTGAAAACCGTACAAGTTTTTTGGTTCATTTGAGATGTAAAGATATTGCTACCTCTTGTGGCTACCCAAATATTGTGAAATATGAACATGTTTTCACCCCCATCCTTTCACAAGCTCATCTCCAACTCACAAGACTCAATAATAATTTACGATGAAATGTGATAGCCTTTCTTGTCATTTCCTAGTGACTTGCACACAAACACACTATGAAAAAGCATAAATTTAATTGATGCAAGATAGTCCATACATCTTGGATGCTTGTGAATTAGTTTTATTGTTTATACAAATTAGTAGATTAATCAAATAAAATATAGAATAGTTCACACAACTAAAGATGAAGATACAATCTGGGTGTTGAAGATAGTGCTAATGATTAAAAGCTATGACACAACCTTATTACCCATTTTTTTCTCCATGCTTAACTAGCTATCATAACATATGATGTAAGTGTGTAATTATACTAGAAATATTCTTCACTTAAGTAATTACAACTAGGAGGATTCATTCTATTAAAGTCACTTGGAGATAAATGTGACCTTTGGTGTACCTCAAACAATTTGTACCTTGGAAAATGGGGTGACACACTATCATCCTAACCAATTGGGTTGCAACTCCTTAGGTTGAATTTTCTCTTTTTTTCTACCTATATCATAATTATATCATGCTATGATTACACTTTTAAATAAAAATTGTAATTAATCTCAAATCCTCAATACCATAATCTCAAATTATGGTTCCAATTAACTCAACTTCAACAATGCTACTAAGGATTTAGCTATCAAACTCAAAATCAGCTAATCCATCTACAAATGATTTCTATTAAGAAATCACTTTCTCATTTATATTTAGCAAATATTTATTCCAATGAACAATTCTAACTTCAATTATGATAGTCACATTTGTGGCTAGTAGAAATCAAACTTGGAGTAAAGCTTAGCCCTAACAATTATAATCTTCATCGACCTAGTAAAATTACCATAGGCTTGTCTTGCAAAATCTAATTCTATGCCACCTTATGTCTTTCATTTCAAAGTGTTATTAAGACAACTTCAAAATCACTTTGTCACATCTCATTTATCAATTACAAAACAAATACTATTATTACAATATTTAAAAACAAGTACTTACCATTACACGACACTTGCTTAAAGTGTTATCAAACCAACTTCAAAATCACTTTGTCATAACTTATCTATCAATTACAAAACAAATACCATTATTACAATATTTTAAAACAAGTACTTACCATTACATGACACTTGCTTATAGTGTTATCAAACCAATTTAAAAATCACTGTCATAACTTATCTATCAATTACAAAACAAACACTATAATTGCAACATTTTAAAACAAATACTTGCCATTATAGAACACTTGCTTAAAATGTTAATCAAACCGACTTCAAAATCACTTTGTCATAACTTATCTATCGATTACAAAACAAATATTATTATTACAATATTTTTACCAAAATACTTACCATTACTGACGCTTGCTTACCTCTCTTAACAAGAATTGTTGAAAATTACATCATGCGTTGGGCAATGTAGACTGCTCAAAAAAAATGTTAATGGTTTTTTTCCAAAACACGTCTCGTTTACTTGTTTAAGGTCTAAAATAAAATAGAAATAATTTTATACGATGAGCATTCTTGCCAGTGGCGAAGAAACATCACGGAGTAAAAGCGGGAAATGTAGTACAGTAAACGACATCACAAAAGTGCTCAAATAACTAGAAATTCTAAGGCATAGATTCATTCCAGAATGCTTGGAGTGCATGAACACCGACACGTAGAGGAGTTGGGTTCTTCTGTGGCTGATGTTACTCGACCAGGCGTTTATTCTCTGCAGTTCATTATTTCCTAATAATGTATATATGTACGTCGAAAAGAAAATACAGTGCGATTGGAACCTGGATATATAGGCTCCGGTTGTTGTCGTTTCGGCATCTGTGTTATTGCGTTGAGTTCTTTCGGGTTAGAATGAGGTTTATGTCTGTGGTCTCATTAGCAGTGATTAGATGAGGTTCTATGTTTGTCGCCTTATTAGAGGCCAAGCTTTTTCATTTTTCTTTGTGGTTTTATTAATTGGTCTTTAAGTTAATGTCTTTTGTCCCTTAGCTTCCTCCGTTTTTCTTTCTCCTTCCCATTTGTAATCTCTATCACTTAAGGTCTAACTCTTTTATGATCTCATCAGTTGATGGGAATTAACTTCAGTACGTTTGTTGTCTTATTATTTTGTTTTAAAGTTAATATATTTAATGTTGATAGATTTCTACAATTCATGAAGATTATTGTTGAAATGTTTCTGGATTAGATTGTGTCAATATTTTGCATCAACATTTGGGATCACACTCTGTGATCCATCATCTGAATGAATATATTTATTTATTCCTGAATTAGTTGATAGGAACTTTTTAATGGATCTTCTAGTTCATAAAAATATTTGAAATGTTATTTTATGTTGAAAAATATATTATTTTTAATACATAAGCAAGGATTTATATTACTTTGTAAAAAGAAACTTTACATATATAGCCCCCTGGACTAGATTTATTGTATTGCCATATCAAGACCGGGACTGACAGAACTACTACCTTAATCAGCATTGTTTCCAAAACGTCCACATTGGGACAAACACCTTTCCTTGTTTAAACTGAAAATTTACTAGACATTACTACTGCCTATACTATATTCATATCAACTATATCTAGATACATCCCAAACCACCAAAAAAGAGATCGATCACTAGGCACAACCTTTAACCAGCACCAACACTGGCCCTATCCATCTCCAAGAAGTCATTCACGTGGGAAAAGGCTCTGAAATTCGAGACCCAGTGACCATGATGCAAAGGAGGAAGCTTGAGCACCCGCAGCAGATAATCCAAACCCACTGCCACCAGCTCCCTGTGAGCAACCAACGCCATCCCTTTCAAATCCAATAGGAAGGGGTAGTATTTGATAACCTCTCCCGGCACATAGAGCAATCTCATATCTCGTGGCCTGGGAATACCCATTCCAAGGGACGCTGCATATAACGTAGCCTCCAGCCCTACCAGCAAATCCACATAGAAGAGCCTCTTCATCAACGCCTCAGCCTCCCTTTTGCCCAGCCTAATTTCTAAAACTGATGCTAGGAACCATGAGGTTATATCCGTGTCGACCCTGTAAGAATCATCATCCTATAGGTAGCTCTTCCCCAATATCATCTTCACTGTGATTAGAATGAGAATACCGTACTTCTTTAGCATTCTTTTGAGGCGCTGGTCCATGATCGACCCACAAAATGCCATCTGCCTACCAAAGCTCATTAAACAGATTGGAGTGACAACCCCAATACTCGTTAAGGTCTCCGAAGAAATTCTTACCACGAACTTTGATCTCTCCTCCATGAATTCCCTATGAAACATGAAGGCCCAACACCAAACACCCACCACACGAAAACAAAAACCCAGACACAGCGATGAAGTGAATTAGCTAACCCAATCGGCCATAAATAAAATGTGGTTTCTTGTCGTCATTTCATGTCATTATGGAACTGGCATGTATTAACCATGTCGTGCAAGGAGCCAGCCCATCACTGCTGCCAAGGCACCAACTTGCACATTTGAAGCAATTTGACACGACCCAATGGTGGTAATGACTTGATAGCCCAAATTCCCAAATGCCAACTTTGTATAACGTCTGACGTTTTTATCATTGTTCTGATAATACGAAGGGATTTGACAACCGCCTTTCTTGCCACATCTTCAAAGCCAACCCCACACCGCCAGTCCTATTTGGCGATCCCCTGAAATTCGCCATCACCGAGGTCACAGGAATGAAGTGCCAGGTTAAAATGCCAATTGTGAACTCCCTTGCATTTGGTTTCTTGCCCGCTATCTATAGGAACCCCGACCTTTCCACAACAACATGTGTGGGAAAGGCGCCCACCCAACCGCCCACATTTTATGTTGAAAAATATTATTCAAAGTATATATATATATAAAATTGAGTTTGTAATAATAATAAGACTATTTTTAGATATTTTGTGTATAAATTTTTTAATCAAAATTTTATTTAATAAAGATGAACCACAAAGGATGATCCAAAATATTAATACAAAAATTTATTATAATTTCAAGGAGGCATAATTAGGAGGCAGCAATGACATGAGTGTGTTAACAAAAAGAATCTTACCTTCAATCTTAAATTTGACAAGCATTTACATGTCAAAATATTGTTAAGATTGAGAGGTGTTCTA
The DNA here is from genome assembly GCA_007258455.2 of Sequoia sempervirens. Lineage (NCBI taxonomy): Eukaryota > Viridiplantae > Streptophyta > Pinopsida > Cupressales > Cupressaceae > Sequoia > Sequoia sempervirens. Next base: position 720,390,889 of record VDFB02193867.1, read on the forward strand.
CCCCAATAAATAACAAAATTACATTTTTAAAACATATTAGAAGTAAAGTTGTACTTTTAAAAAGTAACATAAATATATTTAATATTTACTATACTTTTCAAACTAAATAATAAAATAAAATTATTGAAATAATGAATTGTATTGTTTTGAAAGTAAAATAATTTATATGTACAAGTAAAATAGTTCTTCCTAAACAATGCAATAAAATAAGTCTAAATAAATATAATTATAAAGTAAACAAAAATTGAGGAGGTGTTAAGTAAAATAAATAAAAATGGAATAAATAAAACTAAATTATAAAAATAGATCTTCAAATAAAAATAAAGTAAAATAAAATAATCTTTAAATAAATAAAATAATTCAAAATTGATATCTATATATAATTTTTAGATAGATGTATTTAAGATATATATACTAATTAATTAACACATCTATATTTCCTACCAACAAACCAACTAAACCCTTATTAATTCCTTATTTTATCTCATATACAAATTCAAACAAATAAAACATATATTCAGAGATTAAATTGTATAACCATATTTAACAATTTTAACAATAAACATCATCAAATTATACAATGGGTAGAACTTAAAAAAATATAAGGATAATGGTTTTACATATATCTACGTTTAAAGGACGAATACCTTTGATTTTAATAGGCTACAGAATTAAATCCTAAAAGCATTCCATAGTAAAATCATATCTTCAAAACAAAGTTCAACCATTAAAATCTAACCACTTTATATGTGCAGATCACCATATAGAAAATTTAGTTCAGAGACCTATACTGTTAAGACTGGACTATGAGGAAAACGTAAGCACCTATACTGTGATGCCCGTGCAAGGGACTATATACAACAGTGAGAAGGCATATAAAGAACAAATTCCTAAACTGTTATGACAGTGTCAAGGCCTTTAACAAACAGTGCAGAGAAGGCCTAGTGCTTAAATCCTGCAAGCGTTCCCAGTTCCTGTACAGCCTCTATAACATGTTCAAGTCTACCTACTATCTCTATCACAAGTGATGCAAAGGTACCCAAATGAATTGCCTCTTGAAATTCTAAACTCACTGTCATTTTAAGTTTAGGAGGCGTCTCAATTCTTAGCAATATATGGTTCTCTTCTTCTTTATTAACAGGTGAATCTTGTTCTTCCAAAGCCACAGAGATCGATTCGAAGCTGCAGTCATGATTGCCAGTGCCTTCAGTTGAAATATTGATATGGGCATTGTTTTTAAGTACATGCATTGGCCTGTGATGTTCAGGTGGGCCCCTTTTTTGTGAGGATTGTTGGGTAGAATTGAGATCAATGTTTTCATCTGGATTACACAGTGGCTGGATTATGTGCCAAATTTTGGGTTGAAAGCAGACTGAAGTATTGAGCTCCTCAACTGCAACATGCAAACTCTGCATCATGGACTGTGGAGGAGGGCATTGCTTCATATATTTTATGCTCTCAGCTAAGTCATGGAGTATTTTTGCTGCCTCCATACCCACTTTATAAGTGGAGGGTTTCTTGAACGCCGATAGATTGATGTGGGGTGCCTGCATGGTAAAATTATTTAGGAATTATTTCAAGAGCTTAATTAAATGTCTGGGTTACGTATGAAGTGTTACCAGTTACCAGATATTCTGAACGAAGGCATCCATGCAGAGCAACGACACAGTAAGCCAGGTGACGTAACATGCATCCTACATGCACGTATTGTTTCCATGGATGTCTGAACCCAAACATGCCATGTCTCGGTTCCCAGCTAGCGAAATTGGCCTGCAAAAACTCAATGGTTCAAAACACTGGCAAGTCTAGCATTTCTTCAACTTGTAAATGTTAGAGAAACATGCATTAGATGTTTTTATATGAGAATACGATATACCAAGGATTCATCATTTGCTTTAGAATCTAAGACATCCTTGTATCCTTTGCAGATGAGGCCTTCTAGAATTTTTCCTGATTCATTCTCGTTTATTACAGAATGCTCAGAAAGCTTCATGTAGTCTACCATACACCCTGTAACAGTGCATCAACTCAGAAAAATGTTATTTACAATGTGAAATTAAATGGTTGCTATTGTGATTAATTAAAAACAATGATTCTACCTTCAAGAGAGTAGGATAAACCATGAATTCTTTTAACAATAGAGCTGTGGAGATCCTCTCCTGCCCATATTGGGCGTATGAACAAACTTATAATGAGAGAAACTGCACATCCGATTGCTATGTTGGAAAGGCGTTGGTAAGCCATGCTAAATATGTCTTCAACGCGATATCCAGACACTGTTATCATGCTGAATGTAAGAATGAAAATCATAACGGCATAATCGTACTTAACCTTTATCTTGGGGATGAAACGAAAGAATGTTGCAAGGGCGCCTGTTAAACAACAAACGGGAGTATAATGAGTAATTACTATCAGTAGCAAGCAATGAATCTCAATCTATACAATATTTTTTTATAAGAGTTGAGTTGGAATACCAAGAATAAAACAAGAAGAACCTATGGTAATAGGCTCTCCAATTTTGCCAGTCTTGTCTGCAATGTAACCAACAGATATAGCAAGAGAACCTGCTACCACCGTGCCTATTCCTCTGTTTAACCCCTTACTTAGAGTAGCACCTGGAAAAACAGAAGCATCGGACTTAATTGTTCAAGAATTTGATCATTCTCAGCAACAAAACAAAAGTAAATGAAATGATTGGTTAAGGACTAAATTCTCTTATATCAATTTTATGTCATCTAAATTAAAAAGTGAAAATTGATTTGGCCTTTTAAACTGGGTAATATTCAAAAAACAACCATTACTAACAAAGAGAAACTGAATGTAATATATGAACACTTTGATTGCATTCTCAGGGAAATTTGCTACGGGGATATATTTGGCATTCTTTATTCTTTTTGCATATTATAGGTTTAACACTATTGATTGTCACATCGTTTATAAATCTTCAGAAGTTATTACTGTTTTTTATATTAAAAGTAGGGAAAGGATTCTTCAACCCAAAAGTTTAAACTAGACAAACAGAAAAACAAATACTATTCTTTATTCTTTTACATATTATAAGTTTAACACTATTGATTGTCATATCGTTTAGAAATCTCTCAGAGTTATTACCGTTATTGATATAGAGAGTTCACAATTAATTCAAGGTAGTCATCCAAAACTATTAACTCGGTATTTGCAAGAAAAAATTACCTGCTGTGAACTCAAAAACAACAACAACAGTCATGACGGCCGAGATGGCATTATCACCGACTTGATCAAACAGAGGCTCCATCAGGTAAAACTGTGATACCACAGACAATGCCAGGCCCACTTTGATTGCATGTATAACTCTCCTTGGGTCATCTTTGCCAAACTTCCACATTTTCTTCGCAGGTGTCTCCAAAAGCTGTCTCAATTTCTTCATACATGCAAAAATACTTTGAAAAGAATTGCTCTCAGAATTTTCAAGCTTATCCAATGCACTGTCGATGCTACAGTCACAGAAAGCATTAGTTGCCATTCGTAAGCAATAAACACAGTTATCTCTAAAACAGGAACTGACGCTTGCTGAACTTTGTAAAGCTACGGGGTTTTTTATAGATAGGAGAGAGATGAAGTTTGTATGGGCAAGTCACAGGGTCCACAGATACCAATGGGAAGGCCAAACTTTTTTAATCTGATCAAAGTTTCATGTCTGGCCATCTAAGGAAACTGAATACTTTATTCTTTACTCTCTTTTTTCTTCTCTATAGGACATGAGAGTAGGAGTCTACGATAATACTTTTTTTTTGGTATAATCTCCACCTCATCTTTTATATAATGCTTTTTATATCAATCTCGAATATTAAAATCTTGTTAAATTGTGTAATCTAATTCATCCTCACCAATTATATTCAATCAATTGAACTACAACCAATTGAACTACCACTTTTTGATAAGTTTAAAAATCTAAAATTTTAAGTTTTTACATTTGCTGATGCTTAAATTTCTGAACCACTTACATAAACCCGTAAAAATCCTGTCAGATTTCAAGTACACAGATTTTGATTCCTTTTGGGTATTAGTTTCCGAAATTTCTTCAATCTACTTATTGTGCGCGTGGGCTGTGTGGCCCTTATTTCATTGTATCGTTCAGTTCCCACACCATGAGGAATGAACATGCCCGTACACCGAATCATTAATACCCGTACACTACAAGCTATCGTAAACGGCTTTCACTAAACTGCCAAATAATTGGATTAAGAGACGGTTTCGATTCCTTTCGTATCCACACGACACGACACCTCCATACCAGTTATTTGATCCACTCAAGGCAAGAGTGCTTTCAGCCACACAATCGAATACTATAATGCAGAAAATACCCTAATCTGTGTTTAGAGCCACTACTCCTGATTTGAAGATAAAAACAAGGAAAATGCAATGATAGTGGAAAAAGGTGGACGACAAGATGTTAAATTTTTTGGATGATTGACAGATGTAAGATCAGGATATTAAGTGGAGAACCCACTGCAACAATTGAGACGGAGTCATTCAAACATGTCGGGCAATGGCATGGTTTCCGTTTGTCGTCTCTGAGTTTCTCTTCCTTTTTTTATTATTATTTTCACGACTTTAGTTTTTTGATTGCCATGATGGGCCATGGCTTCCATAACGCTGCAGAAACTGAGTGGGATCAGACGCGTCAGACGCGTGGTCTGAGACAGAAATCGTTACCGAGCTTAGAAGCTTATGCAGGTTTTATACGATCTACATACGCGGTTTTGCCTTTGCAGGAGCTTCCCGGCAATCTTCAAACGATAACTAGTGAGTCGGTTTGTTGTTCAATACATCTGTTACTGATAGCGAAATTACTGGCCTTAAGTAATAGCCGTTTGTCATAGGAATTATTTAAATTTAGGGTGATAAAAATAAATAAGTATTAAAAATATCAGTGAAGTAGGCAAGGGAATTGGGCCCCTCTTCTTTTATAAGGAGAAAAATAATAGTTTGAGATGTTTAAGACTAAAGGTTGATTATAGTTATATGAAAAGTGAAGAATAGCATTAAGGGGGCACTTAAAAAGTGGATTATCCTTGAAATTTACGAGTGGAGCAACTTTAACTGGTTCATTTTGATATAATTTATCAATTTTTTTTACAACAAAATCATTTGTCAGGTATTGTAGTGGTGACGAGTGTGTGTCCATACCCTTTAACTTAACATTTTGGGTTTATAGTTTGGTGTGATTTTTATATAAATGGTGTATTTTTAATTGAGAGTGGAAAGGTTTATCAATTTTTATTTACTATCATTTTTAAGAATCAGTCACAATTTTTAGTTTACTTTTTGCTTATTGCAGGTTAAATTTAAGTCATGGAAATGACTTCAATCATTTTCACACTTACATAAATTATTCCTAGTATTTAAAATTCAAAATCTTATTTAAGTCTAAGCTTACTCTTCTTTGTGATCTTTGTGTGTTGATTCAAAGCATGAAAATATTTTGTTTGACTCTTAGTGTTGTATTTAAAAAGAAATAGTCCCAATTCCTTTTAGATCATTTTTTTATCATATCCCATTTAGCTATTATTTACCAATTTCATACATTATTAGGATCATTTATCAAAGAACGTGTATTGGACAAACATATAGAATATTTTACATGTTTGAGAGTGATGTTCTCTATCATTCATCTAGATATTAAATAATTAGTCTTATATGGTTTGAATCAAGAGAAACAATTGTCCCTACCACATGCAAACCATCAGCATAAGAATGTTTTTCTTAATATTAGAATAAACTAAGAATAGTAAGGTGAAATAAAAGTGACATTATAAATGTTTTAAAACATTGAATCCATGGGCCTAGATTAGATACACACTTGTGGGATTGAATCTCCAATCACAAAAGTGACCTAAAGTCAGTAATAGAGTATTTCTACATTATTGATGAATCCCATTATATCACTTGTAATCATTTTTTAGCTAAATAGATTTATTATTTTAATCATTTTTGAAGTCTTTAATTTATTTAATTTTATTACATTTTCATGCAGTTTTCTATTTAGGATATATTCTAAATGCTTATAGTATTTATATATTTACTCTAGATTAATACAAATTTGATTTTATTCTCCATTTTTAAATAACCATATATTTTTTGTTTTCATTTATGGTGAACCCTCTATTCTTTCACTTTCTTAAAGAATCCATCATTAGCATTATATCTTATAAATTTTTATTATTAAACCTAAGAATGATTTATATTTCTTTAGCTTTGGATATTCTTTTCACCTTAGGGAAAAATGGGTGCTCATCATAACCCTCATATGGCTAGCCACTCAAATGATCATAATTCTCAATCTAATATGAATGCTAATAATGCTCATATTATTTTTTATGGATATTATGAACACCAATACTATAATCATGATTCAAATGTTACTAAAAATAATCTTCCCCTTATAGGATAATTGCTTGTGGATGTACTTATTCATGTTGAATCTCCTACTACTTTACATAGTCTATTAGTAGGGGGGCCTAACGACATGTATATTCTTTATAACAATCTAATAGATTTTGTCAAGGATATATCCTCTTCTCCTCAAACCTACTCTTCACTGTTTTTAATCCTTCTCCTATTCATCCTACAATTACCATGGCCATGACCTTTACCAAACATTTGTCACTTCCAATATCACATATTCCTCTTTGATTCCTTCCTCTAATCTCCCTATATCTTGACTATTGAAGTAGGAGCATCCAAGATGTAAGAATAATTTTGCATCATCCAAAATATTTTCTTTAATTTTTTTTTTTCATATTTTTTAAATAAATTCACAACCATCATATTCTTATTTTGGAAGCCAATTTATACTATAGAAGCACATTCTTGTTTCAATCTCCATTTTAGCATATTATGGTTCCAAATATTAAATCTATTGCACCATGTAATAACATACATTGATATTAGAGCTTCAACACATAATATTCTAACATTTCATGGAATTTCCATGTGTTTCAATCATTGGTTGATGCACTTTGACTTCCAATTTTTTTAAGGAAGACCTAATTGAGTTATGTATTAAACATTTGAATCTCATACCACTATTTGAAAATATGCATAAGCATAGGAGAACCACAAATAAGACTACACTAAGTTCCCATTATTGCATTTTATTGCAATCATATAAGGAAATCCTTTTAACACATTTTCATGTGTACTAAGCATTGTAAAACTATGATAGTTAGCACATAACATATTACTTTCTTGCACTTACTTGAAACACCATTCATTTACATTAGTAGGATATTAGCTAACTAAGTTGGATCATGAGGTTTTATGTTGGTGTAATTAATATTTAATTACACTTTACATAAGTTTACATAGGTAATTATTTAATTCCTAGGTTAATTAGTTGTCATCCTTATCTTGTTGAGCTATCTTGTTCCTCAAGATAAGATTAGGGTTATGCATATCTTTGCTTTTATAAAGAAAATCATTATCATGTAATTATTGAATTCTCGAATAATATTACGTTGCACATTCTTTTGCAACCTCTCTGCTTTTTCTGATTTTCTCTTCTATGGAAGGTATTTTCGGTTTGCAAATCTAATCTTAGTTTCTAACATGGTATCAGAGCCTTGATTTGCAGCCCCTTCTCAGATTTCTAGAGAGATTCATTGCAAAGTTTTTTTAGGATTCCTCGAGGGTTTCATACCTCGAGATTGTCTCTCTATTTCAGTGCTCTTGCATGGTTAATTTCAGTGCATGTTGGAGGAAATCTGAGCTCATATTCGAGTCTAGGGCTATTGAAAAAGTCAAGATCGACTTTTGTTTCGCCTAAATCTGACATTTTATGCCAGAGTTATGAGGGTTTGAAGATTTGCCAAATCTGGGAGTTGCAAAGCTTCTAGTGCAATTTCAGGCAGATTGGACCTCACCATCAGATCTAGAGCGTCTGAGAGATGAAAAATGACATATAACTCACCTATATTCAGTGTCAGCTGTTCACGAGGCAAAAAAAAATTAGCCAGCAAATCATACGGCCCGCCAGGTACAAGGTACGGTACAGTTGTAGAATAAAAAAAATTATAAATTTTTGATATGTTCAAAATATTTTTTTATCGAGCTTTATTAAAAAAATTTCATCAAGATTGTTATGAGGAATTTTATTAAAAATTATATGGGGGCTTTGATTGTTTTCTACGGACTGTAATGTTGGTACATCCGTACCCTGCCATTGACAGTCTTTCTCTAGCACTCGTGCCTCTCATCGGCCCTTGCTGCCTTCTCTGTACACCGCCAGCAACCCTTATTTCTTCGGCTACCCATCACATCAGCCTCCTCCCCAGCTTTTATTTTTCTGGGGCCCGCCGACTGCCGCTTTCCTCCATGCACCTCTGTCCCCAGCCCCCGGTCACATCAGCCTTGGAGGAGCTCTACCAACGGGTGGTGCCAGGAGGCGGCGCCACCATGCCACCACCGCTCAGCCTGGTTGCCACCCGCCAGGTGGCAGTATTTTTTTTTAATTTTTGTTTCCCCTGGTAGGGGCTAGTACGAAAGGTGCTTAAAGTTTGCACCCATTTAGCCTGTGTAATCCCTAAATTGCCCTCTTACATGCTTTTTTTCATTTCGTCATAACTTTTGATCTTGGAGGCAGATTTTTTGAAACGAGATATCACCAGAAAGCTGGCGAGCCCAATATTCTGATGGTGTAGTTTGTTTTCAGATATTTTTTTGTTTGATGGGATATTTTTCTAGTTGAATTCAGATGTTCAGATTTCGCTTTGGAGGGCATATCTTTTGACTCGGTGATCCTTTTTTCGTCATTTTTGCGGCATCAGAATGCTGATTCTATCCTCTACACAGATCTGACATCAATTTTAATTTTCTATTTATGCATATTTAGGATGCTCTCCTTTTATAATCGTTGGGTCATTGTAATAAATGAACTATGATAAAGTTCCATTCAGGGGGGTTTCTTGCATAATAAATGTGATTAGAGTGTAGTTTTCACTTTGATCTACATATCCATTTTGATTTGATGATAGCTCGCATGGGTTATATCCGGTCTCCTAGTTTCTTTTGGCCACATTTTTTGCTATAGCTTTACACATATCGGATTCATCAGTTCACACTTCAGTTGAGAGATTAAGTTTCTTGATCTGCATTGGTTCAGATTCTTCTCAATTTGAGGGCCATGTTTTTATGGTTAGTGTTCCAAAATCTTCATGGTACTCCTTCCTATGGAAGAGTTTTAGTTTCAATTTGGCATCGACATCGAGATACATGGTTTCCAGATTATGTTATCATCTCATCTCCTATTGCTTCACAGATTCCAGGTTTGTTCTAGTTTGTGAGTTTTCCAGTGTTCCATGGCATTGGGTTTGCTATCACATTATCATGATTTCGGTTTTGGTTTCAGTTTTAGACAGAGGTATCTTTCCTTGCTTGTCGGATTGTGGTTTCAGTGTTACTCCACAGTGTTCTTCCAGTGCTTCTTTGTAGCAGTCATCTCATTGTAGGGGGGGTTTTGTCCCACTGGGTTTTCCTTCTCTACCTCATCATTGCATTTGTAAATGAGTATCTAATCAAGCTTTGTTGTCGGGACTCATCTTTACATAATAATTTTCTTCTCCCTAAGTTGCACTTATGGGGGGTGTTGGTGTAATTAATATTTAATTACACTTTACATAAGTTTACTTAGGTAATTATTTAATTCCTAGGTTAATTAGTTGTCATCCTTATCTTGTTGAGCTATCTTGTTACTCAAGATAAGATTAGGGTTATGCATATCTTTTCTTTTATAAAGAAAATCATTATCATGTAATTATTGAATTCTCAAATAATATTATGTTGCAAATTCTTTTGCAACCTCTCTACTTTTTTTTATTTTCTCTTCTGTGGAAGGTCTTTTCGGTTTGCAAATCTGATCTTGGTTTCTAACATTTTAGTAGTATATCAAGAGTATTGAAGATTCAAGGGAATCATATCATACAATTTTCTCGAAAAATCAAATTGATTGTGCTTGTAGTTCATTATTGAAGACTAATGTTTCATTCTATTGTAAGCACTTGTAACAAAGATTGTTGATATAGTTTAGACTATGAATTAATAAAATACTATTATATTCACTTAGTGTGTTATTTTCATTCTATTATGTGAATCTATTAAGTGATTATTATATTGAAAGTATGGATGAATAGTTCTTAACTAGTGCTTTTTTCCATACAAACATCAAATGGTATTAGAAAAGGTATCAAATCTTCAAGTAGGAAAGCGATATAAGATATGTTCCAATACTATGTTTCTGGTAGAATGTATCTAGAGAAACTAGGTTGTAAATAGATAATTGAATGTGACAATTTGAATCACAAATATAGAAGTCAAGATGCCTTCATGAGGAGTCGATAGAGGTCAAGGTGTTGTTAGCATGAATTATACATATAGTGCAATTCTTTTGTTTGGAAGATATTGTGTCTCACAATAATGTGAAATTGAATTTGATGGTTGTTGCAACTAAGGATAGTCACTAGATTTGTTCAATAGGATGGTGGAAATAGATGTTTCAATGCTGGGAGTTATTTGTTGGGGATGTCAAACATTTCATGATTCTAAATATTGGTTAGCATTTTGCTTTTGATTTTTTGATTTTTGATTTTTTTTGTGTTTTGTTTTAACTATTGATTTGCTATATCCTTTTATTGGTAGTTTAACTAGATTTTCTATAAATGTTTTTTTATTATATATCTTTTTAAAAAATAAATAAATAAATCTTATAATCAATCAAAAAACAAAAAATAATAATTAAGTATCAGATTAATTAATTTGTAATGTAAAAAAAAAAAAAAATGATTTAAGAGTTTTAATGAGTAATACAAAAAAAATAAAAATTAAAAAAATCTTTAAAATCTAATTTATTTATTTATATAACTTTATATATATATATATACAACAGGGTGTCCCCACAACCCAGCAGCCCTTACCTTAGATATCAACTATATAACTTTTATTGTTATTGTCACATAGATATGTATAATAAGTTCGTCCAAGTGTACAATTTCTATTATTTCTCGTACAGAATATGCTACCCCTTTAGAAGCTTACAGTCGTCATATTAATGTGGACCACACAATTTTTTAAAGGCAGGATGGAATCCTATATTGCCATAATTAGACTAGGATTTAAATCCTCCGAGTTTTGCCAATTCTTGTACAGATTCTATCAGAAGTTCAAGTCTAGCCACTATCTCTATTAAAAGTGAAGCAAACATGGCCACTGGAAGTGCCTCTGAGAAGCCTGTTTTGCATTTATCTACAATCAATATCACATGATTCGCCTCTCCTCCATTTACAGTGGGGCCTTGGTCCTTCATATCCACATAAGTTGATTCTGAATTGCAGTCCTGTTTGCCATCGGTTTCAGTACAAGTGCTGACATGGTTATTATCTTTCAATTCTTGTACGATCTTGTGATGTTGAGAGGGGGCTTCCTTTGTGTGAGAGGATAGTTGGGTGGGGTTTGCATTATTTTTGGTGGCTTCCAAAGGACTTGAGCTGTTTTGATGGGGATTATAGAATGACTGAATTTCGTAGAAAACTCTGGGCTTGAAACAGATTGAAGTGTGCATCTCTTCAACTGCAACAAGCAAACTCTCCATCATAGCTTGTGTAGGCCGACATTGCTTCATGCATTTTATGTTCTCAGCCAACTCATGTAGAATTTCTGCTACTTCCTTTCCCACCTTATGGGCAGAAGGATTCTTGAATATCAGTTGATTACTGTTGCGAGCCTGTAAGGTAAAATATGTGTCAATACATGAGAAATTCTTATAAGATATTTGATTAAGGAGCTAGAAAAGATTTGATATCTCACATGATTTTCTGAACGAAGGCAGCCGTGCAGAGCAACAACACAGTAAGCCATGTGACGCACCATGCCTCCTACTTTCACATATTGTTTCCATGGATGCCTGAATCCAAATTTGCCATGTCTAGGCTCCCAACTGGCAAAAGTGGCCTACAAAATCTTCAATAGATTAATGGGCTAGTATATTTTGGGACAATAATCTATAAGTGGATCATTTTGATTTAAACAACATATTCTAAGTAAAATTTTATTTTACTGGTGACTCATCTGAAATGACATTAACTTCTCGAAAAAAACCCAATGAAACTTAGGTCCATCTAAGATCAGATGGACCTAATCTTGTAAACAAGCTATAGTACATGTACCACCATAACAATAGTCTAGTGCTTTATGTTACAAAATTCAGAAGAAATTAGAATATACCAAGGATTCTTCACTGGCTTTAGAATCTAAGACTGCTTTGTATCCTTCTTCAATTTTGCCCGATTCACCATCACTAAATCCATGATACTGCGAGCCACCCAGATACTGCACCAGGCACCCTGTAACAGTGCAATAGTTAGAGGAAATGCTATAAACACAACGAAAAAAGTAAAGTTGCAATTGTGGCAATCACTGAGACATTGATTTTACCCTCAAGGGAATCTGCTAAAGCATGAATTCTTTTTACTATGGAGTAGTGAAGATCTTCTCCTGCCCAGATGGGACATATACACAGACTTATGACCATGGAGACTGCGCATCCAATTGCTATTGTGGAAAGGCGTTCGTAAGCCATGGCGAATATGTTCTTAACGCGGTATCCAGACACAATTATCATGTTGAACGTCAGAAGGAAAATCACAACGCCATAGTCATACTTGTTTTTTATTTTTGGGAAAAAACGAAAGAATGTTGCGGCGGCTCCTGTAGAAAAGAAAAGAATCTTGTCAATGCACATAAGTCATAAATCAACCGATCTAAATGCTTGTGATCATGATTTACAATAGTTAAGCTGAAATTTTACCAAGAATAAAACAAGAAGAACCGATGACAGTTGCTTCTCCAATTTTGCCGGCTTTTTCTGCAAGATAACCAACAGATACGGCAAGGGAACCTGCTACCACTGTGCCTAATCCTCTGTTCAGTCCCTTGCTCAATGTAGCACCTGCAAAACCAAATAGCACAAACTTGTTGATAAAGAATAGTAACAAATGCATTTCTAAAGGAAAAAGATTAGTATATGCTTGGGAAACGTGAGCTAGTAATGATATTTCGCCTAATTTGTTCTCGAATTGATTAGATAGATGAACAACGATGTCTCATACATAACAACTATATAATTACGTCTGTAGGCATAGTCACAATGACACCAAGGGGTTGTATTAACAGAGATTTTTTAAATATATTTATTTAGATAATGTCTATAAACATTATTTTGAGGGTTTCTATTATGTGGATTAGATCTAAAATCTTAAGATAATATTTCTATTAAATTAATTACATAATTTTTTTATGAATTAGGTAGGACTCAAATCTAATATTTTCTATTTGTTGTTATAGTGTTCTATCATTGTGACCAATACATCTTTGATCTAGATGTAGCTTATTTCAAACACCTCCCCTTAAGCTACAATAGAGATGCTTGGGGCTCCTAGCTTAACCTAGATCCGATATCATATCAAACTGCTGTCCATGGACCAGCTAGGCCTCAAATTTAGGACCTTTAATTTGTAGCTAGAGTGCTCTACCATTAAACTATTGACCTTTTTTTGACCAATCCATCTTTGATTTTGTTCCCTTAAATTTACCCCTATATGAATAAAGAACAACTCATACAACAGATTATACTAAAACAATATTACTTATTTTAAAAATATATCTCAAATTAAATACACATTTAAAACATATACATACTAATTTACAAAATTGTGAAAGGAAAAACCATATTGTACTGAAATTGCGAGTTCCAAACAACTAAAATTTTGTTATTGGAATCATCCAAAATCCCAGATTAGCAACAATATTACTTTCAACCTTCGAGTTCAATAATAGTCATAAAAGACTATTATCAAACCCAGCAAGACATTACCTGCTGTAAACTCAAAAATTACTACAACAGTCATGATGGCCCAGATGGCATTATCCCCAACCCCATTAAACAGAGGCTCCATCAAATAAAACAGTGACACCAGCGACAATGCCAGACCCACTTTCATTGCATGTATAACTCTCCTTGGGTCATCTTTACCCAATTTCCACAACATCTTCAAAAATTTCTCAAAGGGTTGTCCTAATTTCTTCTTGGTTGCACTACACCTGTCAGAAGAAATGTTTGCAGAGTTGTCTGATGTATCCATTGCAAGATCAATCTTACACTCATCCGGACTGTGAATCGCCATCAGCAAACCACAAGTTCAAGAACAACACTTTTCTCCAATAAACCAATTCCCTCAACTTCCCTTGCTGTGTTTGTACGATTGTATGGCTTCTTATAGAAAAAGCAGGGACTATAGAGTGACGTCATTAGACGGTCTAGTGACGGAACCAACGCATCCGTACATAATGGATTGGTTGGTGGGTATAGAATGCACTTGCTCCGTGCCACGGAAAACGCACTCTGTGATGAAACTGGATTCCTCGCGAGTTTGGATTCTTTCGGTTTTAATATTGCAAACAAGAATCCTCCTACGATTGTGTTGGCCATCTACTAATCGAGTGCCTTCGATCTAATGATTGTGTACATGGAAAACATTATTTTGATTCCACTGTCTCTTTCCATTTCTACCTTTCCCCGCATCTACAATTGCGTTTGGAATGGAATTGATTATAAAATCCTCACTCCACAGTTTCTACGAAACTGCAGTAAAAATATATGTAGTACAGGAAATAGTTTTTTTTATTTTAGATTGGAACAGTTTCTGCCATTGCTGTCATATGAGGATTCGCTTCAGTTAAAGCAATGGTTGACTTGTAGAAGGCAGTGATAGTGATACAGTACCCTGGCCATCTTTATTTGTATTTAGACGGATTTGTTGTTGGTTCTTTTCATACAATCCTGAAAATACTGGTTCATGTAATGTAGAAAGTTTTTTAAGCTGAGGCGCATATTGAAAAGATGTTTAGTGGAGAGCCCACTCCGCTAATTTCTTAATAAGACACCGGCATCGTTGAAACAGACGTTGTAACTTTCTGGGTATTTCTCGATTCTTTTTTACCAGTCATGATAGTTTTCATATCTATCCTGATATACCACGCGTCTTCTCATTCCAGATGGTTACAGCTTAGACGCGTTTCCTATGATTTTGTCTTTCCGGGAGTTTCACTTTCAAACAATAGAAGGAAACCAAAAACTCTTCAGTCCAATCGTAAGATACTTGCAGACATTTTTCTGTAGCTTTAGAATAAAATAAAATGGAAGAATTTTAATAAAAGATCTTCTGTCTAACAACTGTTACGAAGTTGGAGGATGAATTCTTCTATTTATCCAATCTTATCCTCTTCCAACAAATCTTTGTAATGTCAAAATAAACTTCACAAATTATGTCAAAATCTCTTGATATGCACAATGTTAGATTGAAAACGGTACAAGTGTCTCCCCAATGAATAGCGTGATCACTCGAAAATACTTGACTGGAATAAATAAGCCTTCAAATCTGAACGCGAGTCCGCAGGCAGAGTATGCGCACGACTGCTTTTTGGTAAAGTTCCTGACTGCCTTTTTTCTATTGGCACGTTTCAATTCACCGACCTATTTCTTAAAGTGGCAAGCTTTGAAGAGATTACCCAAGACTCTGTTAAAGCTCTGTTCCGGATCTTATACCTACGATTAAATAAATGCTCTCTTACCTAGCCGTCAAATCAAATATTGTTCCCTTGTATTCCGTACTCTACCGGGTGATTCGAACTATTCCGTACATACTGTGTACTGTGCCTCCACAAAATTATTGAGATTATATTACCTAATGAGAATTGTTTGTTAGTTCAAATTTTCTGTCAAAAATATTGTACGGTGTAGGAAAGCAATCAAAAGTTGTGATAGTATTTGGGACGCGGCTATTCTCCCTACAAAAACGTATGTAACATGCATATCATCATAAAAATCACAAAAATCGTATTGAACCGATACATTTCATGGATGCAAGCCTGTCAAGTGAGGAGTTTAAATGAAAATTTTAGTGATCAAATGAAACTTTGCAGGTTAATATATATATTTTTTAAAAAAATTAAAACTAATTTTTGTGTAAACTTAAAGTAAAATAAAATAATTTTTAGAAAAATAAAATTATTCTTAAATAATTTTGAATTACAATAAAATAATTGTAAATTCGGCTCAATAAATAAAATAATTAATTATTAATATATATTATTATAATAATAAATTAATAATATATATCATTATTGTATTTACTATTACACATGTTTATAATGTAATTTAATTTGTATTATTATTTTATAATTATTATTTCTTTTTTAAGAAGGGTAAATGCTTTTCACTTAGAGGGGGGACTTCATTCTTGATATTAATTCTCAACAATCACATTTCAATGGGGTTCTCAACAATCACACTCCAATGGAGTTTGAACCTTGATGACAAAAATAACAAGACAACAACTTAACCATCACACCATGACACTATTAGCATTATTTTATAATTATTATTACATTAAATTACATTATATCATCTCATCTTTAATTATAATATTATATTATATTGTATAATTATATATTTATTATCATGTAAATAAATTTATTTTATTATTCTATAATAATACTATATTAATTTTAGATATTAGTTTTAAAATATTATAATTATTAATTTATTTTATTGTTATTATATTATAATATAATATTATTATTGTTTAATTTACATAAGGGTTAAGATTATGGTTAGGTTATGATTAGGGTTCTAATAAAGATTGGGGTTAGGGTTAGGGTTAGGGTTTAGGGTTAGAATAATAATAATATAATATTAATAATATTATAATAATAAGATTATAATAATAATATAATGATATTATAATTAAATCAATTAGAATTCTACAATAAAGATTCAAGTAAGGGTTGGGGTGACTGAGGTTAGACTATGGTTAGAATAAGACTTCTAGGTTTTATTTACGGTTCAGTTAGTTTTAGTTTTTAATTAGGGTTAGATTTTATAAAATTGATTAAAAAGATAGGGTTATGTATAGAGTATTTTTATTTTATATAAATTATATAAAAGGAACTTAATTAAGGTCTTACATGTTGCATCAACAAATTTTACTAACATATAAATCTTTAAAATATAATCTATATTAAATAACCCTATCTCTAACCTTAAGTGAACACTAACCCTAATTCAAACCTTAATTAAAACCTAACACTCTCTCTTACCTTAATTAGAACTTAACCCTAATTGAATAATAACCCAAACCCTAACCTTAACTATAACCCCTACCCTTATTGAACCCTTACCCTAATTATGTACCCTAATCATAACCATAAGTGAATAGTAACTTTAGCAGAACTAAAGCTTTCACCCTAATTAAACACCAACTTATAAATTAAACCCTAAGACTTATTGAACCCAAATCCTAATTGAATTATAACCCTAAGAATAATTTTAAACCTTATTAAACCATTACCCTAATTAAACACTAACCCTAATTGAACTCCAATGCTAACTCTGAGCCATAAATAAATCATAACCTAATTGAACCTTGATCATAACCCTAACCTTATTTGAACCCTAACTTTGAGCCTAACCCTCTTTGATCCTCAATATTAACCCTTACTCTTACACTAAGCCAATTTTAACCCTATTCCTAACCCTAGCCCTTACTAAATTCAAATCCAAATTGAACCCTAACCATAATTATATTTGAAAAACTAATCTAAACCTAAGTATAACATTATTTGTAACTTTAACCTTAACAATAACCCTAATTCTAGAACTAACAGTAATTTAATCTTAACCCTAATTGAACTCTATCCCTAACCATTCCCCTACCCCTTATATAATCCACACCCTAATTAAACCCTAACCACAACCCAATTTTTATAACTTAATAGTAACCTTAATTGAACTCATATTTTACCCTAATTTTACTTATTTCAAATTTCACCATAATATTATTAAATTGTGGTTAGGATTACACTTAGGGTTTAATTAAGATACACTAAAGTTTTGAATTAGGAGTAAGGTTAGGATTTCAATTCAAGTTAGGGTTAAGGTTATGGCTACATTAGAGTCAGGATTTAATACAATTAAATTAGGGTTAGAGTTTAATTAGGGTTAGTGTTATGGTTAGGGTTCTGATAAAGAATAGGGTTAGAGTTATGATTACAGTTTTACTAGGGTTAGAGTTAGGGTTACAATTATATTTTGAGTTAGGGTTAGGGTTTGAAATGTAGAAAAATAGAGAATTGGGGGGATGAGATTCTAAATGCAAAAAACCTAGAATCAATTCCACTTTTCTAAGGGTTTCATTAGGATGAAAATCCACAATGTGCATAGATTGACTTTCAACCTCAAAGGTGAGCTAGTCAGACCTAGATCTGATCCTTTTGAGTCTTAGGAATGAATTGGAAATTATTTGGAATGATTAGCCTAATTGAACTATATGCCCTAATATGAAAAATGTAATATTCTAATGATGCACAAATTTAAACTATAAATTGCAGATGGATCTAGGAAGTGTCAGATGATATATACATATCACCAAAAGTAGGTTCTAGCATGTGCAAAGGGACTCAATCACCTTTGGGAAAATGGGTCTTTGATGAGGGGTCCTGAAACTACTTTTACATCCTATGATACTAAATCTAAGCTTTTGATTCTTGGTTTTAGAATTGTCAGAATGTCATTAGTGAATTCTATAATTGAGTTTCCATACGTTGACAAATTTTAGGGCTTTGAATGCAAAAACAAAGAATTTTCCTTCAATCTTTCCTCAATCCTCTTCAAACCTATAACTTGCACATTCAAAGAGGGAGAAAATGTTGGTCCATTTAGGGGCTTGCCCCATTCAAATCTTGTGTAAGTGTTTTCACTTCCACAATGGCAATGTCAATGATAGGGATGATAATTGAAAGGAAGGAGTGATGAATGAACAAAATGCTACAACTCACCACCCTTCACTAGCTTCCTTAAAGGACTGAAGTCATATGCATCACCTCAAGGATTTGGATTTTTTTTGCTTGAATGTTTGAATGCTTTGGAAACCTACACCAAGGGTTAGCCTTCACAAAACATGAATAGGAACACACATGTAAACTCACATAGAATTTGACATGATATTAGGATCTTGAATTGATGTAATAAAGCTCTGAAATGTTGTTCTTGACTTGCTCAATAGTGCTCTTGATCATAAGTTTTTCAATAGATTTCATGTTATATTTCAAATGATAAAATAACTAGGTATTTATATGCAATTGTACTAATTTCCTGAAAATTAAATTTTGAAAGCTGACACTTGATATTTGAATTTTGGATGTTAAAATGTCACCAACAACATATTTGAATTTGGGTCCTGACTAAGAAGGGGAACCCATTTACCCATGGGCGAATGGGTCTTGGCCCAAATTTCTAGGACACACATAGTCCAGAGCAAAATAACAATTGGTTGCATTTATTCAATTCTTGTAATCCTTTGGAAAATGGTAAAAATTAGGCTTTAGAATGCATAATTTAGAAAATTATGAGCTTTTAAATTAAGTTCAATAAATTAGGGGGGCCAAAACATAATGTGAAATTGTTAAGGGTGACAATTTTTGACACTACATTTAGTCCCCACTTTAGTGAGAGTATGAACTTATGCTCAAACTCACACTAAAGTAGAGAAATATGTGTCAAGAGGGGTTCAAATGTCCAAATGTTGAAGAGATATGATGACAAGGGATCAAGGGAGATGAAAAAGCACCCAAGATCCAAGATCCCATGGAAAACCAACTTAAGCACAAAGGAGCACACATGTATGATATGTAGCAAAACAACATACACAAACATACATGTTGGAAAACCTACATAAAACACAATGAAAACACACATGATAACATGGAACATAAAGATGATGATGAAATGAAAACAAACACGATGTAAACACAAAGAATACATATAGAAAGAAACACAAAAAAACACAAGGTTAGTACTAAAAATGATTTGAGTCAGTATGGAAAAGAGACCTCAATCTTAAATTATCTCAAATACCAAATGCCATCCATCAAATATAGAACATTCTCCTTGAGAACTGAAGTCATACACATCACTCATGGAACACATGGCTCCACTAGCAAGCAAGTTGTATTATGCTAGGTGGCCATGTTAAAATGCGTTCATGACTCACACAATAGAAAAGTCTGATATTTAGGCTATATGTGTGAACTTTGGTCAGAATTTTTGTTAGCCTTCCCAGTTTTTAAACCTTCTGGATGTTGGAAAAAAGGTGGCGGATGTTTTTTTATTTTTTTAATTTAAAGTGTTTGGAGCACCGATAGAGAAGGCCATCCTTTCCTATTTTTAACAGCATCTGACTTATGGTTGGGAAAAAGGTGGCATATTTTTTGGTGCGTGGATAAAGAAGGCTAGCGAAATTAAACTCTGGTTGGGATCAACATTAATTGTTGTATAATTTTTGTGTAGTTGCGATGGTTGTAATAATACTTGTCGTTTAAAACCTCAAGAAACATAGCGAATGTCTATGCAATTTTCAATAAGGCATTGTTGGGTGTCGTTATGTGGCTTTACCTACTATAAGAGTTGTGAGCGAGGAGGGCTAGCTTCTGTGAAGGTGCAAGTTTGATCAACCATTGTCGAGCTTCTGTGAAGGTGGTTGGAGGTTATTTTGTGTTTTTTACATATGGGCGATGGTTGTAAAAGCAATACAAAAGTGTCAGATGTGATAATTTTTTGCCCATTTTTTGTAGGTGTTGGAGAAAGAAGGGAGTGGAGAGAAAGCAAGCAGGAAGAGGTGCATATTAAAAAAACCCTTTGCAAATTATTTCAAAAACAATTTATGTTATTTTCCATAAGGCATTGTTGATTTTTGTTCTCTAGCTTAACCTAGATATTGTTTCATTTATGGTTTTGGTGTAGTCACAATGGTTGCAAGGCACTATTGTTTGTTTTTGCATTGGTCTGTTACTGTGAATTCTTATGTCTTGTGGGTTTTTTCATTTGGGTCACTATTGAAACCAATATTATTTCATTTATGGTTTGTGTTTTGTGGTGATGGTTTTGCATGGATTTGTTACTGTGAATTTTTGTTTTTTGTGGGTTTTTACATCTGGGTCATTGTTGAAACCAATATTGTTTGATTTATGGCTTCCATTTTGTGGCAATGATTGCAACGCAATAAAATAGTTAATGTTATATAGTTTATGTTGATTTCCATAAGGAATTGTTGATTGTTGTTCTCTAGCTTAGGCTATATTGTTTCACTTTTTATAAGGTACTATTGAAAAGACTATATTGTTTCATTTTCAATAGGGTATTGTTGAGAAAATACTATATTGTTTGTTGAAACCAATATTGTTTCATTTATGGTTCGTGTTTTGTGGTGATGGTTTTGCATGGGTTTGTTATTATGAATTTTTGTTTTTTTCAAGTTTTCCCATCTAGGTCACTGTTGAAACCAATATTGTTTCATTTATGGCTTTCGTTTTGTGGCGATGGTTGCAATGCAATAAAATAGTTAATGCTATATAGTTTCTGTTGTTTTCCATAAGGCATTGTTGATTGGTGTTCTCTAGCTTAGGCTACATTGTTTCATTTTTGATAAGGTACTGTTGAAAAAAAGACTATATTGTTTCATTCTTGATGAGGTGTTGTTGAGAAAAGAATTTTTCCACGTGCAAGGTTATTTTGGTTTTTTTTGCATGGGTCTGTTACTGTGAATTCTTTTGTTCTATGGGTTTTTTCATCTGGGTCATTGTTGAGACCAATATTGTTTCATTTATGGTTTCCATGTGGTGTCGATGGTTGCAAGGAAATTAAACAGTTTATGGCATTGTTGATTATTGTTTTGTAGCTTAGGAATTCTTTTGTTCTTTGGATTTTTTTATCTGGGTCATTGTAGAGACCAATATTGTTTCATTTATGGTTTTTGTGTAGTGCCGATGGTTGCAAGGAAATTAAACAGTTTATGGCATTTTTTATTGTTATTTTCTAGCTTAGGCTATATTGTTTAATTTTGGATAAGGTGTTGTTGAAAATAGATTGTTATGTGGGTTTTTTCATCTAGGTCGCTATTGAGACCAATAATGTTTCATTTATGGTTTTCATGTGGTGCCGATGGTTGCAAGGAAATTAAATAGTTTATGTTATTTTTGCTAAGGCATTATTTACAAAGCTTTGGCTATATTGTTTCATTTTTGATAAGGCAATAAAATAGTTGATGTTATGTAGTTTATGTTATTTTCCATAAGGCATTGTTGAGTGTTGTTCTCTAGCTTTGGCTATATTGTTTCATTTTTGATAAGGTGTTTTTGAAAAAAGACTTTTCTGTGGGTTTTTTCATCTAGGTCGTTGTTGAGACCAAAATTATTTCATTGATGGCTTTCGTTTTGTGGCTATGGTTGCAACACAATAAAATAGTTAATGATATACAATTTAAATGTTGTTTCCCATAAGGAATTGTTGAGTGTTGTTCTCTAGCTTTGGCTATATTGTTTCATTTTAGATAAGCCAATCTTGGGAAAAGAATTTGTGCATGTGCTGGGTTATTTTTGTTTTTTTTATGCATGGGTTTGTTACTGTGAATTATTTTATTTTTTGGGTTTTTCCATCTGGGTCACTATTGAAAACAATATTGTTTAATTTATGGCTTTCTTTTTGTGGCAATGGTTGCAACATAATAAAATAGTAAATGTTATAGAGTTTATGTTGTTATCCATAAGGCATTGTTGGTTGTTGTTATGTATCTTTGGCTATATTGTTTCATTTTTTATATGAAATAAAATAGTTAATTTTATAGAGTTTATGTTGTTATCCATAAGGCATTGTTGACTTTTGTAACATACATTGTCCACCACTGTGATTAATGGTGAAACCAATGTTTCTTATTGCACTTAATATAGAGCCTATCATTCTAAGTTATGAAACCGTAGCAATATCAAAGATAGACATATGCAACATAACTTTATGAGCCCACATGTAGCAGCAATATACTCTACACTCAGCCAACACAAGAATAAAACCACAATAATAAAATGAAAAAATTATGAAACCTCCTATTTTTGAATTATTTTCCTAAGCTTCATTTTTTGATGCAGGCGACAATTGACAAAATTAGGCCTTGGCAGGTAGAATGCATTGAAAAGATCTTTGATGTTATTGTGGAAAAGAGTTCCTCAGAGTATAATGTGCAATTTTTTGTCAAGCCTTTTGCATGAATTCCAGATATTTGATCAGCTACTCTGAAGAAAATTGTTTTTTGAGAATGCATGTCTACACGTTCTTGGCGAAGGTCATCAAACTCGAAGGGCCAGATCAAAGATGTGGAATTTATGCAAATGGGTTAATTCAAAACTGGCCATTATACTCTCTAGAACTTCTTCCTTGAATAACTTCAAAAAGCTTTTCAACACATTGTATGTGGCAACCAATGTTTCTTATTATGCTTAATATAAAGCCTATTATTGTAAGAATTCCTTTTTGAGGATGAAACAAATAACAACTATCTTCCCAAAACAATAAACATGGGGAGGAGTATATATGAATGTTGTCTATATTTTTTTATTTTCGATAAGGTACTTTTGAAACCATTATTTTTTCACTTATGGCTTTCGCTTTGTGGTGATGGTTGCGATGCAATAAAATAGTTAATGTTATACAGTTTATGTTGTTTTCCATAAGGCATTGTTGACCGTTGTTCTCTAGCTTTGACTATATTGTTTCATTTTTTATACACAATTAAATACTAAATGTTATAGAGTTTATGTTGTTATCCATATTGCATTGTTGATTGTTGTTCTCTAGCTTTGGCTAAATTGTTTCATTTTCGATAGGGTGCTGTTGAAAAAGGAATTTGTTTGGGTGCAGGGTTGTTTTGTTTTTTTGCATGGGTTTGTTACTGTGAATTATGTTTTCATCTACAACACTATTGAAACCAATATTGTTTCATTTATGCTTTAAATCGTGTGGTGTCGAAGGTTGCAAGGAAATTAAACAGTTTATGTTATCAGGGTTGTTTCCCCCCCTTGCATATGTTTGTTGTTGTGAATTCTTTTTTTTTTGTGGTTTTCCCCATGTAATCCATTGTTTTAAAAAAATTGTTGGGTTGCGGGGTTGTTCTATTTTTTTGGGTCATCAATACCTTCACTAATTATTGATATATGAACAACGATCTTCTTTCCATGGTCATCAAGCAAAAATATTTCTTAGTTTTCAATACAACATGGTCTAATGTTCTTCTTTTATTTTTTTGAAATAGATGTAGATATAGATATAATCGAATGTATTGACTGAGGCACGTCTATGAACTTCAAGATATAATAGTATGGCTATGTGTCAATAAACCAACAATTAATGCACCATAACCTCATTGCAATGAATAATCAACTAATAATAAACATGATTTGATGGACCATGTCTAACTCCATCAAAGTAACAATTTTAAAATGATCATAAGTACCTTCACTAATTATTGATATATGAACAATGATCTTCTTTCCATAGTCATCAAGAAAAATTATTTCTCAACTTTCTCAATACAATATGTTCTAGTGTTCTTTAATTTTTTTTTGATATATATGTACGTATAGATATGCACAACAACTTGCACAAAATCTCGTGCATCATAGATTCATCATTTTATAAGGGGAAACCCTCATACATGGGATGTGACAATATAAAATATAGAGAACCCATGCCTTATTCAGTATGAATGTTTTGTTTTCCTTTCTAAATAATGTTTCCTTTAATATATAATTCTCATTAACATGAATTCCACTCATGGTTCATATGATACTTAATTAGCATAACAAGGTACTGAGAGTCAAATATTTAATCATGAATTTGAGAATAAAGACCATAAGGTTCAATCAAGATGATATTATTAGTTTTACTTATAATAATATCTTCGCAATTCAGTTATTGTGCATAATAGAATGACTCAAAGGTACATACCTATTTCTCTTATTGATTGATATGTTGCATTCTGGTTTTCCAGACCTTGGATGTGACAATACAAAATATAGAGAACCCATGCCTTATTTAGTATGAATGTTTTTTTTTCCTTTCTAAATAATGTTTCCTTTAATATATAATTCTCATTAACATGAATCCTACTCATGGTTCATATGATACTTAATTAGCATAACAAGGTACCAAGAGTCAAATATTTAATCATGGAATTTGATAATAAAGACCATAAGGTTCAATCAAGATGATATTATTAGTTTTAATTATAATAATATGTTCACAATCCAATTATTGCATAATAGAATGACTCAAAGGTACATACCTATTTATCATATTGATTGATATGTTGCATTTCGGTTTTCTAGACCTTGCATTTAATACTTGTTGAAGTAATAAAATAGTTTATGCCATTTTCCATAAGGAATTATTTATTGTTGTTTTGTAGCCTCGAATAAATTATTTGATTTATGCTTTTTGTGTAGTGGTGATGGTTGCAAAGTAATAAATAGTTCATGTTCTTCTTGATAAGGAATCGTTGACTATTTTTGTGTGGCTTGAAGGATAGTTCTTATTTGTCTAGGCCTTAATAAGGATTTCTTAGAATGACAAGATGTATATTAAGTGTGAGATGAAACATTAGTCTCACTATTGATTATAGTAGTAGACGAACATACATTGTCCACCAATGTAATCAATGGTGATATCAATGTTTTTATTACACTTAATATAGAGGTTTTTGTGCATATGAATGATGTCTGCGTCTAATTTCACAAACATACATATCTGCACATAGGAAAAATAAAATGAAACACAAAAAAAGAAAGCCTGCTCTCCACCCTACTATATTGGGTCATGGAGCCTCGTAGGCTGTCACCAAACTCCCAAGCAAGAACATACATTGCCCCCTACTATGATCAATGGTGAAACCAATGTTTCTTATTGCACTTAATATAGATCATATCATTCTAAGTTATGGGACCGTAGCAATATTAAAGATAGAAATATGCAACATAACTTTATGAACTCACATGTAGCAACAATATACTCTACACTTAGCCAACACAAGAATATTAAAACCACAAAAATAAAATGACAAAATTATGCAACCTCTTGTTTTGTGGCTTTCCCTTATTGTGTGCACTTCGGCTAGAATTTTCATCAGCCTTCCTACTTCACCACCTTCTTTACTATTTTGAATTTTTCCCCAAAGCTTTGATTTTCAATGTAGGAAACAATTGACAAAATTAGGCATTAGTTGGTAGAATGCATTGAAAAGCTCTTTGAGGTTATTGTGGAAAAGAGTTCCTTGGAGTATAATGTTTGATCTTCAATCAAGTTTTTTGCATGAATTCAATATTTTTAATCGGCTACTCTAAAGAAAACTACTTTAATATTTCTTAGTGCACTTAATATAGAGCCTATCATTCTAAGTTATGTGATCATAGCAATATTAAAGATATACACATGCAACATACGTTTATGAACTCACATGTAGCAACAATATACTCTACACTCAGCCAACAAAGGAAGATTAAAACCACGGAAATCAAATGACAAAATTATGCAACCTCTTGATTCGTGGTTTTCCCTTATTGTGTGCACTTCGATTGGAATATTTTGTCATCCTTCCTGCTTCATCACCCTCTTTACTATTTTTATTTTTTTCCCAAAGCTTCAATTTTTAATGCAGACAACAATTAAAAAAATTAGGCCTTAGCAGGTATAATGCATTAAAAATCTCTTTGAGGTTATTGTGGAAAAGATTTCCTCAAAGTATAATGTTTGATCTTCAGTCAAGTCTTTTGCATGAATTCCATATTTTTAATTGGCTACTCTAAAGAAAAAATGCTTTTAGACAATGCATGTCTACACATTCTTGATGAATGTCATTAAACTAGAAGTAGCAGATCAAAGATATGGAATTTATGCAAAAGGGATAATTCAAAACTGGCCATTATATTATGTAGAAATTCTTGCTTAAATAACTTCAAAAATATTTTCAGCACATTGCATGTGGCAACCAATGTTTCTTATTATGCTTAATATAAAGGCTATTATTGTAAGAATTCATTTTTGAGGACAAAACAAATATCAACTATCTTCCCAAAACAATAAAAAGGGGGAGGAGTATATATGAATGTAGTCTACATTTAATTTCACATACATACATATCTACACACACAAAAAGGAAAAGGAAACACAACAAAAGAAGCACATACTTTTGTGTGTATATGTTTCTGGCTCCCAGTCGGGAAAAAGGTTGTGGATTTTTTATTTTTAATATAAAATGTGCTTGGCATGTCGATAGAGAAGTCCAGCAAAATCAAATGCCAATTTTCATCAACATTAACTATTGTATGGTTTATGTCTACTAGTGATGGTTGCAAAGTAATAAAATAGTTCATGTTCTTCTTGATAAGGCATTATTGGCTATTTTTGTGTGGCCTGTGGTGACAGTCTACACTATTTTCCATAGGGCATTGGTGATTGCTGACCTGTGGCTTTAGCAATACACGTGGAAAATGCATATACACACATACACACCCACACATACATATAAGCATTCAAAATGACGAACATCAATTGTGGAGATATAAGAGTATGTGGCAATTGAAACAGACAAGAAGCAAATAACTATATTGATATTAAAAACTGGACATATCTATATATATATATAAATGCATGACCTCATAGATACATGTAGAAAATGCATATACAGACATACACACTCACACATACAAATGCATTACAAACACATATATCTACACACATCTGTATTAATATGTTGTATGCACTCAGAACATTCAATTGTATGCATATGTAGATGTATACATTTATACAACCATGTCCACAAGTATATATAAGAACAACTAAAAATACAAAGGGTTTTTTCAATATGCACCTCTTCCCACTTGCTTCAAATGTACATCTTCATGATTTATTTCTCTCTACTCCCTTCTTTCTTGAATTTTTGCAAAAAATGGGCAAAAAATTATCACAGTCGACACTTTTGTGTTGCTTTTGCAACCATTGCACCACATGCAGAAAAACACAAGAAAAACCTCTTGCCACCTTCACATAAGCTCGACAGCAGATGATTGAACTTGTACCTTCATAGAAGCTTTCCCTCCTCGCTCACAGCTTTGATAGCAGGTAAAGCCACATAACAACACCCAAAAGTGCCTTATTGAAAATTTCATAGACATTTGATCACAATGATGGACAATGTATTTCCCCTATGTGTAGATATGTATGTATGTCATGGTAGATGCAAAGAACATTGGTACATACTAATCCCTATGTTTATTATGTTGGGAAATCCTTGGAATGATAAGCTATATTTTAAGTGTTATATGGAACATTGATGCCACCATTGATCATAGTGATGGACATTATGCATTCTTGGTTGGTTGTTTTTCAAGAACATAGACTATTTTCGAAATTCTCTACAAATGGTTTTCCAAATGTACCTCTTCCTATTTGCTTTCTTTCAGCTGCCTTCTTTGTCTTGCCACTATAAAAAGCCAAAAAAAATGTTTTAAAGGAAAAAAACTAGAAAAAAGAAGGATTCAGAGTAACAAACCCATGCAAAAAAAAAAAACACAAAATGGGTTGCATGTTGCATATGAATATTGTCTATATATAAAAAAAAATTATGCATCTAATTTCACATACGTAGATTTCTGCACATAGGGAAAATAAAATGAGTGGCAACAATAGTCAATAGTGCCTTATGGATACCAACATAAACTCTATAACATTTACTATTTTATTGTGTATCGAAAATGAAACAATATAGCCAAAGCTAGAGAACAACAGTTAACAATGCCTTATGGAAAACAACATAGACTATTTTATTGCATTACAACCATCGCCACATAACAGAAACCATAAATGAAACAATATTAAATTTTCCTAGGTGTTGATATGTATGTATGTCAAAGTAGATGTAAACAACATACATACATACTCTTCCCCATGTTTATTCTTTTGGGAAAATAGTTGTTATTTGTTTGAGCCTCAACAAGGTATTCTTCCATAATGATAAACTATATATATTAAGTGTTATATGGAACATTGAAGCCTTTTTTTAATTATTTATTTTTCCTCATATTGTTAATGTATCTACAAAAAATTTGAAACAAAAATTTTGAATGATAAACTGTATATTAAGTGTTATATGAATCATTGAACCCTTTTTATTATTATTTCTTTTCCCTCATATTGTTAATGTGTCTACAAAAAAATTGAGAGATAATGTTGTGTTTTGAAGATCTTGATGGTTTTCATTTTATTGGTGTTCTATATTTCCTGTATGTGTTTTGGTTGGGGTTCTTGTCATCCTTTGTTGCTTTAATTGAACATTTGTCCCTCATGTTGTTGTGGCATAAAGCTTGTAATCAGCCACTGATGTTGCAACTCTCAACTTTTTAAAGATTAGCCCCAACAATGTAGGTGGACTCTAGCTCTCCCTAGGCTGCTAAACAATCCTCAAGCACCAGTCTCGTAAGTCTATTCCTTTTTTTGTTTTTGTTGTTGAGAATTATATTGACTCTTTTCCATGTGCATCCAGTGAGCTGTGAATATGCTTCATTTGAATTAGCAGTCCTTGTTATATATAGTATAACTAATTTATATTCGAGCTCTTTATGTTTCCTTTTCCTTTTGATTTGCTAGCCATTTGGGAGTGGCCTATGTGTTAGGAAAAAAAGGGTTGCAGTTTTCAAATGTGTCAACATTGCTATGAATGCTTCCTTGTTTATATTCAGCGAAAAATATAATCTTGTTTGTTTCTTGCTCAACCTTTCCCTCCTTTCATATTCATTTATTATATGCAATTTTGAAGTCACTTTGATCATGTTACCATGTATAACTATCTATGTGAGACTGCATATCAGATACCAATAATTGATTTGTTATGTGCTACCTCTTTCCCTTGCTTTTTCTTCTAGAGTTGTGTCGCATCCTTAAACATCTCATTGCTCAAATGGCTTGGTTGAGTAAAAATTCCTTTTAGGATTCAAATGTACATCCAGCCTTGACAGCACATGCGTTATGATCTATTGATGTTCAAGATGTTGTCCCATCTTCGGTTCTTCAGCTAATGTATTTTCAAAAAATAGGTGGTGATCAAAGCCCGATTGATTGCTATAAAGTTTTCCTCTCTGATGGAACCCACATGCAAATAGGCACTTTGTCTACAAGATACAATGACCTTTTGTTTGCAGGGGTATTGAAAATAGGTTCCATCTTGTGCTTGACAAACTATCTGTGTAGGAAGTTGCGGGAATCAAGGTTCACTATTTTTTTACACTACTTGTGCTTGTTGTTGTATGTTTTCTTATTTGTGGGGACCACCTTTTTTAATATTTGATCTTGGTTTTGTTCCAAGGCAATTGTCATATTGTCCTTAGATGTCAAAATGTTATATTTTAAGTTAATTGGAACACCTAGATATCTGTTTAGAGATCAAGAAGAACAAATGGTGGGCTTGGAATCGCCTTCCCCATCCAAATGAGCCTCAAAATTTGGGATTCATACATCCCCAACACAACATAGTGCTCCTTCAAATATCTGTCCTGTTAAAGGCCTGAATATTTACCAAACCAGATGGACAATAAAAGGTCAGGTGACAACTAAAAGGGATATGCACCATTACAATAAACAAGGACGTGAGGGCCAAGTATTCAGTTTTGACATTAATGACACTAAGGGGAAAAAAATATGAATCGCTTGCTTTAATGACATAGAAGAATTGCATTATGATAAGTTCAAGTGGGCCGCACTCATTGTGTGTCAAAAGGCTCGGTCAAACAAGTAGATAAGAAATTTAATAAGTTGAGCAGCCACATGGAAATTATTTTGGATCAAAACTCAATATTGTTCAGTCTAGTGATGATGAGACCTTCATGCTGAAAAAAGTATTTGAATTCATCCCAATAAATGAAATTGCAAACTACAACAATAACACTTTGATTGATATTATTGGGGTTGTGGTGCATGTAGGAAAGGTACCAACTATTCAAAGAAAGGATTAGTCTAAAACTATTCGAAGAACTATGAAACTTAATGATTTTTCATCCTCTTGCATTGACACTAATTTGTGAGGCCCAAATTGGGAATCAAAGGGTGATAAATTGGAAAGGTTGTCCATTCCTTGTTTAGTTGTCATATTTGTTAAAAATGGTCATGTTGGATATTTCAATGGATCTATTGTGAATACATCTGCAAGGACTATTCTATACATAAATCTTGACATCCTAGAAGCACAACCCTTGATCCAACAATGACATGTTGAGCCACCTGTCGTTGAGCCCTCTCGGATAGTGCCTGAAAGGTTGCTTTGGCCAATGGTAGAGTCACTATTGGATATATCTTGGATCATTGTCTTGGCTTGCTAGAAACTTTGCAAGCTACTGTCAAGGAAATAGTGAAAAATATTAAAACTGATGCATTTTGTTACGTTGCATGTCCCTTATAGGCCAATTGCAGACAATGCAAGAAAAAGTGTGAAGAGTCTGCCAATAATATGCATTACTACCCTAAATTCCAGACAAACGTACCTGATTGTGATTTATGATATTTTTTGCAGCTAAAGATGGAAGACCACATAGGCGAGATTTGGGCTACTGCTTTTGATGAGGCTTCAACAAACTTATTGTAGATGTCATCAAAATTTCTTTATATGTTGCAATATGATTCTTCTGCTGCAATGATTGTTGAGTCTGTCATCAATGGTGTCACCTACACTTCTTTTGTTTTCACTGTTTTGATTAAAACTAAGACCTATAATTCAAAAATAAGGCTTAAAACAATAATAGTCAAAGTTGAAAGAATTAACTTTGAAGTCGAGTGCAAGTTGTTGCTCTCAGATTTTTCTGCAATATCCCCTATTAGGAAAGACTCTCCAAAGATAATAGTGGTACTACCTTGAATGCCAGACAACCATGCCTAATTGTGACTTTAGATATTTGTTGTAGTTTGTGTTGACTGGACATTTGTTTCCTTTTCCTTTTTTGGACTGCCCATCACATCAGAAGACCTTTCCTTTATGCTCTCGTTGCTTTGTTGCTTGTAGAACTAGTTATATATTAAGACAATGCACTGTAACTTATAATGTTTAACAAAAAAAAATACAATTCTTTTCTTTTGTATTGTTTATGTTGCTTATAGTTTTGTTTTGCTTTCAATGTATGTTCCTCATTTCATTTTATATTGTTTGGTTATATAGTTATGTCACCCTATTTAACACATGTATCAGTATTAATAATTGTTCTTATATATACTTGTGGACATGGTTGTATGCAAGTATACATTTACGTATGCATATACATAAATATATATGCATGCAATTGACTTTTCTGAGTCAATACAACATTTTGATATAGATCTATGTAGATATATCTGTCTCTAATGCATTTGTATGTGTATATGCATGAAGATTTGAATTTTTATATGTATGTGTGAGTTTGTATGTGTGTATATGCATTTTCCACATATATTTATGAGGTGATGCATTTATGTATATATAGATATGTCCACTTTTTAATATCAATATAGTTATTTGTTTCTTGTTTGTTTTGATTGCCACATACTCTTATCTGTCCACAATTGTTGTTGGCTATAATTTTGGCTCCATTGAATGCATGGTTATTCAACATTCAGTTGTTGCACATGATTAAAATGCAGAATGTAATAAAAAAAATCATCTCGTTTCTCTGGTTTTAATCTTTTTCTATTGGCTAAGTGTAGAATGTTCTCATATATGTGCTTCATAATTTTCTCATGCTACTTAAATGTGGTCATGCCTCTGCATTCATAAATCCACGTCACATATGGTTATCTTTCATTTTATTAGAGTTGCATAAAACCTCATTTTTTTTATAATATTTCCTATGTAATGTTCAATTATGACTATCCCCTATGGACTACGGAATACTTTTGTGATGTTTTTTGAGTCCAGCTTATTAAAATCTAGCGTTGCACAAGATTAAAATGTAAAATGTAATCAAAATTTTCTCATTTGATTTATGTGGTCTTAATCTTCTTATATTGGCTCAGTGTACAATATTCTCATATATGTGCTTTCTAATCTTCCAATGCTTATTAAGTGTTCTCTCTAGTACTTTGGCATGTCCACTCATAAAGTCATGTTGTCTATGGATATCATATGGTTCTTGGCTATAATATTTGTTGCCTTGAACCCATACTTATTTCAATCTCATGACTATTTTTTTAATCTTTTAATGTTGGTTGAATGTTAAATATATTGGTCTTGACTCTCCATACATAAAGCCATGTCACATATATATGTGTCTAAACAAAGATGCACACAACACACATATATATCTACATTTATACTTGTTGATATATGTAATTACATTTAAACTTATATATATATATATATATATATATATATATATATATATATATATATATATATATATATATATATATATTCTGACATGCATTGACAAGTATAGGTGTAGATATCTATGTATGTTGTGCAGCTCAATCTATATCCCAACACTAAACAATGCCTTATTGAAAATAACATAAACTGCTTAATTACTTTTGTAAGTTTTAAATGCAATATTTTATCAAAACCATTGCCAATATATGGAACCCATACATGAAACAATGTTGTTGTGACAAGTTGTGCCAACTGATGTTTATTTCCTCTAGTTAGGCAACATACACATATATTTGCATTTAAACTTATCTATATTTATTCTCACATGTAATGACAACTTTAGGTGTGGATATTTATGTATGTTGTTTGCAAAAACACTTGTCACAGTGGTGGCTCACAATCTTGATAACAATTGAAGCTACAAAACAATAGTCAACAATGGCTTATTGAAAATAACATAAACTGTTCAATTGTTTTGGTAACTTTAGAATGCTAAATATTATTGTGGTTGTCAGCACTATATGGAAAGCATATATGAAACAACATTTCCATGCCAACTTATTCCAAGTGATGTTTACTTTACTCTTGTGTTGATTTCTCTATTGACAAGTCCACCTATGGATATATATGTGTGTTGTCTACATATAACTCTAGATGCATATATAGCTATGTAGATTTTTCTTTCTAAGCTTATATGTGGATTGTTTTATTGCTTTGCAACCATCACCACTATATGGAAACCATAAATGAAATAATATTTGGCCAATAGGCTATATGTGTGAACTTTGCTCGAAATTTTCGTCAGCCTTCCCAATTTTTAAGCTATTGAACAACAATCAACAATGCATATATATGTGCATCTACCTCTAGATAAATATATAATGGTGTAGATTTTGTTTTCCAACTACATAATTTTGTATTGCATTCATTGGATGCATATATAGGAATCTTTTGCTTGGAAATATATAGACACAAAAATGTATGTGTTTCTTTTGTTGTGTTTCATTTTCCTTTTCTTGTGTGCAGATATGTATGTATGTGAAATTAGATGTAGACAACATTCATATATACTCCTCCCCATGTTTATTGTTTTGGAAAGATAGTTTTTATTTGTTTCATCCTCAAAAAGGAATTCTTACAATAATAGGGTTTATATTAAGCCTAATAAGAAACATTGATTTCACCATTCATCACAGTGGTGGACAATGTATGTTCTTCCTCGGGGGTTTGGTGAGAGCCTATGAGGTTCCATGACCCAATATGATAGGGTGGAAAGTAGGACTTCTTTTGTTGTGTTCCATTTTACTTTCCTTATGTGCAGATATCTATGTTTGTGAAGTTAGACATGGACAACATTCATCCCTATGTGTAGATATGTATATATGTGAAATCAGATGTAGAAAAGTGATATTTCCATGCCAGCCTATGCCAAGTGATGTTTATTTCCTTTAAGTCCCATGGTGATTTCTCTATTGACAAGTCCACCTATGGCTATATATGTGTTTTGTCTACATAAACTTTAGATGCATATATATCTATATAGATTTTACTTTGTAAGCATATATGTTGATTGTTTTATTGCTTTCCAACCATCACCACTACATGGAAATAAAAAATAAAAAATTTAACCCTTCCAGCATTAGGCTCCTAGTCGGAAAAAGGTGGCGGATGTTTATGATGTTTTAATTAAAAGTGTTCAGTGCACCGATAGAGAAGGCCAACCTTTCCGATTTTTAAACCTTCTGACATCCGGCTACCAGTCAAAAAAAAGGTGGCAGATTTTTTGGCGTGTGATAGAGAAGGCTAGCAAAATTAAATGTTGGTTGGCATCAACATTAATTGTTGTATGGTTTTCGTTTAGTGGTGATGGTTGTAATAACACCTATCATTTAAACCCTAAGAAAACATAGTGAAATTTTGTGCAATTTTTGATAAGGAATTGTTGGGTGTCATTCTCTACCTTTACCTATTATCAGAGTTGTGAGCGAAAGGTGGTTGGAGGTTATTTTGTGTTTTTTCCATGGGGCGATGGTTGCAAAAGAAATACAAAAGTGCCAACTATGATAATTTTTTGCCCATTTTTTATAGGACACGAACAACATTCATCCCTATGTCTAGATATGTATGTATGTGAAATCAGATGCAAAGAACATTCATATATACTCCCTCCTATGTTTATTCTTTTCATAAGATAGTTGTTATATTTTTTGTATGTCTATACTTAAAATTCTCCATAGAAATTAATTGCTACTTGGCATGGCTTGGTCCTGTGTCCATTCATTGAAAATTGTCATAACATCTAACAAAAGAGTGGGTACATATGTTTCAATTGATAGTTACAGTTTTCATGTTCGAGAGAAGCCTTGTGCATTTATTCAAATTGCTTTTTTTAACTAAAACATGTGGTGCCTGTTCTTGTGTGAATTAATTGTCTCAATCTGAGGATTTTTAAGTTCCTTTTTCTAAATAAAAAGGGAAACAACATCCACAACATGTGTGAAATTAGATGTAGCCAACATTCATATATAGTACTTCCTATTATGCATGCACCGATTGCAACGCATATATACATACTTACAAAAGAAAATCTATGATCATATATAATTACAACCATCACAACTACATAGAAACCATACAACAATTAATATTGATGCCAACTGGCATTTAATTATAAAAAAACATTGATATCATGATTGATTACACTGATCGGCAATGTATGTTAGTCTGTGACTATAATCAATGGTGAGACTAATGTTTCATTTCACACTTAATATACAGCCTGCCATTCTAATAAATCCTTGTTGAGGCCTGTAGACACAAATAGCAAATATCCTTTTAAGATAATTTATATCTAATTATCCTTTTGAGATAATGTATATCTATCTCAACCTCATCTATTCCCTATTGTTTTAGCGTAATGGTATCATAAAAGGTTATTAATGATGTCATGAGGATTTTTACATGTGGTCAATTGATCTCTCTCAGGCATTACTATGCCTGGCTATTACATACCTTCTTGTGCTTGGATGTAAATTGGCTTCCATCAGCTTATAGTCTATGTTCTTACAAAACAACCAACCAAGAACATACATTGTCCATTGTTTTGATCAATGGTGGCATCAATGTTCCATATAACACTTAAAATATAGTTTATCATTCCAAGAATTTCCCAACAAAATAAACATAGGGATCAATATGTGTCAATGGTGTTTTCATCTACTATGACATACATACATATTTGCACATAGGGGAAACACATTGTCCATCACTACGAACAATGGTGGCATCAATGTTCCATATAACACTCAAAATACAACTTATCATTCCAAGAATGTGTCAGTATGTATCAATGTTGTTTGCATCTTCTATGACATACATCCAAATCTGCACATGGCATTGTTCATCACTATGATCAATGGTTGCATAAATGTTCCATAGAACACTTAAAATACAGTTTATCATTCCAAGAATGTCCCAATAGGATAAACATAGGGATCAGTATGTATCAATATTCTTTTCATCTACTATGACATACATACATATCTACACATAGGGGAATCCATTGTCCATCACTCCGATCATTGGTGGCATCACCAAGACTTTTGTATTGGTTTAGCAACCATCACCCCATGCAAAAAACACAAAACAAGTGATTCAAATTTATGTCTCCTCAATCTCAATAATGTCAAAGATGAATACTTGGTCCTCACATCCTTGTTTATTGTAATGGTGCATATCCCTTTAGTTGTCACTTGAACTTTTATTTCCCATCTACTACCTATTGTCTACATGTAATTCCACATAAATACATTTCCACACATTGTTTTTTTGTCTATATATATCTAAGCAACAGATCCCTACAAATGCATCCAAGGCATGTAATAACTGTATATCTACTTACAAAATAAAATCTACACCGATATATAGGTATCTAAAGTTAAATGCACCTTTTTAGTTATTATTTCTTTCAAACTCAAAAAGGAGTTGTTAGAATGATAGGCTATATATTAAGTGTAATAAGGAACATTGATTTCACCATTGATCAGAGTGGTGGACAATGTATGTTCTTGCTCGAGGGTTTGGTGAGAGCCCATGAGGCTCCATGACCCAATATGGTAGGGTGGACAGCAAGCCTCATTTTGTTGTGTTTCATTTTATATTTCCTATGTGTAGATCTATATGTTTCTGACATTAGATGCAGACATCATTCATCTGTTTGATAGGCTGTATATTAAGTGTAATATTAAACATTGATCTCAGCATTGATTACATTGAGACAACATGCTCTATTTATTAATCTTTCACCAAAAAGGTTTATATGTGGACATGTTTGTATGTCAAATTACTTACAATCAACATTCAAAGTGAACAATCCAGTTCAAATGAAGAACCCAGTTCAACTAAAATGCATGTATAGATTTTATTTTGGAGCATATTCATGCTTACCTGAAATTCTATTAGTATCTAAACAAGGTGTAACAAAAATTTCTTCACTTGAACTAGGTTCTTCAGCAATATGCATAGACCTTCCTTTCTCTTTTGCTAGATACTCTAGATTGCATGCCAACAAATACAGTTCACTACGAATCAAAGAAGAGGATCACCTCCAACAATTGTGTGCATTGCCATCATGGTGAAATGTTTCTATTCTTTATGGTAACTATAGTGCTTCTCTTATCCCTCTTCATTTCCATGCATATAGAATTTCCACCATTTCTAATTTTGCTTCCTTGTCATATTTATATGCGAGATGTAATTGTAGACATACTGCATCCCACTCTATGCACAAGGTATGCCTGCATCTTCTTTATTTGATCTCTTTTTATTGCAGATGTATTGGATATTATTTGTTATAAATTATAGAACTCTTTATATTTCCTAATTTAGATATTGTCTACCAATGAAACATGTTCACCGCACTAAACTTCACATTTTCCTTATGTGTAACTATATCTGATTCAAACCATTTTAGATTGCAAATGTTCTCAATTGTAACCACAGTTCTCCACAATGCTAAATAGCTTTACAATCGCATGTTTGGCATGGTGTGTGAGATGCAACTACATTCTATTTATATACAAGTTAAGGCTATATATCCTTTATTCCATATCTTATTTCACAATTGCATCTCAATTTATTTGTCATAAATGATACAACTATATATACTTTTAAAAATGTATAGCATTGATTTCAACTCAATAAAATTCTCAGGTGTTGAACCATTGCTTTCACCATTGAAAAAAGTGGTGGACAATTTATGTTTTTTCTCAGGGGTTTGGTGAGAGCCCATGAGGCTCCATGACCCAATATGGTAGGGTGGAGAGCAGGCCTTCTTTTGTTGTGCTCATACTGTATTATGTTGTGTGCACAAGGTATGCCTACATTTTATTTATTTGATCCCTTCTATTGCAGGTGCATTGCATATTATTTGTTATAAATTATAGAATGCTTTATATTTCCTAATTTAGATATTTTCTACCAATGACACATGTTCATCACACTAAACTTCACGTTTTCCTTTCATTTTTGCAAAACATACTCAAGCCAAACAATCATGCTTTGCATAAGATAGTAATTTCTTAGTCAGTGATCTTTCATCTCAGCTTATTTTCATCAGTTATGTGGATTTTTTCACGCCATTAGATCTTCTATGAAGTCATCCTTGCCAAAAGGCTTTCACCCAGGCTCTATTGACTACTCTAATTTTTGGTTTTGAGGAGTCAAAACTATTAAAACATTTGACCATTAAGGAATGCATTTATAATGGTTACACTTTCTGTTATGATCCTGCAATTGTTGAGTTTTGAAATTACATAATGGGAATTTTAAGGAACTAATGTGTTATAAATGACCTTTGAGAATAATCATGTAGTGACTACAAAATCGGCCACAATGGTGAAATAAATAATTACATGCAATATTAATCTCTCAAGATATATTCCGATCGCATGTAAAGGCAGATTTAGAAATAAAATAAAAAAATATAGTTTAAAATTTTTGTAGCGATCAACAAAATTATGTGGATGCAATTATCTCTTTATTGTTATGGTTTTGCATGACTTATGTAAATACTTATTAATTGACATTTGTATGTCCTATTCCAAACCAATAATATTCTAAGCTTTCAAATAATTCTATTATCCTTTTGACATAATGCACATGTATCAGAACCTTATCTATGCCCTATCGTCTTAGCGTAATGGTATCATAAAATGGTTATTAATGATGCCATGAGGATTTTTAGATGTGGTCACTTGATCTCTCTTAGGTGTTACTATGTCTGGCTATTACATAACTTGTTGCGCTTGGATGTAGACTGACTTCCATTAGCTTACACTCTATGTCCTTGCAAAATAACCAACCAAGAACATACCTTGTCCATCACTGCGATCAATGGTAGCATTAATGTTCCATCTAACACTTAAGATGTAGCTTATCATTCCAAGAATTTTGTTTGCATCTACTATGACATACATACATATCTGCACATATGGGAAATACATTGTCCATCACTGCGAACAATGGTGGCATCAATGTTCCATTTAACACCTACAATGTGGCTTATCATTCCAAGAATGTCTCGGTATGTATCAATGTTGTTTGAATCTTCTATGACATACATAAATATCTACTCATAAGGGAAATAAAATGAAACACAACAAAATAAATTTCCCATATAACACTTAAAATACAACTTATCATTCCATACGTGTAGATATGTAAGTATCATATGCTCTCTCTAAGATAGTTTTTAGCATCCCTCTCTCTAATTGCTCCTATGTCTATACACATCCTTGGAATTTGGACTTCCCCTCTGCCTATTGGCTCATCATTGCATGTCACTACATGCAACTACTAGTTGCTAGGTTAATCAAAAATTGTGAGACACACAAGCTAGTGAAGTCTAATATTTGCTAGGTGATCTCCTGAGACAAGGTAAAATGAGAGACACACAC
Organism: Sequoia sempervirens; assembly: GCA_007258455.2. NCBI lineage: Eukaryota > Viridiplantae > Streptophyta > Pinopsida > Cupressales > Cupressaceae > Sequoia > Sequoia sempervirens. Next base: position 720,431,192 of record VDFB02193867.1, read on the forward strand.
TAGGTCTACAAGGTGTGCCCGTAACAACCATACCAAGAGTTATACTCCTTGATAACCTTGAAAAGGTGCCACAAAATGATCATGATGATATGTCTATTAGAAATCATATTGCTACATTGTAGTTGCAAATACTATGCACACAAAAATAATACTTTATTCCAATTCAATTTTCTTTAATACACACTACATATTTTTAAGACTTCTATATCCTATATTATAGGAAACCTCCTATAATAACTCCCTTGCATAGATAATTACATGACCAACAAATAAAAAAACTTGTAAATATATGAGTTGTTAAAACAACTCATAATACAAACAAACACTCACTGGGCATGTGCAGGATCATGGTATGCCAAACAGGCCCTTAAGTGGCAAAAAATTTAGAAAAATCAGTGTTAGGCAACTTGACGTAAATATTTGAATAAGTTATCTATATTATTTAAAAAATATGTAAGAATAAAATTTGTAGAAAATTGAATGTAGTTTCTAAAATACTAGGTTTATTTTAAAATAATATAATATATATATTATGGTGAAAATTTGAAATTTCAATGCAGTAGTACTTAAATTTCAGGGAAAAAATAAGAAGTAGGTGTATGTATGACCACCCTAACCATAATAAAATGATAATATTTTTTATAAGATTTTATATATAAGTAGAGTACTCATGTCCGGATGTGATGCATATTTTTTTGTAATTTTTTTCCAAGTAAATAATTAATTATGAATTTTTTATTACAACTTTTAGAAAATATAAAAAACTCGCCTGTCTAACCACCTTAACTTGGTCAAAATTCATGAAATTTAATTTTTCTTTTTTAATCCTATAGTATGTAAAGCATAGAATGTGACACATGTTTTGGATTCAAAAATATGATACCGTTGAAAGTTATAGATGTTTTTCAATCAGCCTATCGATCAGGACTTTAGTCAGTAATTCTAATAGAAAATGAATAATAATTATTTATTAAATTCAAATTAAATCATAATTTATATTTTTGGAAAGCTGAGAATCTCCTCTAAAAACCCTTTTCGTTTCATTAATTTTGGGTGAAAAAAAAGTCGTCAGCCACATACCCTACAAATATTGCCACTTTTTGGCATACCATGATCCTGCTGCTATTTAATATAATATTAAGTTATTTCTCAACAAATTAATATTAACATACATAACTCTATTTTATTAAACATACTAATCATAAAACCCATGTGAACACTACTTATTAACAATGTCAATGCTACACTAAGTTCAAACCCTATGAACAAAGTGAAGCAAAATGAGCTACGCATGGCTGACAAGCTATATTATGCCAAGTTCCATGAAATAAAAAGGTTTGCACATGGCTAGCAAGCTATATTATGCTAGGTTACATGAAATAAAAAAGGTTTAGACATGGCTAGCAAGTTGTATTATGCTAGGTTCCATGAAATAAAAAGGTTTAACATCATTGGGGACAAATATGATAAACTTTTTAAGGCTCAAGGGATGTTGTCATAATATCACCACAAAATGAAACAAAAGGGACTTTGATTAATACTTGAAGGTCACACCTTAGGGAACATCACACATGATATAACCACCAAGAGAGGACTAGTTGGGGAATAAAAGATCACACATTAGGGTATACCAACCATAGTATTACCACTAAGGGGAACACCATATGCCCAGAAATGTCACTCTTATGGGATATCAAGTCTAATATCACGACAAAGGAGACACATCGCATGGATTAAGAAGGCCACACTTTGGTTGACAAGGTCACACTTCCTAAGAGATGTATACTATCATCACCTAGAAGGTACCATTTCCTATGCAAACAATAAGCGGGGGGACTATATGCCCCCCTTAAAAGGTTAGCGTACTTGCTACACTAACATTTTAGGGAGATACAAAGGGATCCCTTGCTAGAAGGAATACTCCTAGGAAAAATGGATAACTAACTCCTTGCCCCCCAAGCATAGGGACAAAGGTGAGCCTAATATGGTGCTCCTTGTAAGATAAAATATGGTTGCATAAAGCCTAGTTTATACGTCCATGAATGGCAGTGAATATGTTATGATATTGCAACTCCTACAAGGTGATCCCACAATACTAGTTTACAATTTTTGGTCAAACTAGACACTGAACTGATTTTTTCTAACTAAATGTTCACTTTTGGGCACCTATAGAGGCTAAACCGTGAGGAATTTGAAGATGATGCAAACCAGTGATTTGTGAAATTTTGTTTGTAGATTCTAAATATATTTTTTCCAATTTTTTTGGAATTAGATTGCACTTCGTTTTTCGTCTCCTTTGAAAACTAGTTTTTTCAGTAAACACCAATTTTAAGGAGTGGCGCTCACTGTATAACACATAATTTTTTTTCCATGAAGGATAAAATGATTATTTTTTGAATTTAGATTTATAACTATGATATCTAGTGCTTCCAATTGGTTTCATAGTGTTTTATTGAATATTTTTCCTTATTCAAGTTTTGAAGTCAAACCAATTACAAACAATTTAGACATGATAACACATAATTTTTTGTATGTATTGAAATTCAAATTTTTTTGGTTGGATCAAGGACTTCAATATCTAGTGCACTCATATTTTTCAAAAAAAATTATAATCTTCTATTTTTCCACATTTGCAGAACAAAGAGCTTGATTTTCAGTGAAAAGCCTATATTCACAAGAAATAAAAAATAAATATAATAATTAAATTAAACTTATTTAAAATTATAATTTGTGAGAAGCTTATAATAGGGAATACATACTTACAAAAAATAAAATTAAATTAATTCATTTGATCCCCCAAAAGGTAAATCAAAAGTGGTTTTTTATCAGCATTTTGATAGGTGTAAAGGAGACTCTGTTATAGGTATGGTTTAAAAATATTAGGCTTCTATCCAAGGGGGTTTGATCTAAGGTAGTTTTATCAAACCCTCTTCAATTGGAATGTTTTAAATGGAACTGTTTAAGGCTTAAATCAATATATTTTAAAAAATATGTGATTTCAACAAAAATTAGAATCTCCCAAAAATTGTAAACCAGCTTTGTGGGATCACCCTACATGGAAAGGAGCTCAACCAATGAATGTTAATCTATGAAATATTCAAATTGATCCTTGTAGGGATTAAATTATTTTGATATCTTCTTTAAAGCATGAAATTCATTAGTAAGATGTCCAAGTGTTCTATGATATGCAAAATAAGATATGTTTGTACTCTTTCCTTTCTTATCTTCTAGTTCATTGATAAGTAGTAATATGATAAGTCCTAGGTTGAGAAGTTTTTGTAAGGACCATTTAATCTTGGTATAGTATGCAGAAAAGGCAACTTCTTAAGTTTATAAGGTTATTTTCTTACTTGGTTAGCCAACTGTTTGATGTGAAGGTGGATGATCTTTGTAACCTAGCCCTTTAGTATCTTTAGATGGTGTTTGTTCCAAGAGAGAGTGGATTTCATGTTCATTCTTAATGTCACATCCTTTCTTATTCAATATCCTAAAGCCTTGTCCATAAGTTTGTTCCAAGTCAATGGGTGTATTTGTAATAGTATGCTCATATGATGGACGATTGGTTGATGTACAAGTTCCTTGTGATTATTTTTGATAGGTACTTCTATATGCATTGGTTGAGGTATGATTTATGACTTGCTTTTAGGGTGTAAAAGAGTGAACATTTCAAGTCATGGTATGGTAGGATATTGATATGGAGTAGTAGTGCAATGCATTGAAGGATAAAAGATTGTATTATCTTCAAGGTTGTGTAACGAATTTTGTATGAATTCATGGATGCTCTCTTCATCTTGACCTATGGCATCAAAAATAATTGAAATAGGAGATGGATTATCATGATTGTCATTATTATAATTAGGGTCATCACCAAACACACAACTTGAAACATCAACCAAATATTTCAAGGACATCCAAATTTTACCAAAACACATATCCATTTTGCAATGAGGTTCAAATTGAACTAAAACATAGGTGAAGAATAGCAACTCAGAACAGGGACTCTAAGAGTATAAAGTCATAGAAAGTTGACCAATGCCCAAATAAAAGGACAAAGTCACCCAAGGGCATTTGGGTCTTGGTTAGGGTTTCTAAAAGTTTAAATTTTGACTATTTACTACATTGTTTAAGAATTTGATTCTACTTACAAATAGTTGAAATAGTAACTAAATTTCCATAATTTGTTTAATGTATCCCAATTTATTGAAAAATGCAAGTATGCAACGATGTTAAAGATTTTTGAGAAAATTTTGAATGTGAACTTTAGATATAAAATTTAATAATTGACTAATTCTAACATGTAAAAGACCTATAAATGATGATTTTTGAATGCAAATTTTGAACAAAACAATGCACTTTCTTTCACCAAATGAACTAAATGCAAAATTCCTTAAAATATGCAATTATGAATTTCAAAACTGAGATATGCAAGTATAGACAAACTGAGCAGACAAAAAAATACAAGTGTGAAAAAGACTGTTGATGCACCTATATAAGGAAAGGGTCACCCAAGGGAAAATGGGTCATTAAAAAATGAATTTGTAAGTTATTGTTTAAGGTTACTATTCCTATCTGAAAATAGGTCTAATAGTGATTGTTTTTCAAGAATTTTCCAATGTAATACAAATGCAAATGTATGACAATTTTAAAACTATAACATGGTTAGTTTAATTGATCAAGTACTAAAGAATTGAAACAATAACAAGATGAAATGATCAATTAAAATCTATATTCAATGATATTTGTTTAACAATTACTAATCAAGGTTCAATCAAAGAATGGAATACCAAACTAATGCAAATGAACACCTAATTAACAATGCAAACCTTCACTCGATTGGGGGATTAGTGCTAAATTGGATGTGGAGTGCTCACTTTGAAGCCTAATCCATGGTTGATTGTGCAAAATTTTGATGAATTCATGGTAATGATGATGTTGATTCACAAGTTCTCAATAGCTCAAGTATTAAATTGGGTAGAGTAAGGTTTCTCAAATACTTATGAATGAATTCTCATGTAAAATGAGATGTATTTATAGATTTTTGGAATGAATTAATGGTTGAGATTGAATTAGCTAATCAATGGATAAATGGATGAGAGATGAGGACATGGATCAAAGATCAAATCAAGGGTTGATAATGCACAATGACATGGATCAAGGATTTTAATCAAAGTTCCAAATTGCTTGAGAAAATAACAAATCCCTTGATTTGAGGAAGCATGTGGGAGATATTTCTATGTGGAGGGAAAATATAATTTGAAAAGGGAATATTTCATGATAATATTCTTTGAATGATTGGAGGAAATTAACCAATTAAACAATTTTTACGAAATTATTTAATTGTGCAAGTGGAGGAAATTAGGAACTTTAATTAAACAATTAGGAATTATTTAATCAAAGTGAGATTTATGACCCTTAATTAAATAATTTTCATTATTTAATCAAAAGAGAGGAAAATTAGTGTGAAGACCATGAATTAATCAAATAAAATTAATTATTCGACTAATAGTGAGAAAATAGTGAATTTAATTAAACAATTGTAATTATTTAATTAAATAGATGAAAATAGGTGAATTAGGAGAGAAATGGTGTTAATACGTGAAATCTCAGTGTGTGATATGATCAAGACATTTTTAAGTGTCTACATTTTTCCCCTCTTTCAAGTGAGGTACCTATTGTGTTGTTTCAAAGAACTAATCATATTTCTTAGACTAGAAAAAAAAATTAAAATGGCTTTTCTTGGTGCCCCACTATGCCCCAGTGGACGAAGGAATACTCGTGTGTTGCCCAAGATTAAGTAGAAAATTTTATTTTTGGGTTGAGCTCATGAAAAAGTTATGGGAGTGTTTCAGTTGTGACAAGGATGAGAAATAAGTCCTAGGACCCTGATGAAGTGACCATGGTAGGCTATGAAGTGAGAAAATGGAGATACAACTAAAACCCTATGTTTAGCAATACATATATGTGAATTTGGCTTGATTTGAAGCTCATTTGTACACTTTTCTTTAGAGAATTGAGAGATATTAGAGTGATTCTGCTTAAATTTCTTCCAAAGCACTCGATGCATAGAGTGCTTCCCACACATCACATAGATTGATTCCATGAGTTCCAGTGACCAGCTGACACAGAACCACCAGTATGTACCCTAAGAAACTTATCTTGCATAAATTTCTAGATAGACAAATGTAGGTTAGAATTAGGTCAAACAAAGACATCATGATTATTATGACACTTTTGAAACCCTAAACGATGCCTCTGCAAAGTATGGAAATTCCTTTGCAATAGGTGTCACAAATTTATATATGTGTGGTAGTTTTGAAATTCTTCGACGCTTTTGCTTGTTACCGATGTTTTTCAAGAAATAGTGTTACCCGTTTGTTAGGATATCAATGCCTTTCAGAGGATCGCTTTTGAACTAGCGACGTTGAAATAGTGATGTCGAAATGGCGATGCATTTACATTAGGGAAAAGCTTTTACAGGATAGCAATGTTATTGCAAAAATAATGACGTGTTTGTAAGACCAACAATGCGACACCTTTGTGATATAGGATTACTTTTGCATTCTAGGGATTTTGACTTAGACTTTTTCTATTTTTTAGCAAATTGATATTGTGCACATTATGCGTGAAATCTATCTTCCATCCTTTTCTTTCTTGAGAGAGGAGACTTTGAATATTAGAGTGGATTACCTAACTAGGAGAGTTTGATGTTCTATTCCTGGGAGCAGTCAGATTGTACCATATTTTGTACATGCCAAAGATCAAGACCCATTTAGCTATGATGATTGCCTTGGTAGAGCACTAGCAATCATAGACTTCTTCTTTCCACCTTCCAATAGGCAAGGTGTTGGTGACCCTGGAGGATGTTTAGAGGATCCTATGGGTACCTATACATAGAGAAAATTATCTATGATGTAGACCTCGGCCTTTAGTTTATGTTTGACGTACTGGGAGTGGAGGATCTAGAGTTAGTGGGTGGACATATTGACCTCTAGTGGTACATTGGTGTGGTCAGTGACCTTACATTGGTGATTGTGGGGCTTATCATGGGATTCTGTGTTCCCGATAAGAGATCTCAGCTATTCAGCTCACGATGGGGTGTTATCCTAGAGAGGATTCTGGAGGTCATTTTAGTTTATGCCTAGGGCCCTTGCATATTGGCCCACTTGTTTTCTAGTGCCCCTCCATGTTTCAACACTTATGATGCTTATGTCAAATGCTAGTAGATTTAACTTTTGTGTTTTCAGGTACTCTTTTCTTGTGGTTAGGACATTATATAATGACACTTGTTTAGTATGTTACTACATGCTAGGTGATGTGATACTCAAGACTTATTAAGATATTAGGATTAGATAGGTTATGTTTATTGTTTACGTTTATTAAAAGATTAAGAGTTACTTCCTTACGATTATATGTTAGATGATGTATTAGGATATTAGCATACTAACCCTTGTTGATGACTTTATGCGTAAATGTTCTAAGGGGCGTTAATGCTTGATGATTATGATAACCCCTATTTAATGATTTTATTTAAGGATATTTGATGAAGTACTAATGTTTAATGATGATATTCTTAGATCATTGTCATGACTATGTGTGACGTTTTATGTAGGACTTATCACGTGTGTTTATAGATATGCTTATGGATATTCTAATGACTAATGGAATAGTGAAGTTAGATGTTGATTAGTATTTGATTGTCTTGATGATGATTATGACATGTTTATGAATATGCTAGAAATAGAATGTGTTTTTTTATTTTTGAATGGTTTATGATTATTGATGTTACGAGATGTTATCTGATCATGGCTATTATGCGATTATCTTGTGACTGTTCTTATCTTGATTATTATGTAACTGATTTTTATGAGTTGATCTAATTACTTGGTGATGTTCTTATTGATATGTTTGGGTGAAGGGGACAATGTTGCATCACTCACTTGTGAGTACCCTACGACATTGTGATTCCCTTTCACGATGTTCCTGATTATATGTATATGTATATGCATGACTGTTTTGTGTGTTGCAGGTTGCAGGTACTAGGAATCGACTTCACCTAAATTGGCAAGTCTGAGCATGCCTCGAAACCCAATGGATTAGTTGATCAGAGATAGCACTTGGTTCCCTAACCTAGCCATCATCCTTCATGAGGATGAGTATCTAGTTTTTCACCCTAACAATGTTGTCAACATGGTTGGTTCGGTCATGCAGTGTTGTTTGTGGTCTTGCTTTTCGACCCTGGATAGTGGTCGGGTATTGATTGGCATTTGGTTTATTTAATTTAGAATTGTTTGATTAATGCTTTGGTTATTTTTTGCATTAAAATAAAATTATTAAGTTAATAAGGTACTTGCGATAAGTAAATATAAATGTATAAATATAATCATAGTTTATGATAAAATAAATTATAATGTAATGTTGAAGCTAATAAATAAATTAATATAAAGCTGAGTTATAAATTTAATTATTAAATGTAAATAAATTAGAGTATGTTTTGATAAATAAATATATAAATAAATACATAAATAATCATAGTGAATAATTTAATAATATGATAAATCAAAAGGCTTTAATTAATTAAAAACTAATTATTGTGTGAAGGAAAGACTAATTTAATAAATCAAATGTTAATTTTTATTTGGGGAAAAAGGTTGGTTGGTTTTCCATGGAAAATGAACAATCTCCCTCTTCCTATAAATATTTTTCTACTGGGAGATTTTTCATTCTGTTTTGGGCTAAAGGGAGTAATTTGTCTGCAAAAATTTCAATATTGTTGATTTTGTGGGGAATTGGGATTCTGGGAAAATTTATTGGGGATTTGGAGAGATTGGAGTTGCAAGTTGGGAATTCGGAGCTCAGCATCAAATCTCCAACCCTACCAAGCGATTGGATCTAGGTTGGAATTAAATTCTTTGGTTACACTATTTTTCTATATTCTATCTGTGTTTTTTAATACGAGTGCTTGAATGTTTATGTTGTCTAGAAATGAAACATTTTCTTGTTTATTTATTTTGAATTGAAACAATTAATAAATGAATTTTTTGAAGATTTCTAAAGCCCTTTCAGCAAATCGTTTTGTGCATATCCTGCAACCTTTGTAGTCCTCAAATTGATGCATCCTTGAGGCATTCTATGAAAATTTGGGTGCTATCTTCTTATTGTCAATTCTTGCATACTCATCTTCTAGAGAAATTTAAAACAACAAATCCAATTTGTGCACATCATGTTGTTGACCTTTTCTTTCATGTCTGTCAGGGAATTTTTAACAACCAAAATCTGCTATGCACACATGTTCCAGTCCCATACAGAGGAATTGGGCTTAACACCAGCTATTTGCATTTTCTTTAAAGTTTCTAAGCCTTTTCAACAAACCCAATATGTGTATCCCAGTATTGTTTGAACCTGTCCTAGCCTAAAGTACAACAACACAAAACCCTATGGTTGTAGACTCTCCTTGACTGACGCCATGGAGTAGCGGTCAACGGCATCATAATCGCCTCTACTACAATAACATTGTACAAGGTTATAATATGATTGAGATTTCCTAAGAGGGTGGTCGATTGAAACAAGAGTTACCTTAGTATGTTGTCCTTCCTAGTGCACCTATTGATGCCCTTCCAACATTCCATATGAGTTGGAATTTGATAAAATCTATTTTATGAATTGCATTTTATACTTTGTATTGTGTTTTCATTTCGATGGTTATAGTTTGGCATTCAATACTTGTAATTTTTTTCACTATGTTTGGTATTCGATATATATATATATATATATATATATGCATTCCATATAATAATTTGATATATTGTAAATTATAATGTAAATATCATTTAGTTTATAATATATATATATATATATATATTATATGGTTATAGTAAAAGAATATTTATGCCTATGTAATTATTTGATTATGTTTCATAGGAAAATTGGATAATTAAGTACGCCGAATTGATTTACTCATATTTAGATAATTAAAGGATTTGTTTAAATAAATGAATTAAATTATCATTTTGTTAATTAATTAATGTTGATTTCTTTCATAATTATTTAATAGTTAATTTGTAAATTCACTATGTAATTAGTTATTTAGAATAATTTATATTGTGGTAAATGATTCATTAAGTGAATTAGTGGCTAAGTTAACATTACATGAGTAATATGAAATGTGGAAATAATGTCTTATTTAAGGATTATTTCATGGTTGTATTGCTTGATTGATTGCTTGAATTGAATATTGTGTTTAATTATTGGAATTGGGGTGATTTTGGTAATTGTTTAAAAGTGGGTGTCATTGTGTAAAATTATTAAGGTTGGCTTTGAGAGGCTTAGGAGGGAGTATTTTTTTGTATGTATGGTTCTTATGATGGTTTCATTTTGGAAGTGGTTTGGAAATGTTTTGAGTTGTGTGCAAGATAGTCAATACCTTGTACTGTGTATAGATTCTTGTGATTGTGATAAGTGTGCAAGATGGTCAATGCCTTGCACTATGTATGGATTCATGTGATTATGATAAGTATGAAAGATGGTAAATTCATTTCTTGATGTGTAGGGTTTACTAGTTGCAAGTAGGGGGAGTGGCTCTCAATGGGGTTCGGAACCCAAGTGGTGTGTAGGATAACCTATTGGAGAGTTTCTTAATCCAGTGATAACTTTAATAATGAATTAGGGGGATGGGTAGATCTCACATTAATCAAGATAATGATATGCCTCACTCATGGTTCAAGTGCTTGTTTAGGCTTGAGATGAGATGGGAAGGCCTGGAATGGAAAGATCAATTTCCTTTTCCTCATGAAAGGTACATTGATTCTACATGAGTTTGTATGGGGGTCAGTGATCGATATAGGTTTCCAAGATAACCCAGGATGGGGGTCGGGGCCTAAGAAGATCTGCCAGGATAACCCATGTCAAGCTATGTGATGACACTCCTCTGTATTGTAGTAGATAGCATTCCCTAGTTGTATGTCTCCTTCTGTTGTGTGTTCCTTTGAAAGTGAAGTAAGTTTTGTATGTGTTGTTGGTGTTATTAGCAGTGTTGTGTTGGAGTCCATGTATAACCCTTAGTTGTGTTAGCCTATTGCTTTCCTGACTGTCAGTCTGTATGATGAGGGACCTTGTGTTATCTCCTAGCACAAGGGGTGGACCTCAGGGTTCCACATGGTTGGGAGGTTGGTGCTTTTTCCTCCATTGGGTATTCTTATTGCACATTCATGTGCATGGATATTTTTCATTGTGTTGTGGACTCTAGATCCTATTCTTGTCTAAGAAGGAAATCCTTTCATGGACTTGTATATCGGATAGTATATCATTTGTATCATTTACTATAACCTGATGTAATCTTGCCACATGTACTAGGGAAAAAATTGTTGTAACTATTGTAGTGATGTAACAGTTATTGATGAATTATCCTTGTAATGAATGGGCATGTGCAGGATCATGGTATGCCAAACAGGCCCTTAAGTGGCAAAAAATTCAGAAAAATCAGTGTTAGGCAACTTGACGTAAATATTTGAATAAGTTATCTATATTATTTAAAAAATATGTAAGAATAGAATTTGTAGAAAATTGAATGTAGTATTTAAATACTAGGTTTATTTAAAAATAAATAAAATCTATTTGGTGAAAATTTGAAATTTCAATGCAGTAGTACTTAAATTTCAGGGAAAAAATAAGAAGTAGGTGTTTGTCTGACCACCCTAACCATAATAAAATGATAATATTTTTTTTTAATATTTTATATATAAGTAGAGGACTCATGTCCGGATGTGATGCATATTTTTTGTAATTTTTTCCAAGTAAATAATTAATTATGAATTTTTATTACAACTTTTAGAAAATATAAAAACTTCTGTCTGACCACCTTAACTTGGTCAAAAATTCGTGAAATTTAATTTTTCTTTTTTTAATCCGATAGTATGTAAAGCATAGAATGTGACGCATGTTTTGGATTCAAAAAATATGATACCGTTTGAAAGTTATAGATGTTTTTCAATCAACCTATCGATCGGGACTTTAGTCTAATTCTAATAGAAAATGAATAATAATTATTTATTAAATTCAAATTAAATCATAATTTATATTTTTGGAAAGCTGAGAATCTCCTCTAAAAACCCTTTTCATTTCATTAATTTTGGGTGAAAAAAAAGTCGTCAGCCACATACCCTACAAATATTGCCACTTTTTGGCATACCATGATCCTGCACATACCCGAATACTATAATGTAAGGCATCTTGCATGTGTAGTTGTTAGAAATGATCTTTAATGTTGATTATCAGTTGACATGTTATGGAGGTAAGTAATGTATTTAATCATTTAATGTGGTGTTTTAAAATGAACTTTGCTTGTTGGACAAATCATGTTATCTTTGTAGATAATGGAATGATTCTAGTTATCTTGATTATTTAGTTTTGTGAGTAGCGCAGTTGAGCAACCTTGGAAGACCTAGGTTTAGATTATTATATCATGCAATCTATTGTTTTTTTTTTTTTAAATTGTTCTATTAATGTGTCATAGTTAGTGTTGTCCTCTAGGGTTCCTTGGTGAGGCGTTACATGTATCATGACATACACCAAGTAGTATATAGGTATGGAGCCAGCATATCCACAAGGATTACTCTGCTTCATATATGGGCATGGGAGCACATTGTAGTGCTCAAATCGGTGATTACATATAAAGATATAGTGGAGGAGGACTTGATAGTATATCGGTATGATGGAATGACTACCCTCCATCACATAGGTGTAAGGGACATAGCATACTATCGGTGGGTCATTGATGACATGACCTTGTTCACTTAGAGGTCATGGTTATAGGCTTAGGCTTGGGAGGATGATGCCACTCATCTGGGATACTGTAGATAGATCCAATGGTTCATGGGTTTTTCTATACACATTATTGAGAGATATCTACTAGATCAAATTGCTCATCAATTTGGGGAGCAACAAGATGCTCTGGTAGATGATCTTATATGGTGATGTATGCTTGCACATTCCATGAGATCACAAAGTGGGGACCATATATGGTTCTGCAGACTGCTATTGATGATAAATTCTCAGTTGGTGCCACTGACATGGATATACGCAAGTGGGCAAGATGATCTTGGGACTACCCTAGGATATGATGCTTGCTTCACATAGCATAGACCTTTCATACTTACTAATCTGGCAGGTGAAAATGCAAGAGGAAAGAGGTAGTGAGGCAAAGGTGGCAAAGGTGGCAAAGGTTAGGAACAGTTTCATGCATAGGTACCACAAGGGCAACCACTAGGTCCACCACCCATGTGTTTGTGGCTTGTGTGACTATCTCCTAGCACGAGGGAGTAGATTGTTTGATTCCATGAGGTTGAGTGGTGTGGTAACCTCCGTTGGGGACTTGAGGTTCGTGGATTGAGGAATTTCATGGAATCATTTATTTTCAATTTTAATTCATGCAAATAGTTGTATTTCATTTAATTATGATGTAATTTATTGATTTGGACCCTCTCTTTAGAGATGGATGTAACCTTGTAAAATGAAAAGAGTATTTTAGTTGTTTGCATGTCTTAGTGTTGGTACCGAGCATGATATCTTTATGCATATTATTATCATTGATGTTAGAATGCATTATCAAACTTAGGAACACTTCATTTGGTGCTTAAAATAAACCTAAGTGTCAAAACTCACAGTTGGATGACCTGGTCCTATACCTAAGTGTCCCTACCAAACAATAAGTTAACCCATATTTAAAAAAAAAATCCTAACTCTATTGGGGCAGCCTAGTGAATTTTGGGTGGCATAGTAGCATCTACAGTGGCCTAGTAGAATCAGGGGTAACCTAGTATTCAAGGGCGGCATTGTTTTGTATGCCAAAAAACTCAATATTTTGCCTAAATTTTTTGGGGTGGCCTGGTACTATGTTGAGTTGGCCTAGATCTCATAAAAATTACATAATGTAAAACCTCTTAACCAAGTTTAGGTAAGGGATTTCTAAGACCTATTCCCTTGTCTAATATTTTTTATGCCTTTTTGTTTGCCTATGGTAATCATTTTTCATTGACTAGGTCTTCAAAAACCTAGTCAAGTTTTCTCTCCTTTTAGACTTGGTAGTCCCTCTCAATTTTGGGACCTCAGATGGGTAAAGCATGGAAAAAGAAAATTAACCATAGTCTTAGGCTTCTATTAGTGCTTAGACTTAGTTCTCAAGCTTCATCGTGGATGATTTATGTCATCTCTTTCATTATTTTATGTGCAACCCTCTGAAAGGAACCATTTGTCAAACCTTAAGTTGGGGAGGATTTTTTCTAGTCTTGTGAAGGTTATAATCTTTCGTGGTTCATCTTGTAAGTTTCCTATACAATCCTAATAGGTCATAGGCTATTGTGGAGTATTTTCTTCCCTTGAGTGATGTCACTTTGCTATGGGATGTCTTGGGAAGCGTGACATTGTCTAGAAGTGACTTGTTGCCATTTTAGTTTGCGGTGAATTGTACCTCTTGGTTATGAAACCTCTTGTGAAGGTTTTCTTTGTATTTAGAGTGGAATAGTGTGTTTGGATGTGGGTGATCCCACAATAGTGGGTTACACTTTTTGGCCAAAGTTGACATTGAACTGAATCATTTTAACTAAATCTTCACTTTTAGGCACCTATAGCTGCTAAACCATGAGGAATTTGAAGATGATGCAAACTAGTGATTTGTAAAATTTTGTCTATAGATTCTAATTATATTTTTTTTTAAATTTGAATCAGGTTGCATTTATTTTTCCATCTCCTTCAAAAATTAGTTTTTAACAGTAAACACCATTTTTAAAGAGTGATGTTCACCTTATACAACATAACTTTTTTTTCTATGAAGGATAAAATTCTAATTTTTTCTAATTTAAATTTATAACTACAATATCTAGCATGATCATTTTGTTTCATATTTTTTTATTAAATATTTATTTCTTAATTAAGTTTTGAAGTCAAACCAATTACAATTTAGACATAAGCGGACCATATAGCACATAACTTTTTTTGTATGTGTATAAATTCATTTTTTTTTTTGGATCAAGGGCATCAATGCCTAGCATCTACATATTTTTTAGATTTTTTTTTTATAATATACTATTTTTCCACATGTGCATAATAGAGCTCAATTTTTAGTGAAAACCTATGTTTAATTAAACTAAAAAATACATAATAAAACCAAATTATATTAAAATCATATTTGATGGATAGCTCGTTTCAAGGACTATAATCCTATAGTTGGGTCTATGAAGTTGATTCCATTTTCATCTTCAACCCAGCTTTGAAAGGAAAAAATTTGTAGAAAATTACACATGGAGGGGGAGAAGGGAAAAAAATGGGGGTTTGGGTGAACCCCCCTTCTAGTGAACCCCCCTTGGGCCCCTTTGTGTGAAGGGGGGTTCGCTCAAACCACCCTTTTTTTCCATTCTCCCCTTTATTTCATTAAGAAAATCTCGCTTGGTTGGGTTCACTTGAACATGCATTCAAAAATGGGTTCACTCGAAGGGGGTGTTCAAGCGAACCCTCTTTGGGTTCGCTTGAACACCCCCCTTCATGTGAACCCCTTAAAACCCTTTTTTTTTAGTGTCCAAGAAGTTTTTCTTTGTCAATGCAATTGTAACCCACTTATGTGGGATCACCCATGCAGATTGGAGTTTGATGAATCCATCATCCTATCCTGGTGCATTGTCACAAGAGAATGCAATCATAATTTAGTGACCAATTTTCATGAGGTTGTTGTCCATTCTCTCTCTATTGTATGTTCATCATGGTGGATTTATCCCATGATTGGTTAGTTTTCCTCTATTGCCACCTTTCTTAAATGTAATGGTGAAGTTCCTTGTTGTCTCTAGCATTGTGTCATTGTGACACTTGTGTGCACATTGATTGTGCAAATTTGACTTGTCATTGTTGCATTATTGGTGTTGTTGTTTCAAAACAAATTTCTTCTACCAAGTTTTTTTCTAAGCTTGTCAGCTCAAGTCATTACAAGAAATACATTTAAGGTCCCAAACCCTATCCAACTCAAATTTTTACAATGAAATGTCTATTTTGACTAAAAAAGCATCCCAAGTATCATGTTGATCCCATTTTGTAACTTCCCAAGCAAGGAAAAGGTTACTTAGGATAAACATGAAACTTAAGAAGAATATCTATTTAGGCTAAACAATATCATTGGTAATTGGTTTAAATTATTGTATATATATTTGGCTAGACTTTTATAGCAAGTATTTAGAATATTGATAGGATGAAAATATGCCAAAATATATTCATTTTCTCATTTAATATGGATCTAGAAAAGACCTTGGTTGATAAAGAGTCCTAGGAATTCCTTCCTCGGGGATTCAATGTAATTAATAAAGTATTCATCTCTTATGTGTTGCCACATGGTTTTGAATAGATTTATAAGGATAATATCCATGCTAGAACTTTTCTTGTTGGCCATGTATTCAATGGATATGTCAAAATATTCAATGCTCAATAACTTATCAAAGTGCCTTGAATAATCCCCAATAATTTTGGTGGGGATGCAACTATTAGAGGCACCATCAATTTCATCCTAAAGAGTGTATGGTCCAATAGTTGTCCAGAAACAGATTTTGATAGATTTCAAATAAATTATCTATGAAAACATATTTATCAATAAGGATTTGGTTATATTTATCTAGAAGAGGAGATACTTTCTCTTGGCTATGTTTGTGGTAGAAATATTGAAATATAAAATTAGTGCCCTTATGATCACTCTATGTCCAATTCATTCTTACTTAAGTTTAGGCATCTTTTCCAAGTAAACTACAAATTACCTAATTTTATGTTTAGTTAGAACCATATCTTATTTTATAGTTTAAGCTTAGTGGGGGAGAGGAAACCATATGTCTACCTTTATTTAATTGAACTTGAAGGGTTCTCTCCATTTTCTTTATTTTTTAGCCCACCATTTGCTCGTATGATCTCAAGACTATAGTGTACCACCAAATTACTTGTTCCTCTCATGTGATCGAACTTTTAGAGCATGTAGGTTTAGGTTCAATATTAAAATGGTAAGAGAGAATAAATATATTTGGGCTATCTAGAAGGAGAGATAATTTAGTTTGTAAGGAAAAGAATAATAGGTTTTAGGGTGTTTATTCAACTAGAGGGAAAGGAGAATGAGGGGGTGGTCAAAGAGAGTAACTTAGAGCCCAAGATGCAAAAGGTGGCAATTAGGAAAGGAATAATTCAAAAATTAGAGTAGGTATCTAGAAATAATCAAGATGATTGAGCTTTTGGAAATTTTTAGACCTTCAAGTGGACCAAATGAACCAATAGGGGAAATAGTCCTTGTTTTCCATGGATTTGGTCAAAAATATAGAGTTGTATCTTAGGATCTAGAGTCAAATCAATCTAAGACAACTTAGAAGCTTAGTGTAGTGTAGGAAATTGTATACCTTTAAAATTTCACACAATGTTTGGGTTCCTTAATTTATTGGACTTAATTAAGCATCTAATTCACCAAATTATGCATTCCAAAGCCTTATTTTTAACATTTTCCAAAAGGAGAACCAACATTAAATAAATGAATTTAATATTTAATTTAGCATGGATTATGAGTGTTCTGGAAATATAGGATACGACCCATTCACCCATGGGGTCTCCTTTATGTGTTAGGACCCATTTGAAAATATGTTTTTGACAGTCTTTTAATGATCCAAACTCAAATTGTAAGTGTCAGATTTTGGAATATATTTTTTGGGAAATTAGATAAACACTTATAAATACATAGTTATTTTATCATTTGAAATCCATCTAGCATTAAGGCACAATCCTATTGAGAAAATATTATTGTCAAAAGCATTCAAGAGCAACATTATCAATCATTATTAGAAACAATCAAGATCCTAACATCATGTCAAAGTTTATGTGTGTTCATGTTGTCTTGTGAAGGCTAACAAGTATTGTAGATCCTAAAGCATCCAAGCATTCAAGCATTCAAGAAAATAAAGCAAGCAAGATCTAATTCCTTTGAAGAGATGTTTATGACTTCAATCCTTCAAGGAAGCCATTGAAGGGTGGTGAGTTGTAATAAGTGTTCATTCATCATTTTCTTCCCTTTTATTATCTTTTTATCAAGGTTTAATTACAAAACTAGGGTTTGACCAAGGCAAACCCCATACAAACAAAACATACATTTTTCCTCTTTTTGTATGTGCAAATTATAGGTTGAAGAAATATTGAAGATATAATATTGAAGAGAAATTTTGCATTCTTGCATTTGTTGTCATCATTCTTGCCAAGACACAAAAACTAAGTTGTAGAATTTATTTCTAGATCATTCTAACAAGTTTGCAAGTAGAAATTAGCATCATAGATCTAACATCATAGGACTATAAAAAAGTGTTTTCAGAAGCCCTATCAAGGACCCATACTCCCAAAGGAGACCCTGTCCCTTTGCACTACTCAAAAACATCTTTTGGTGACAGGTGCATGCTATCAGACCCTTCTCAAATCTGTCTGCAAAGTGTTGTTTCAGTTTTTGTACATTTGAGAATCTATAATTTTCATCTTAGGTCATATAGTTCATGTAGTTGTATTGTTTGAAATCATTCCTAATCACTTTCTATCATTAAAGAATCACAAACTCAGGTCTGATTGACTCACCTTTGAGGTTGAAAGTCAATCTCTTGGCCTTGTTGGTTGGTGCATTTTGAATGAAATGTTTGGGGAAGAGGAACTTTAAACCATCATTTCCTTCATAGCTAAGGGAATTAGGGTTTCCCCTTTTTCCCCATCATTTCACTTAGATTTATCTCTAATCAAAAAAGGTGGTCCATCATGTTGAATTTATCTCTAAACACTTAATCTATTATTGAAATATCAACTCTCATATATTCCCAAAGTGAAGTTCATTCACTAGGCTCATTAGGGGAATAAATAGAACATAACCCAAGTAGTCATGGGTCAAATTTAAGCCACATATACAATCATTTAAAAGGTTGGATTCAATTACAATATGACTAGGTATTTTTTGAGCTAGGGTGTGACACCCAAAAATCAATAAACCTTTACTATTTAGTTGATAAGAATATAGGAAAAGGGATTCCTTTCAAACAAATTGTAAGAATATTTTAAGGAAAATCCCACTAACTTGTACTTTTTGTAATGAAAGGACATGTGGTGAGATGAGAGTACGTGAAAATTCTTAACTTGACATTTTATTAAATCCATGACATACCTCTCACATTGAGGAGAACACATTGTAATTCATTGAGAGTTCAAGGTAATTTTATCTTCATCTATATGAAAGCTTTAATATTGGTAATCTAGGACTACTTGTTGGCTATCTAGGTGGATAATTGATAAAGTGTGGGCATCATGAGAGGATTGAGATCTAGGCTTTGGACTCTAGCAGGTGAAGAATCATTTCTTCATCTGATGAAAGGGGAATAAAACATGCACCTATGAGTAGAATGACTAATCCAATGATTTATTACATCTCTTCCTCTCATAATCATAAACCATCTATCATAATAAAAAAATATTATACTTAAAAAGAGAATACCTAATACATATTTTTAATTGCATAAAAAAAAACATCTCATTAAGAACTATCTAATCTACAAACAACTAATTCCTCCCCTTCACATTAGTGCTTAACCCCAGCCATCTCTTCCCCGATTCTAATGATCCTAATTTCTGCCCCTCCCCTAGTGTTCAACCCCATATTAAAACATATTTGCATTACAATAATGGACTTGTCTCTAATATCAATGGAATAATGTAGACATGAAGAATAAGGTGACATCAAATATTCTTAAATACATGATTAAGAGTTACTTCATTGTTTCTCTAAGGTTAATGTTCTAGGCAATTGGCTTAATTAATCAACGTAATCCATTATTTTCTTGTCTAAATTCATCGTGTTTGGGAGGCAGCCACAAAGATCTCAAAGATTTTTCTTAGATTGGACCACCATTCCACTTAGTTGCCACGATCTAGAAGGCACTATTCTCCCCAATTTCAACACAAAATTATGGATTCCTTTTTAGAAGCTACTTAAGCTTCAATGATGTCTCGTTAATGATTGATGTCTTGGTAGAATGATGTTTGTGACAGTCATTCAGAATTGTGACTCTATCAAATCACAAGTGAAGTTTCAGGCTGTTATTCCATCTGTCTGAAAGCCACCATGAAACTCATCATAAGTCATCTGATTAAAATTGTAATCTGAAAAGACACTGCAAGATCTTTCTCCTCTAAGTTGTGGGCTGAGTTTCACAGCAAGAAAGGCCACTAAATCTATGTTGGTGGTTATCTATATTATTTGGGTCTTTATCATTAAGACTGAGAATTGCGCCACTTTAAGCTTGTACCTGAGCTTTCCCTGCCTTGGATTATGGAATTATGTTTCACCAAGCATCCAATTGTCTTCCATTTAATAGGGGAACTGCACTGCATGGCAATTGTCCTTTTCTGGGCCATATCTAACTGAGTTTATATAGTCAAATTCAACTGCAATATAGTAATGCATGTAGTGTTCAGATTTGATGCTTGAAATGGTGGTTGGTGAACTTCCTTAGTGGGTATAAATGGCGGTTGGTGAACTGCAAGTAGTGTTAAGATTTGATGCTTGAAATGGTGGTTGGTGAACTTCCTTAGTGGGTATACATGGCGGTTGGTGAACTGCAAGTAGTGTTCAGATTTGATGCTTGAAATGGTAGTTGACGTTAATCTTCACTTTATGAAAATATGCCATTCATTGATATAAAGTACATGGGAAATAAGTCAGATCCAGGAATATCCAGCCATTGCTGGAATTTGATGGACTCTGGAATATAACATTTTTGTTTAGATATTGTAAAGTTATAATTTATAAATATACATGTTAATTTAGAACTATTTTCTAACATAGAGTATAAATGGGTTTTTACTTTTAAAATATAAAAGATTATTTTGGGTATTGTTTAACACAAAGTTATAATAATGAAGAAATAATTAAGAGGAAGTATATATATATATATATATATGTGTGTGTGTGTGTGTGTTTAAAATTCTAATTTTTTAAATCGTATGTATGCTTAAAATAAAAAAAATTATTGTAAATGATGATTTATCTAATTTAATTATAATTTAATTGATTTTCAAATTATTTGGTTTTATTTAAATAACATGAAATGTATTTGAATATATTTGTACTCTTTCTCAAATCTTTTTCTTCTTTTTAAAGGTTTCTTCTATTTACTTTTTTTTTTGTTAAGCATGTCATTTTTTGGTATTTATTTTGTTATGGAAGGTTGGGGAATCTTTATACAAATTAAAATTTGAAATTAACATTTATTAATAAATTTATTAACAAAAAAAAAAACTAAACACTCAAGCAAAAAAGCAATGAGTCTTACATTTTAAGATTAAATGTATGAAAAAAATATCAAAAAGGATCAGTCCCCTATAGATAGTAGGGATTAGATTTAGAAGAAGCAAGGTTATGGCTAGAAAATAAGTGACTTCAACCAACATTGAAGAATGTTTGATAGAAATTTAGGAAATTGTATCATCCCATCCAACCCGAGTTTAATATAGATAGTAGATAGAGTGGAAAACGTAATGAAACAAAAAAAATAGTATTTAACTAAATTAATTGATAACAAGAGGGTGATGATGGACCTATTTTTTCAATATTTCATTAGGAAATAAGATCCCCACAAAAAATTAACTAACAATCTTTAGGTGAATCAAGTCAATGTGAGAATCTTCATATTTTCTTATGCTTTGAGGACGAGTCAAGGTCAAACAACACTTTTGAGAGAAAAACTAAAAATAGAAAATCAACTCCAAAATGTAATCTAACACTTGAAACAACAATATTAAACTCAATATTAGTAGAACCAAAAAACCAATTGCGGATCTGAGAAGGATGGAAAGGTGTTTACCTATCACCAAAAGGCAATTTCTAAAGGTTGAATGAGACTCATTCGCCCATGGGTGGATGGGTCTTTTTTCAGTGTTTTTCTACAACTTTTGGGAGCCTCTGATGCTAATATGTAGCTTCTATTTTGTGTAGGTTTCAATGTCGAAAAGTCAAAAATCAGATTTGTAGGTCAGATTTTATGATTTGATGACAACTTTTACAACTTTTCCAATCTTGCACTTCAAAAGGTCTTCAATCCTTCTTCAACCTAAATCTTCAATTACACACACAAGAGAGAAAAATGCTTGTTTTTGGGTGAATGGGGGTTTTCCTTGGTCAAACCCTATTTTGGTAATCAAACTTTGAATTGAAATAATGAAATGAAAGAGGGAATAAAGAATGAGTAATGCTATGTTACCACTCCACAAATCTTCGAATGGAACCTTGATAATGGAGATCTTGGAAGATCTACAACTTGCATGAAATGGCTTCAATGGATGTGGATCTTAACACTTGAATAATGTTTTGAATGCATGAACTTGATCTTGAAACCTACATCACAATGTTAGCTCCAAAAGCATGCATGATGCAAGAAGACTTTGACATGATGAATAGATCTTGATTGTTGCAATAAATCTCTAATATATCTGCTCTTGAATGCTCTTGATTATCAAATTTTCTATAGGAGTTCTTGCATAAAAACTCTAGCTTCTTCTCTTGGAAATTCTAGGTGAAACTTAGTGAAATAACCTTGTATTTATAGGTATGTATCCCTAATTTCCCAAAATTCAAATATCACAAGCCAACATTAAAATACCACCAAAAACATAATTTAAATTTAGGTCCAAATGTTTAGGGAGGACCCACTCACCCATGTGTGAATGGGTCCCAGGTCCCTATTCTTGGAACACACATTGCTCAAGGTAAAGTGTTATGTGTTAGCATTAACTATTGTCAAGTTTCCCCTTTGGAAAATGTAATTTATTCTAGGTTTGTAAATGAATAAAAGGGCTTATTAAGGCCTAATTAAGATCAATTTAATTAAGAGGGCCCAAATAAGTGTGAAAATGTAAAGGGATGCATTTATCAACACTAAATTAAGATAAGTTATTAAGTCCATTTTAATTAGGAGGGCCCAAACAAGTGTGAAAATTTAAAGGGATACATTTTTCTACACTACATTTAACCCCCACTTTAGTGAGAGGATGACCTTGCATCAAAATCACACTAAAGTAGAAAATCAAAAGAGGTCTAATTGTATAATTGTTGGAAGGATAAGATGGAAAAGGTCAAGGAGGATTATCAAGCCCCCAAGATCTAAGATCTCATGGAAAAACCAACAAAGGCACAAAGAGACACATGCCTATGTTAAACATATGTATGTAGCAATGACAAGATACTCAATCATACAATGGCAAGGACTAAAAGAAAGAAAAGAAAAAGGATTTAGGTGGATCAAGCCTCAACTATATGTCCAACTCGATGTGGATCAAGCCTCAGCTAAAAAATGTTTACAAGCGGAACTCGTTGTCCACTATGCAAACAACAATGCATGCTCACATGAGCAAGTGAAATCCATTGTCCACTAGGTGAGCCCCAAGAGTGGAAAATGAGAGAATCTTATTAGGCTCCCATACCATACCAAAGTTATACCTCCAATAACTTTAATAAGGCACCAACAATGCAAACTTCGAGCTTCATAAGGCTCAGCAAGTTGTGTTATGCTAAACACTTATGAACAAACAAGGCTTTATAGGCAAGCAAAGTGTGTTATGCTTAGTGGCCATAAAACAAAGAAAAATAGGTTTTTACTAAATTAATTGGTGTAGCATGTCGAAAAAAGGGTCCTTTGACATTTTTGCACTTGTTTGGGTCCTCCTTGTGGATTTTGGCTTAATGTTGCATTGATTTAGCATTGTAATGTGGATAACACATTCACATTAGATCTTGGGCCCTTGTGAACTAATGCAATTTAATGGCTCCTTGCAAAAGCACGTTGCAAAGTGTTGTAACACACTTTCACACTTTTCTAAAGTTTTATCAATTAACTAAGCATAATAAATATAATTTTAATCATAATTAACATTAATCTTGCCTTGTTTGGAGTGTTGTAAAGTATTGTAGCACACTTTCACATTACTCTAGGCTCATCATTAATAATTGGGCTTTCTTATGCTTTAATTGGCCCTATTTTGCATCCATAAGCCTTATTTATTGCATCTTTTCAAGGATAATCCTAACACCAATCAATAACCAATCATAATTCAAGTGTTCTTTGCTTGTGTGTCCCATATTTAGTTTCTAGGACTCATTCGCCACCTTAGGCGAATGAGTCCCACCTAGGTCTTTTTGGCCCTGATGCAGGTTTCACACATTTCTAAGAAATTTTCAATTTTGGTCCCATACATTATGTATGATGGGAATTATTCGCCACCTTGGGTGAATGAGTCTCGTGTGGCAAAAATTCAAATTTAATTCAAATTTTTGGTGGGATTTTAATCTCCTAGATCTAATGTTAGCTTGTAGTGTTGTAATTTCAGGAATTCTTGTATAATTAAGTATAAATACAAGGTTTTTTCACACATATCTTCACCTAGCATTCAAGAGATCACTTAGCAAGTTCACAAGATAATTTGAGCATTCACAAGAGAATTTAGGGCATTACAAGGGTAGATTATCAAGCATTTTAGAGCATCTGTCAAATGCCATTCATCATGTGAAAGATTGAATTCTTCATGTTTGTTATTGTGCTAACAATTGTGATGTAGAGTTCATGATCCAAGCAAGTGTTTCAAGCAAGATCTATCTCCTTCAAGATAGAGTCAAGAACCACATCCATTACAACAATTTCATACATGTTTGTAGCCTCTTATTGCTAAGGTTTGGTGAGTTGCAACAACACTATTTGTCCATTCATCATTCTCCATTCATATTTTCTTTCATTTCAAGGTTTAATTACCAATAAGGGGTTTTCCCAAGGAAAACCCCTATTTACTAACCCCCACAACATTTTTTCCCTCTTCTTGTGTGTGATTTGTAGGGCTAGGTTGTAGATTTTCCAAGAAGCAAAGTTGGAGAAAAGTTGTCAAAACCCTAAAATTGTCAAAGTTATCATTAAGTCTTGGAGAAGCTTGGAGAAGACCTATAGGTGCAAATTTGCAATTTTGAATCCGAAAACGAGTCAAAAAGAGAAGAGCAGACCGAGAGGCACAAAATCTAGTTCAAAACTTCTAGAAAAGTAGAAGTGGACTGATTCGCAACTATTGGTGAATGAGTCCCACTGTACATGCCTGACATATATTTTTACAGATCTAGATACCCTTTTTGGTGCAAGGCACCTAGGTATTTTTGTAAAAAGTTGCTAAGTGTTAGTATTTTGGTATGGTGAAGTCATTTTGTTTGTGTTGGTGTGAATAAGTATTTTACTTATTACACTTTACTTAAGCTTACTTAGGGATTGCATATCACTATAGTTTGCACTTGTGACACCTAATTATTTTCATCTTGCATCTAGGTTTGTGTATACATTAAGAGATATGATTTGGACACTTAGGGAAGTGTGGGTAGGAGAAATCCCACTCTTTGTGGTGTGATCTAGTTATCACCTTTTTATCTCCACTTATCATGGCATGATAATTGCACTTTAGGTGGGTAATCCACCTTTCATGGTATTATCTATTATTTCTTTCTACCTACCCTTGCACATGATTGAGACACTTGTCTCATTCATGGACCTTCCTTGTGTCCTAACTTTCCTTTATAAGAAATCCTTGTACATACTTGTAATTAAGCATCCTCATGCATATTGAGAATACAATCATATTCTCTCATCTTATCTCTCTCTTTTGTGCTATCTTTGGTCTCTTGATCCTATTGTTGCTTTTTATAAGTTCTTGCATGGTATCAGAGTGGTTGGAGGACCTTTCCATAGCCATTGTTGGGAGATCTTAGTTCGTGTGAAGGTGGTCAAGAGGAAAATCTAAGGAGCAGTGACATTTGGGTGCGTCCTAGACCAGATTTGACCTCAAATTTAGATTCAGAAGGCTATTTTCAGTTAGGATAGCCTTTCATTTTGTTGAAATCTGACATTAGGAGCTCTAGATCAGAAAAATTACCTATTTGGGTATTTCTTTCAATTTTCTAAAAATTTCAATAGTTCTACAAAAAAAATTGTTAAAAAAAAAATCTATTTCTCTGAAAAAAAAATTGTAAAAAATTTTAAAAATCAAGAAAAATTTTGCAGCTTTTAAAATTGTAAAGTCCGATTTAAAAATCATTCCAAAAAAAGAAATTCAAATTTTATTGTAAAAAGTTTATAAAAATAAAAATTGTATTGGTTTTTTTGTTTTTTCTATAAATCAAAAACTTAAAAAATAAAATAAAAAAATTTAAACCTGCGGAGAGGCAGGTACTCCGTAGACTACCATAAGGGGTACACGGATCACCATGTGGTGGCACCTCAGCCCACTCGCAGCCCAGCTCCTACCAATGCCCTCAAAAATTTTGGCGACATTTTTGACAATCAGTGGCCACATATCTGACATCCATTTCAGCAATTCGGCGGTTGTATAAAATTGGCCAATGACATAACAATCTGGCAGACAAAACTTCAGTGGTGAAAAAAAAGAATATTTCATTGCTTGGATTCTCTAAAGATTTAGTTAGAATATTCCAAAGGCGTTGCATAGGGGTGACGTTTGGGTAAACGTCAAATTTAAGCCCAGTATTTCAACATATTCCACAAGAGGGAGCATATTCTTTTTTTACGGGCACCAAGCCGTCAAATTTAATCTCATCTTCTACTGACATTAGCCTAAATCAACATTGATGTTAGCAGGTAGAAAAAAATAATTCCCCCCTCACTTTTTGCATTTTGATTTTGGAAGGTGAACTTCAAAGGCCCATAACTTGCTCATTTTAATTCCTTTTTCTGAGCAATTTTTTTTTATTTAGGCTATTTTTTCATGTACTTCGTAGTCATGTGGTCAGTTTCTAATTTTGGTGGAAATATTTTCCAGAATTTCTAATTTTTCAACATTGTACCTGTTCAATCCTCATTTCTACAACTTTTGGGGCTCCGTACAGGCACATAGGAACTCCTTTTCAAGTGCCATTTTTTTTGAAAGTGCATGATTTTTTGTCTACTTGAATCTGCAATCAGTTTGAAGTGATCTTGAGTGGATTTTGTGCTTTTAGCATTTGGTCTTTTTTGTCCTATTTGGCACTTGTATTGCATAGATCTCAATTTAGGTCTTTGCTTCATTGTTCTAGTCTATTCTCAACCTATTTGTGGGAAGTTTTAAATCAAAAATCGTAAGTCCTTTTAGCCAAGTTGCAATTGGCCTATTGCACATGCACTAAATTATAAAGTGCCAAAATCATCTTTTGGGGGGGTACTTTGATTGAGTGAATTTGGGGGGGTGTCTCTTGTGTGATTGTTCCTATTTTCTTTCTTCTGCTCTTGCATTCCATCATGGTTTCATCTAAAGTTTTACTCTTAACTGCACATAATTGTGCCACATGAAAAGTATGTGCATGGAGTAAACTAATGGAAAAAGGTTTAATTTACTATATTAATGGAACTGTAACTGCACCTACAGATCCTAAGGCAGATCCAACTGCATTTATGGATTGGCACACTAAAACTTCTATGGCATTGGGTACACTTAGAAATTTCATTTCAGATGATCTCATTTTCCATGTTGATAAATGTACTATAGCCAAGGAAGCTTGGGATAAGCTTGCTAATTTGTATGGCAAGGTTGATAAGGTTAAGGGGTACAAGCTTGAAAATGATCTCCTAGACCTTGATCCCAAGAATTTTGACACCATTCAGGATTATGTCACTAAGGAAAATGAGCTAAGACCACAATTAAAGGATTGTGGATTGAGAAAGAGGATGATCAATTGGTCTTCAACTAGTTGGACAAGCTTCCAACTGAGTATGCAACCTTTGTTTCAAGTTTTCAGACTCAACAATTGACAATTAGCAACTTCACATCACCATATTTTGAGGCTCTCATAGATCTTTTGATTCTTGAGCAAAATAAGTTGATGAAAATGGGCATTCTCAAGTCTTCAACTTCAAAAGCATTGGTGGTCAATCATGGAAACAAAAAGAAAGGAAAAGGGAAAGGCCAAAAGCAATCTTCACCAAAGCCACAAGGAGAGAACAAACAATCCACTCCTCCACAACAAGGCTCATCATTATCTTCTTCAAAGAAGAACAACTCAAGCAAGAAGGAGAAACCAACTTGTGCATATTGTAAAAATATTGGGCATGAGGAGCATCGTTGTTATGTCAAGCAAATTGATGAGTTGACAAACATCATCAAGAATAACAACATCAATTTTCCTAATGCCTATAAGAAGAAGGACCCATCTCTTTCCACTTCTACTTCATCTCAATCTAAGGGAAAATGGAAAGCTTTCATGGCAACAACAAGTTCATCACAGTAGTGGATTCTTGATTCAGGGGATACTCAACATATGTGTTCTTCAAAGGGGCAATTTTCCTCCTTGGAGTCCTCTTCAGTGCCTCACATCTTCATTGGTGATAATACACAAGTGGAAGTTGAAGGGAAAGGTGCAATTGATATGGATGATGGGACATTTGAGGATGTGCTCTATGTTCCAAACTTGAGCACCAATCTTCTCTCCATCTACCAAATCACACATCTTGGAGATGGTAAGAAAATTGAATTCACTCTCGACACAGTTGTGGTAAAGGAACTTGCATTGATGCTTTGGTTGCAATGGGTTGCAAGGCTTTACTCATTCTCCCATTGGGTACCTCGTGCTCCTTCTACAACATTGATTACTCATTCAAACTCACAGAGTAAGATATGGCATGAGCGGTTTGGTCATCTCAACTACCACTATCTAAAATAGCTTCACACCAAGGACATGGTCAAAGGGCTTCCTCAACTCAGTTTTTCCAAGGGTGTATGTTTAGGATGTTCCATGGGAAAGCATCCCGAAGAGAATTTTGATAGAGGGAACTCTTGGAGAGCCTTGGATCTTCTTCAGCTTGTTCACAGTGATGTAGCAGGCCCATTTCTAGTGCCATCCTTTGGAAAAGCTCATTATGTCCTCACTTTCATTGATGATTTTTTACAATACAATTGGTTCTACTTCCTTTGTCACAAAAGTGAAGTATTTGACAAGTTTCTCAACTTCAGAGCACATGCTGAGAAGCAATCTAAGAAGTAAGTCAAGATCCTTTGTACATACAATGGCAGAGAGTATGTGAACAATTGCACACTTGAGGGAATTGACTTACAACATTTTTTTGCCTACACACCCTAATAGAATGGTGTGGTAGAAAGGAAAAATAGAACCCTCAAGGAAATGGAAAGTTGCATGATACATGCCAAGTCTCTTAGTTTATCTTTTTGGGTAGAAGCAATCAATTGTGCCACCTACATCTAGAATCGGGTTCCTCATAAAGCTTTGAAGGGTATCACTCCTTTTGAAGCTTGGTTTGATAGGAAACCTACTGTGAAGCACTTCAGAGTGTTTGGGAGTCTAGCATGGTCTTGTATTCCTCCACAGAAATGCAGGGCATTGGAGCCACAAAGTGGGTCTTGTATCTTTGTGGGATATGTAGATAGTGTTAAGGCATATAGACTGATGGATCCTAAGACTCATGAGATTTTCTTCGAGAGGAGTGTACATGTTGAGGAAAGCTCACCTATATTTGACTCTTCTACTCCTCCTCCTTCCTCTACAATTGACAATAATGATAGGGATTTAGATGATGATGAATCTCCTTCCTCATCGACTCGCAAGGTTACACCTTCACAAGGTCCACTTCCAATTGAGGAGCCTCGTCCTTCTACCCCTACTAGACCTCGTTGGGCTCATCTGAATCTTGAGGTAGCAGGTCCACTTGTTGGGGATCCTTTGGATACTCGAAGGACTAGGTCATAGTATGAGCATGAGCCTCTTCCACATGCTCTCATTGCGTCAGCTTCAGATCCACAATCCTTTAAGGAAGCCTCTAGGGTTCTTGAATGGGATGCATCTATGGAGGAAGAGTATAGTTCCTTGATGAGGAACAACACTTGGGAGTTTGTTCCTCTCCCTAAGGGGAGAAATATGGTTTGATGCAAGTGGATCTATTGGACCAAATATGCAGTGGATGGGAGTGTTGATAAGTATAATGCATAACTTGTTGCAAAGGGTTTCTCACAGGTTACAAGAGTTGACTACACTGAGACCTTTGCACCTATTGCAAAGATGACTTCCATTCGCTTGAAACTTGCCATTTCCACTTCACATGGTTGGGTAGTATATCAGATGGATGTTAAGAGTGATTTTCTATATGGGGATCTTGATAAGGAGATCTATATGGAGAATCCATAGGGTTTCATCCAAGATACTTCATTTGTTTATAGGTTGACAAAGTCCCTCTATGGCCTTAAGTAGGCCCCTCGGGCTTGGTATGCCAAGATGGATTCCTTCCTTCTCTCCACAGGATTCACTAGGTTTCATTTGAATCAGAATGTCTACATCTTGAGGTAGGATGATTCACATTTAATACTTGTGCTCTATGTCGATGACTTGATCATTATATGGAGCACCTCATCCATCATTGGCAGTGTCAAAACTGCTTTGCAGAATAGATTTTCCATGACCGACTTGGGAATTCTTCACTACTTTATTGGCATTGAGATTCAACAATCTTCATCTAGGATTACATTGTCACATCCCATGTATGCTCTTGATCTTCTTTCACGGTTATGCATGACTGATTGTAAGCTTGCTCTGACTCCCTTTCTTTCTAGAGTCAAGCTTGAGGCTAAGTGCTCCACTCCACTTGTTGATGCCACTTTGTATTGTCAGCTTGTTGGTCTCATCTATTTGACTCATACACGCCCTAACATCTCTTATGTGGTTGGAATGGTCTCCTTCTTTATGCAGGAACCACATGAACTTCATTGGAAAGCTACCAAACGCATCTTGCACTACATCTAGGGTACTCATTAGCATGGGATTCATTATGCAGCAGGTACACAACTTGACTTAGTAGGATATACTAACTCAGATTGGGCTGGTGATTTTGATGATCGCAAGTCCACCTCTGGCTATAGCTTCCATCTTGGGTTAGGAATTGTTTCATAACAAAGTAAGAAGCAGCATGCCATTGCTCTTTCATCGACAGAGGCTAAGTATAGTGGGGTTACACTGTTGCCACTGAGGCCATTTGGATTCAACACATTCTTTCAAAGTTTGGTTTTTCCATTCCACGTTCGACAGTCATTCGGTGTGACAATCAAAATGCTATTGCAATATCTAGGAATCTGGTTTAGCATTAGAGGACCAAGCACATTGCGATTCATATGCACTTCATCAAGGAGTTGATTCAGGATTAGGTCATTGACTTGTGCTATTGTCTGACAATAAAGCAGGTTGTCGACATATTCACCAAACCCTTTACTGAGAGTAAGTACCATCAATTGTGAGCTCTCTTGGGGGTGAGGTATGTGTTAGGTGGATTCACTTGACTTTCCATTCTCTTTCATTGGGGGGACTTTTTCCTCATCTTGGGGTTTTTTCCTTCTCTTTTGAGGGGGAGTTTTTCCCATGAGGTTTTCTCCCTTTCCTCGCTTGTGAGAGATTGCATTGCATTTGTACATGGGCACCTAAAATTTCCTAGTTGTCAAGACCCATCTTGCATCTTATATTGCATGGTTAGCTTGATTCTTTATTCCCCCAGTTGCACTTAAAGGGGGGTGTTGGTGTAAACAAGTATTTTACTTATTACACTTTACTTAAGCTTACTTAGGGAATACATATCACTATAGTTTTCACTTGTGACACCTAATTATTTGCATCTTGCATCTAGGTTTGTGCATACATTGATAGATATGATTTGGACACTTAGGGAAGTGTGTGTAGGAGAAATCTCACTCTTTGTGGTGTGGTCTAGTTATAATTTTTTTATCTCCACTTATCGTGGCATGATAATTCCACTTTAGGTGGGTGATCCACCTTTCATGGAATTATCTATTATTTCTTTCTACCTACCCTTGC
Source organism: Sequoia sempervirens (assembly GCA_007258455.2). Lineage (NCBI taxonomy): Eukaryota > Viridiplantae > Streptophyta > Pinopsida > Cupressales > Cupressaceae > Sequoia > Sequoia sempervirens. The sequence goes on from VDFB02193867.1 coordinate 720,463,092, forward strand.
ACATGATTGAGACACTTGTCTCAATCATGGCCCTTCCTTGTGTCCTAGCTTTCCTTTATAAGCAATCCTTGTACATACTTGTAATTGAGCATCTTGATGCATATTGAGAATACAATCATCATATTCTCTAATCTTCTCTCTCTCTTTTGTGCTATCTTTGGTCTCTTGATCCTATTATTTCTTTTTATAAGTTCTTATAGTTTGTAATAAGGTCTTGAAGACCATTTTTATGTCTTTGTGTGCTGGTTGAGTCATTTTGGTGTTAGTTTATTGAAAGATGTCAATATTGCAAAAGTTGCAAAATCGTTGCACCAGTAATTTTTGCATTTTGTGTCTTAAGGGAAGATGAACCATTGGGTTTTGGAAAAAAAATTGGGGAATGGTTGGTTTTTGTTTGAAAATGTTTAAATACACCTTGGAATGGTTGAGACAAGGTTCTGGTAGTTGTTTTGGAGATTGAACATGAATAAGACTATGTTTTTTGTGTTTTCAAGATTGTTTTGTTGTTACACTATTTGGTACAGCCTTGTATGGCTTGAAAATGATCTAAAAACCATTGGAACTGATGATGTATTGAATCTATTGACTTTTTCACTTTTTTTCATCTGATTTCATAAAATTTTGAGTGAGTTAGAGCACTTTTTCTAAAAACTTTCTGAAAACCTAGTTTAGGGTTTGTTTGAGGCAAGTAAGATGAGTTTCTCTCCATTCCACCAATGAATAGGCCTTAAACTCAATGGAATAGATGTAGGTAGGTTTATTTTTGTGTTCAAAATGTTGCAAGAGCAGGGGATGGTGTTATATGCAAATTTGGTGATGCCCTAGTCCATTTAACCTTGTGTATTCAACATAGAAGTGCATAGGAGTTAGAGTTTGAAGTAGAAATCTTAAACAATGGTTGGAATTCCTTGGAATGGTATTGGTAGATTTCATAAGGAATTTTTGAGCCATTGGCATGAAGTTTGGGAGTTGACGGGTTGAAGACCTTTTGGTGACCTAGTAGGAGGAGCCTAATTAGGCTTAATTCAAAGTGTAGCACCAGAGATTTGGCCTCTATGTTCCAAAACACCCCCACCTAAAATTGAGATATGTTGTCAAATGGCTTAATGGGTATCTATAACTTCAATTAGATTCTAGGTACAAGTTCTTTCAAGAATATTGTGTTGGAAAAACCATCTAAGGAGTACTACTAGGAGTTAGCAAACTTGGGTAACACAAACCCACAAATGAGTGATTGAAACCTTGAAGAATTGATTGATTTAGGTCAAGTTGAACCTAACCACCCCTATTCTACATCAAATTGGTATCAAAGCTTAGTTTGGTCTGTAAGAGGGAAAGTGTGAAAAAAAAGAGAACAAGATGCCTCACAAGGGTAAACCTATGGCTAGGGAAATGAATGAAATGAAAGAGAAGACTACAAAAGAGATTAGAAGATTGAAGGAATTGCAAGATATGGTGGTAGCAATACTTGAGGTTGTTGAAATCAGTCAAAGGAGAGGTATAGTCACAGGTGATGTGAGTGACACTGAAGAAGAAGGGGAAGAGGAGAATCCCCAGGAAGAAGAAGAGGAATTAGATCTTGAGGAGCATAAGTTTTCCAAGTTACTGAGAGCAGTCAAGGAAAATAAACATAAGGTAAAGATGGATATATCTATGTATGGAGGGAACTTGAATGATGAAGAGCTTTTGGATTGTATTGCAACACTTGATAATTACTTTGAATGTGAAGATATACCTAAGGAACAAAGGTTCAAGTTGGGAAAAACAAAATTGAAGGGTCATGCCCTACTTTGGTGGGATTATAAAAAAATTGAAAGGAGGAAGAAAGGTAAGTCAAAAATTGTCCCTTATGATGAAATGGTAGCCAAACTCAAGGAAAAGTTCTTACCAGCTGATTATGCAATTCAATTGTACAAGAAATTTCAAAATTTGAAACAAAGAGATATGGATGTCAAAGCCTATTCTGATGAGTTCTATAAGCTAAGTATAAGAGGAGGTCACATGGAGGATGATGTGGAGAAAGTGGCTAGATATTTTAGTGGGTTAAGATTTAACCTTCAAGATGAGTTGAGTTTGACAAACCCAAGGATAGTAGAGGAATTCTACCAATTGGAAATTCAGGCTAAAGAAAAGATAAAGAGAAGGAAAGACAAAAAAAATAGGGGTAGAGGCAGCAATTCTAGAGGAAGAGGGTCATTTTCTAATCCAAGGAATTCATATGAGAGCCAAGAAGATACAAGAAAATTCCAAGACCAAGTTGCAGATGCAAGAGGTGTATTTAGAGGAGGTAGATCAAGTTTTAGAGGTAGATTTGGAGGTTAAGGAAGAGGCTCTAGTGGGTTCATGGGAAGGTGTTATCAATGCAAAAAATTTGGACATTAAGCATGGAAATGCAATGGAAATCAAGCCATTACTTTAGTTGGAGGAGAAAGAAGAACTCAATTGGTGCAAGAAGAGGACAATGAGAGTGTAAACTCTCCATCACAACATGCTGCTCTAGAAGTTGGTGAATCACTCATGGTAAGGAGAACCCTCATCAAAGTACCAGTAGAGAAGGAGCCACCACAAAGGAAGACTCTCTTCAGGACAACTTGTAAGTGCTTGGGTAAGGTTTGTAAAGTTGTAATTTATTCAGGTAGTATAGATAATATGGTTTCAATTGAGATGGTTGAAAATCTTAGGTTGCCAAGAATGCCACATACTACCCCTTACAAAGTCTCTTGGTTAAATGAGGGTCAATATGTTTTGATGAATAAACAAATTTGGGTGGAATTTAACATAAGAGGAGAGGGTATAAGGAAAAAAAATTATGTGACATACTACTTATGGGTGTGTGCCATTTGTTGTTAGGGAGGCCTTGGCAATTTGATAGACATGATATGTATGATGGAAGGAGAAATACTTATGAGATAGAAAAAGATGGGGTCTCCTATACCTTGACACCATTGAAAGAGGAGGATAAAGGAAAAACCAATGGATATAATGTGATGATGGTATGTAGGAAGGAGTTCATAAAGGTAAAATAAGAGGAGGACATGGACCTTGCAGCCACTCCAAAACCTAGAGATATTATGACAATAGAAATGAAGAATGACTTGATTTTGGGGATTCAGGATTGGCTTAAGAAATATGTTGCTATGATGATAGGAGTGCTCCAGTCATTTCTTTCAAAAGGGAATATTGGTCATTCAATTTATTTCATGCTATAGGTTAATAGACCTAATCAAGTAGCAGTTATAGGGACACAACAACAGATGGAAGAGATGGGAAGCAAAGGTGAAGAGATCAAGGATAGATTACAAAGGAATATGGACAAGTCCAAGCACACAATTGAAGTGAAGAAGAAGAAAGTTCATTACAAGGAAGGAGGAGGTATGGTATCAGGTAATGATGTAGGTTCAACAACATTCTTAGATGAGGAAGGAGTCAGAGATCATCCATCAAGTAAGCCTTTGAAGTTGAAGCATATCCTAGGTGCCAAAGAATTCAAAAAGACAAGGGATAATGCCTATTTCTAGTATTTGGTCCATTGGAAAGGTTTTCCAAATGAGGATGTCACTTGAGGGTTAGAGAATTATTTTATCAAGCCTATATTTGTTGTTGCAACACTATCCTCAATGGGACTTGAGTCTATTTTGCTCAAGGAGTATGGTGTAGGACACCTAGGTCTTAATGTAAAAAGTTGCTAAGTGTTAGTATTTTAGTATGGTGAAGTCATCTTGTTCGTAATAAGGTCTTGAAGACCATATTTTATGTCTTTGTGTGTTGGTTGAGTCATTTTGGTGTTATTTTGTTGAAAGATGTCAATATTGCAAAAGTTGCAAAAATGTTGCACAAGCAATTTTTGTATTTTGTGTCTGAAGGGAAGATAAACTATTGGGTTTTGGAAAACAGTTGGTGGAATGGTTGGTTTTTGTTTGAAATTTTTTAAATACACCTTGGAATGGTCCAGACAAGGTTCTAGTAGTTGTTTTGGAGATTGAACAAGAATAAGACTATGTTTTTCTACGTTTTCAAGATTGTTTTTGTTGCTACACTATTTGGTGCAGCCCCATACAGCCTAGAAATGATCTAAAAACCATTGGAACTAATGATGTATTGAATATATTGACTATTTCACTTAGTTTCATCTGATTTCATAAAATTTTGAGTGAGTTAGAGCATTTTTTTTTAAAACCTAGTTTAGGGTTGGTTTCAGGCAAGTAAGATGAGTTTCTCTCCATTCCACTAATGAATAGGCCTTAAAATCAGTGGACTGGATGTAGGTAGGTTTATGTTTTTTTTCACAATGTTGCAAGAGTGGGGGATGGTGTTATGTGCAAATTTGGTGATGCCCTAGTCCATTTAACCTCATGTATTTGGCATAGAAGTGCATAGAAGTTAGGGTTTGAAGTAGAATTCTTAAACAATGGTTGGAATTGCTTGGAATAGTGTTGATAGATTTCATAAGGTATTTCTGATCCATTGTCATGAATTTTGGAAGTTGAGGAGTTGAAGACCTTGTGGTGACCTAGTAGGAGGAGCCTAATTAGGCCTAATTCAAAGCGTAGCAGTAGAGATTTGGCCTCTATGTTCTAAAAAAACCCCATGTACAATTGATATATGTTATCAAATGGATTAATGGGTATCTATAAATACAATTAGATTTTTGGTATGAGGTATTTCAAGAAGATTGTGTTGGAAAAAACATCTATGGAGTACTACTAGGAGTTAGCAGACTTAGATAAAGAAACCCACCAATAAGTGATTGAAACATTGAAGAACTGATTGATTTAGGTCAATTTGAACCTAACCACCCCTAATCTACATCCCTTTTGGCTAAAACCTACTCCATTGCATTTTTCCGAAAACTAGACTAATTCGCCTAGCTTGGCGAATGAGTCCCAATCAACATCAACATCATATTTTTCAATGATCCAGACCTCCATTCCGCCATCTTCAATCTTCCAGATACACACTTCTAGTCTCATAACTTTTCTATTAAATTTTGTTCATCTTTCTAGCTCATTTAGTGTTATCTTGCATGCAATTAGGATTTTTACATTATGTTTTGCATTGCATTGTCTTTCCAAGTTTACACTTGGTGGTGAACCCCTAATTAGATCTCATTCACCCCCTAGGACAGTCCCTTTGCCAAATTTCAATCTCCTTTACATTGAAATCTCAAGGGTTTATTCTTGAGAGAAGAGTAAGGAAATTGCCTCTCTCCTTGTAGGTCCAAAACCCTAGAAGCGGAATAGAGGACCCCTATTTTCATCTTTTCAATTAGTAACAAGAGGGTTATGGTGGACCTATTTTTCAATATTTTATTAGGAAATGAGATCCCCACAAAGAATTGAATAACAACCCTTAGGTGAATCAAGTCAATGTGAGAATCTTCATATTTCCTTATGCTTTGAGGATGGGGGTCAAGGCCAAACAACACTTTTGGGAGAAAAACCAAATATAGAAAATCAACTCCAAAATGCAATCTAACACCTAAAACAACAATATTAAACTCAATATTGACCTAGAACCAAAAAACCAATTGCAGATTTGAGAAGGGAAGAAAGGTGTTTACTAGTCACCAAAAGGCAATTTTTGAAGGTTGACTGGAACTCATTAGCCCATGGATGAATGGATCTTTTGTCAAGGTTTTTCCAAAACTTTTGGGAGCCTTAGCCAAAAATGTTTACAAGTGGAACTCGCTACCCACTATGTAATCAAACACCCAAAATGGATAATTGATAAAATGCAATCAAGCACCCTAGAATGTAAAGTGTAATGCAAGTATGTAAAAGCAATTTCTAGATTTAAAACAAGATAACTTTCTAGTTATGCTATGTAAAAACTTGAAAAAGATTTCTTTTAGATGTAATTTTGAATTCAAATAATGCACTGAATTTGACGAATTAAGCTTAATATGAAAAATTTCAAATAATATAAAATTTGGAAACTAAAACAAAAAACTGAATGCGGGAACACAAAATGTAGAAATAGTGTTTTTTATGCTCAAAAATTCACAAAAAGCCATGATCGGGGACTCATTCGCCCATGGACAAATGGGTCTCACTTTAAGGTTTTTAAAAATCAGTTTGCATATTTTTGAAGTGATTTTTATGGTTTATAGATTTCAGTTTCAAATACGGGGTTACAGTTTTAGATTTATGGAAAATGAGGTCTAAATTCAAGTGCAAACTAATTCTAAATAACAAGCAAAAGACCTAATTTGAGATGCAATTTTGATTCAATTTTCTGATTTAAATGATTGAACATGCAATGTTATGTAAACACTATGCAAAATGACTGAGATTTTTTATTTTTTTAGATTTCAAAGGATGCAAAAATGCAAGCCTAAAACCCTAAATGAGATGAAAATGAATGCAAAACCTAGATCTATGGTTGAAAATTGACTCCAAAGTTAGCAAGTTATGATGCTCAAAATTTAGTTTCACCAAAATGAAACAAAGAAAAATAGGTATTTAACTAAAATAATTGATAACAAGAGGGTTATGATGAACCCATTTTTCAATATTACATTAGGAAATAAGATCCCCACAAAAAATTGACTAACAACCCTTGGGTGAATCAATCCAATGTGTGAATCTTTAGATTTACTTATGCTTTGAAGATAGGGGTCAAGGTCAAAAAAAACTTTTGGGAGAAAAACTAAAAATAGCAAATCAACTCTGAAATGCAATCTAACACTTGAAACAACAATATTAAAAACTCAATATTAGAAAATCCAAAAAACAAAATACAAATCTAAGAAGGGAATAAAGGTGTTTACCAGTCACCAAAAGGAAGTTTTTGAAGGCTGAATGGGACTCATTCACCCATGGGTGAATGAGTCTTTTGTCAGAGTTTTCCTACAACTTTCAAGAGCCTTCGATGTTCATCTATAGCTTCTGACTTTTCTAGGTTTCAATGATGGAAAGTTAGAAATCAGATTTGTAGGTTAGAATCTATGATTTGATGACAACTTTTGTAACTTTGACAACTTTTCCAATCTTTCACTTCAAAAGGTCTTCAATCATTCTTCAACCTAAATCTACAATCACACACAAGAGAGAAAAATGTTTGTTTTTGAGTGAATGGTGGTTTTCCTTGGTCAAACCCAATTTTGGTAATTTCAAACCTTGAATTGAAATAATGAAATGAAAGAGGGAATGAACAATGAACAATGCTATGTTACCACTCAACAAACCTTTGAATGAAACCTTGATAATGGATATCTTGGAAGGTCTACAACTTGCATGAAATGGATTCAATGGATGTGGATCTTGACACTTGAATAATTCTTTGAATGGTTGAACTTGATCTTGAAACCTACATCACAATGTTAGCTCCAAAAAAATGCATGATGCAAGAAGAATTTTACATGATGAATAGATTGTGATTGTTGGAATGAATCTCTAATATATTTTCCCTTGAATTCTCTTGATTATCAACTTTTCTATCAACTTTGCTATAAGAATTCTTTCAAAAAAACTATAGCTTCTTCTTATGGAAATTCTAGGTGAAACTTAGTGAAATAACCTTGTATTTATAGGTATGTATCCTTAATTTATCGAAATTCAAATATCACAAGCTAACATTGAAGTATGGATTTGGAGATATTAAAATACCACCAAAAACATAATTTAAATTTAGGTCCAAAGGTTTAGGGACGGCCCATTCACCCATGGGCGAATGGGTCCCAAGTCCCTATTCCTAGAACACACATTGCTCAAGGTAAAGTGTTATGTATTGGCATTAATTATTGTTGGGTTTCCCCTTTGGAAAATGTAATTTATTAAGCTTGTAAATGAATAAAAGGCTTACTAAGACCTAATTAAGCTCAATTTAATGAATAGGGCCCAAATAAGTGTGAAAATGTAAATGGATACATTTATCAACACTAAATTAAGGAATTATTAATTCCATTTTAATTAGGAGGGCCCAAACATGTGTGAAAATGTAAAGGGATACATTTTTCTACACTACACATAATATTGTCAAGAGAGAGTTAGGAATGAATTGATTCATTGCCACATGCAAGAGATACTTATAGTAGATTATCTCCCATGAAAAAAAAATACTACAATATACCAAATAAATATAATCTTGTAAATTTTCCCATATCCTTTCCTCTCTTTCCTCCAAATCTTATCTATCTCAACACCAAATATAGGACAAATATTTTTGACCCAAGCACATGTTCCATCTAAATGAGCAAGAAAATAAGCTTCAATTAATTCACATTTTTCAAATGGTTTTATACCTATTATGAGTCATTCCTTCACTATTTCAATTATATGAAGATGGACTTATTAGTTTGGATCTCAATAAACTTTATCAAATAGTTCTCTCAAAATAATATTTTTTATCCTCTTCATAATGAAACGTTTATTGGTTTTGCAAAATATATTAATCCCAAAAGTAATAGATGCACTTGTTAGTTCCTACCAAGGGAACTATAGCGGAGGCTTCAACACTAAACAATGATTAATGCATGTTGTGATGGCCAATTAGAATGTAGTTTTTTAAAGATTTATGCAATGTTTTCTAATTCGGTCAGTGAAGATGCACGTTTTTTAGTTCAAATATTCAATAATTACTTTTTGGTGATCTCTGATTCATGCTACGCAGATTGTCAGAGGCTCTGCGCGCATTTTTAGGCAGTATACCACGTAAATTTTGAGACTGTTGCAGATTGTCGCAGAGTTTTAAAAACAAGTGTCCTGCATGTGAGCAGTATGTGGAAGCAAACAATGTACACAGATGTCCTACCTATTATCAGCTTGCAAGGTCGGGTAGGGTTTCTCCTATTATGGATTCAGCTAGCTTCCGCTGCTTTGAGCTACGGAAAGTTCAACTCTATTCTCAATGCAGGCCTGCTTAATCCGTCGCCGTCTCTGCCCATGTTAAAAATCAGATCCTCTCCCACACTCTTCTAAATGATGGGTCATGAACACGACCTACAGCTCAAGTAGCAGCTTGTCGCCAATGCCAATGTGACTTTACAACACTCTCAACCAACTACCTAATGGGAAACAAACGCCTGCCCTGTAGGACCAACAATTTTTCATGGAGAGAAGATTTTGGCCATTTTAGGAAGCTGCAACCCAGGCAGTCAGTTCAATGGTTCCAAGTACGAGATGAAGTCTCAGAAGATATGTTTGTGGACCAGGACTTTTCTATTGTGTTGGAAAGACGCCCAGAGTTAAGGTACTCTAAAATTTGTTAGGGATACAGTGGTCTTATCTTTCAATTTATGTCGTCGTAGTTTGTGCTATTATGTTTTATAGGGTGGTTGTGCTCTATTTTTCATTTGAGGTTTCAGATTTATGTTCTATTTTTGGCCTTAGCTTGCCTTATTTATGTATTAGATTTAGTCTGCATCTTTGCTATTGAATTTTGTAGGGTCGGTGTGCTCTATTTTTGCATTTGAGGTTTATTGATTTCCAAATTTTTCATTTTATTTTTGGTGTGCACTTATGGAAGGGAAAGTACAATAAAGGCAATAGCCGATGCAACCACAGATTTATCACAGAAACCAAGCTTGACTCCCTAATTTTTGGATTCATGTTGGCCAAATTTGTTGTTTTTCAGTGGCTACTATGTCATCATCTCATTTATTTTCCTTCAGTGTCATGATTATTGTCAAATTCATTGCTTTGACACAGCTATAATTTTGGTTGTCTCCTCTGCTCTGTTCAGGATGGGGCGTTTAATTTGGTTGAACTTTACTTTATAGTACCAGCAGGAATCTAATTTTGCTAATACATATAATTTATCAATGGGACTCAAACCCTTTAAACATTCTATTTTTCTCATACACTACTTATGCTTTAAAAACGGCTTAGGTATGGATTTATTTTAGACAGTGTAGAATGAATCGGTCAACAACGTTCCTGCTTGATAATAAGTCTTTGGTTACAGAGTTCTTGGTAGCCTCAGCTTGGAATGTAAGAAGATGATTTGTGCAAGTTGAGAAACGCTGATATATGGTCTCATTAGGAGCCACAATGCCTTATGTAATACTCTACTCAAACCCCTACTTCCAGACTATCTGGTTGCGATGATCTTTTTGTTTTTTGAATGATCATTTCCATCATACTCTAATTTATTTGAAATTAGATAAATGAAAGTCTATGCATGGATTTATCTTCTCAAATAATTACAGTACAACATCATAGTCTTTCATACCCTACAGGTAAACTCCAACTAAATATCCAAAAAAAAATACAACATTGTTTTAAATCATGATCAATAGACAGAAAATTGATTGTATCATATAGGAAGCTTTATAAGGGTAAAGAAATATATTTCTCTATTTCAACATTACACTTGCAATCTGTGTAGATCTTTCTTATTTCTATTTCCAAAAAAATATTTCTAATAAAAAATAACTACATCCTCCTTCATGATTTCTTTTTATGAAATAAATAGAACTCTAATGGATAAGGCTCTACGTATACTTAGTTGTATGGGTTTATCAGGTTTATTTTTCCCTACACTACTGCTACAATGATTAGCCTCTTCTGCTCTTAACATCTGCTTTATAGAGATTCTTGACATCAATATGGATGAACGTGAGCAAACTTATGGAAATTGAAACACGCATATCAATTTCATGGTGAAAGCAAAAGACACACATTGCAGACGTTATGCAATTATTGCATTCGTCTTTATTATATCTACCTTAGCAATCAAAATGTGGAAGCATAGTAGACATGTGTGCAATCAAAATGTTGAAGCATAGACTAGGCATGTAAACTGTTGGAAAAATGCCTCAAAGAAATGTTTCTGTATATAGAGACATGCATAATCATCTCTCTATACACATGTTATGGTAGACATGCATACAAAATGTGGAAGCATATAAAAAGGAAAGTTGTTTGAGAAACATGTTCAAAATGTGTTTGTTGAAAAGGATTTAGAAACTTTTAAACAAATGCAAATCATCATCTTGGCTACCTGTGCTCAAACTGAAAATGGATTTTGCCATGCCTAAATCATTCAATTTTTCTTTTTTTTATGTCTCCTTCTCTGTTTTCTTGTGCTTTAAACTTAATTGGCTAGTAAATAATCTAGACATTGTCATAGGATTGGAAACAACCACTAGATTAGCTTGAATGATATAGGAACAAAGTATAGTGAAAAGTTTAATTTAAGTCTAACTTGTAATCTTTGTGAAATGTGAGATGGATTTGGCAAAGGAGAAACACAAAAATACACTACTTTCCTAAGAGCAATTTGGGTGATTTGAAAGTGCCAGTCTCAATTCAATATTGTTTTAGTTAGCTGAAGGGAAGTTCTGTTTTATGCATGGACATTTTTCTTACAAGAGAGGATCTTTGAGTTTGGTTGCTCTGCATGCATGCTTTGACATATGTAACCTATCGACTAAATATGAACAAATTTATGTTTTGAGATGGTATGAATTCATTCAAAAAATTTGAAAACTACAGAGGATCTAGAGTAGAAGAGTTCAAAAACACAAATAAACAAATGGTAGGCACCTGCATCAAAAAATTTATAGAACCTAAATTATAGTTTCAATATGTAGTCAAGTAGAGTCTAAAAAATGAAAGTCAATGAGTTCACCTCCTATTAGAAGTGCTCATCGTCAAACTCCTTGAATTCAACATTGTGATAAATCTGTCTTGATTTGAAACAGGTGTTAGGATGAATGAAAGCTTAGAGGATGAGAAAATGACAAAGAAGTTTAATATGACTAGAAAGCATGCTTTTGGTGCAGATTTTTGATATGGGTTCCCAATGAAAATTCTGATTACACAAGCATCTCATTCTACTAGATTTTGGATCTCTTCAGCACCATGAATTTAGGCCGCATCCTTGATAATTCTGACAAGCGGGTTCTAGTGGTGGAGCCCACTGTATTTCCACCCCCTCACAACATTCTGTTGCTGGAAAAGCAGTATTAAGATTGACAATACTAGTATAAGCTCTACAGTGCATGTTCCATACGTATTCTGTAAGAGGAGGGTGAAGCCCCAGCAAAAAATGTATAGCACAGGTTGCTACTCTTGAAGGCTTTCTTTAAGGCAAGTAGAACTTGCTAGTTAGTTCGTTTTACAACAATTTTTGAAATGCGTGAACAATTATTTAATCATCCCTAGCCTTTGCTCATACTCACCATGCTTCTGTTTTGCTTTGACACTGAGATTGAATAACATAATAGGTTTGTTTTCCAACATGCAATAATGCTTTATGGTTGGTGCTGGGTAAATATTAGTGTGGTCAATCAATGCAAGTTACCTCTTATCATATTGTCTCTTCCTCTGTTTTGCAGACAACTCTGAATCTCAGCTCTGTTGTTTCATAGTTGGCCCCGATGTATTTATATTTGAAGATCTCGTAGGGGAAATCTTATAGTAACTTCATAGATACAGTTAGAAGTCCCGAAAAGCAATTATTATATGGGTTGAACTGATTCTTCCTCCTTTTTATTTTGTTGACTCGCTTTTCACAAAAGGAACACTATACAGATTGTATTTGATTCTGGTTTTTCCTAACTGGTTGCATAACTTTGGTCTTCTAGGCATTTCATTTGTTGCTAGGAGTTGTCCAGCAAATTTTTTGTTATTGTTCTGCTTTGACTCACTTTAGGTGAGATGCACTCAATTATTTCATTGTGTTACTTATTTGAGTTTCACTAGCCATTCTTGACCATTCTTTATTGTTTCTGCATATTAATATCTTGTTTAAAACCAAATTAAATGAATAAATGCTAACATGAGCTTTGGTTCTTAGGATTTATGGACCTGTACAGGATGTGAGCATCCCATACCAGAAAAAATGGATGTTTGGATTCGTAACATATGTTTACCCCCAGAGAGTGAAAGAAGTCTTAGCCAAAGGAAATCCTCACTATGTTTGTGGTGCCAGGGTTCTCATTAAACCTTACAAAGAGAAAAGAAAGTGTGGAGACAAGTTAGATTAATCCAAATAGGAGGAAAAATATTGGGAACTATATCTTTTCCTTCATGCATCAATGTATTTTTACATATTTGAAACTGCACCAATGCTTAAGATAACTTCAAGGAATTGAACAGACTTGGATTCCATAGTTTGTAACTCCCATATTTCATTTTTTGCAAAAATATTTTTGGTCTGGAATAAAGTGCAAACAGGGTCTTCATAGATTGTAGCTTCAAACCAACCATATTTTTCACTCAGCATCTTATTTGCTTGTCACTATAATAGTGTCTTTCCAAAATCAAAAAAAGTATTGCGAACTATAGTCAATTCATTCCAAATTTAGCTTGCTTGTCCAAGTTTTCTTTAGTATAGCTGGGAAAAGTGTATATTATATTTAATTACTTGCTCTTGGCTGCAAGTGATGCTTCAAAATTTGAACATAATTCAATTATTTTTCATTCAATATCCTATTGCTTAGTTGGAAGTTGTATTGGCCTCCTATAATTTGTTTTCTTTGCATTTATTAAAGAACGAGCTTATTTAATGTTTTGGCTAGTTACCTGCCTTGTTGGGTAGAAACAAAGTAGCCTATGTAATTTCAGGTTTGGATGGCAACTCTGGGTAAGTTTAGCTATATATAACTATTATTTGAAGTACAATTTTTTATGCTTCTCCTAATTGGTTTCTGACCAAGGAATTAACTTCACTCATGAATGAAAAGAAGTTCGACATTCCATTCATTTCCTCATAGATGAATCATGATACCACTGAATTTTACTGAATAGTTTAAAATACATCTCTTTTCTTGAACTAAATGCATATCTAATTAGAATCTGGGGATGATTAGATCTATTGCTAAACTGTAAAATTGCTTTAAGAAAATTTTGTCAATATAATTGCAGTGGGCTGAAGGGGAAGAGCTTATCCTTCTGGTATTTTTCAAGTCCAGCTGACCTCATGGGAAGTCCGGCTGCCTGTTCCCAAATTCAATATCACCTCTTTTCAACCTTGATGGGGAAAACATCTGCTGACAGTATTTTCATGGGCAGTTCTGGCTTCCTGTTTAGAAATTCAATATCACAACTTTTCAACCAATGGGGAAAACATTTTCTTTTTTAAGTAAAAAGAAAAATGTTGGTTAGAAAATTTCTAAGTAATGAGATATGCTGTTTAGTTTGTGTACTATAATTCTTATTTTCACTTTTCTGGGTTTAGCATTTTACTATTACCAACCCAATTTGTCTTGTGTGTAAGGAGTAGCAAGCAGAAGGGTTGGCAAGGGCCTCCATGGTAACACTCTTAGAAAAATATTGGATTTCTTCGTAGGGTCACTGCTTTTGGGAAGGGAGATGGATTTACATTCGATTACCCCACAACATAATTTTGAACTTTTTACAAATATATATGATATATCTTTGGCAAAAAACTTAAAAGCTGAGATTCCATGATATAACTAAAAGAAATTTTTCGTACAAGATAGGGCTTTAGATTCTTCAACGTCTCAGAAAGCTCACTCTATGAAACAAAGCAATTTGAAAGTCACTTTGCTCCAAAAACAATTGTAGTTTCAACATTTCTTGTACAATATATAAATGTTCGTAAGTCTGACCCAAGGTGTCTGATATCCATACAATCCATTGAAAGAAAAAGAAAAATAAATGGTGAGCTCCTAGCTATTACAATTAGGATACCCACCAAGACAAGGAATATCCTTGAAACAATCATACAGTTTTGTGTGCTACTTAAATTGCTTATCTTGATTAACTAGCTTCAACCATTTCTCTTTTATAAAGCTTTTTGTACAATGCACCTCTATGGCATTCTAACTATATATTTTTATCATAGAGTAATGGTTGAAGCTAATTAATCAAGACAAAGATGTTCATAGATTTGTATTTTCAGGTCTGGTTGAATCAAATTGCTTGTTTGGATTAATTAGCTTCAACCATTGCTCTTTTATAAAGCTTTTGCTACACAAATTGTTTGATTAATTAGCATACCATAGAGTTGTTTTTTTTAGGTCTGGTGATGTTTTGTCACTAAAATGAATAGTATTACATGATAAGGTCGTTCCTGGCTTTGGAGCTACCTGTATTTATTGATCATTCAAAAAATTCATGTTCTGTTTTACATTCAATTACCCCACAACTTAACCCAACTTAGTGGACGTGATACCTAATCTATTGAATTCTCTTAACAATCTCCACCTTCTCAAAACTGCCCTGCCAACACTGGCAGGAACTATGCTGCACTACAGCTCTTGTTGATTATAGTATCAACAAACAATTAGTGAAAAGTGGTCATAAATCAACCCTTATCTTATGCTATATCTATTATAAATTAGCAGAAAACTAGTGAGAGACAAAAAAGAAACAACTAGAGCTACAAAGATTAGAGTACTAGATATTTATAGTTCATAAACTTAGAATGTCATATGTGGCATTTAGAATATTTACTTAAAGTGTGCATTTCAAATTATTAAGGAGCCACCTATGTATTGCAAATGTCTTAAGATATCAACAAGAGTGGGAAAGCTTGAAATTGTTCATGAAAGGTGGAGGGAGATTATGTATATCTCTAGGGATTCAAGGTATACCTTATTGTCTTTCTATTTTGTCTCAACATAATTTTAAAATATTTTTCATTAATTTTTTCATTAATCTTCCTTTTAGGGAATTTCAATTCTTTAAAAATAATTCTTGTCTAATTATTTATAATTATTGTTGTACATTATAGAGACTGATATCTAAATTAATAAAATAATTTGTTTCCTAATATTTGCAATGAGCTAATTATAGATAGGTGTTTTGACACATTTTCAAACTAAGATGAAATATTGGAGTATCTCACCTCCCTTGAAAAAGTTTAAGTTTTAGGATGAAAAATGACAACATAAGGCTACTTATAGTTAAGTATTGACTTGTGATATAGCTCATTTACTCATTGTGCTTTTCTAGTAATACATAAAATTCTTTATTTGCTACAATCCTAGAATTGGGATTAGATTAGGAAGATAAAAACATTCACAATGTTTACAACCAAGATTCTATTATTTATGAGCTCTTACGCCAATCTATTGGTGGGATTTAAATAGTAGTGGCACTAGCCTGAATATGATTTTACTACTAGAAATAATCTTGTTCATGGAATACACAATACTAATGATGATGCTCCTAAAGTTAAAAAATAGTTACAAAAGAAAGTGAAAAGAAAGGGTGAGATAGAGGGTTCAGAGATATCATAAGTTTGGAGCTTCCATTGAAATACCTAAATATGTAATTAAACAAATCTATATTTCACTATTTCTTACTTAACTAGATAAATCATAGTATCATAATAAAAGTGTTATCTTTAGAGGAAATCAATATCATAAAGACCCATTAAACACTTAATACTAGCACAATTCAATAAGATGCATTATGATAATGAAGGAAAATATTTAAACTAATCATGCAAGACAAATTACAATTAGTGAATTTCAAGAGGTGTGATCAAAAAATTCAATCAATTACTCCTCATTTATGCATCAAAAATTAAAAAACAACCTAAATGCTTGGAAACCATGAAGTAAAGTTTTAAAAAATTGTTTTTACAAGTTCTGCTAATATCAACAATTTTTAAAATAGTTTGAAATGAAAATTTCAAGTCCTTATGTTGAAAATAGAATATCAAACCCAATGGTATAAATAAAATGACATCCAACCCTTTTATAAAGAGAAATTTTTTTTATTTATAGAGGAAGGAAACATCCCCAATGGGCTTTGACAGCTCAAGTTTATCTTTATCACTAATGGGGTATATTTGGTATATATGAATCATTGTGGATATCCCTACCAAGGTGGTGTTAGGGAATGAAAAAATGTCACAAAATCCACATATCTAAGCACTTAGAGCAATTCAAAAAATCATTTTGATCCTACATCACATTAATTATGGCATTGGTTCCTTCTTCATTCTAATGTGAATAGTGTAAAATCTATATTTCAATATGTGTAAAATGGTTTTTGCATGCATTAAAAACCATTTTGGCAGTTGTAGGGGTCAAACATGGTAATAAATGTATTTTTACACTCCTCATAATTACTCTCACACCTACCAAAACAATGGCACCTTCATACACTCAATAATTTATCTTTCCCACTCAAAGTCTTACAAAACTAAAAATAAATCCATTAGATTTAATTTATGACAAGGGAATTAGAGTTCATGTGCATTTAAATTCATTACAAGGATCCACAAGAGACCTAGATAATTTTTTGTGATTCTTGACATTTTAGAACTTTCATGAGAATTTTAGAGCTCATGTGCATTTAAAACCATTATGAGGATCCATAATAGATCTAGATTTTCTAGTGATTATAGATATTTTAGAACCTTTTTGGTAATTTGGAGAGATGTAGAACTTTGTAGCTCAATGATGACCACTTCAGTATGCTTTGTTATTTAGGAATTTTTTAGGTATTTGAAGTTTCGTGAACTTAAGAACCTCTAACATGGCATTTTTTAGGGACAAATTTTAGATAAAGGGTATGTGCAGGATCATTATGAAAAAAACAGGCCCTTAAATGGCAAAAAATTTAGAAAAATCAAAGTTAGGCAACTTGACAGAAAAATTTGAATAGGTTATCTATATTATTTCAAAAATATGTAAGAATAGAATCTATAGAAAATTGAATGTAGTTTCTAAACTACTAGGTTTATTTACAAAAAAAAATCTATTTGATGAAAATTTTAAATTTCAATGCAGTATCACTTAAATTTCAAGGAAAAATAAGAAGTAGGTGTTTGTCTAACCACCCTAACTACAATAAAATGATAATATTTTTATAAGATTTTAGATATAAGTAGAGGACTCATGTCTCGATGTGATGCATTTTTGTAATTTTTTTCAAGTAAATAATTAATTATGATTTTTTTATTACAACTTTTAAAAATAATAAAAAATTGTATGTTTGACCACCTTAACTTGGTCAAAACTTCATGAAATTCAATTTTTTTTTTAATCCTATAGTATGCAAATCATAGAATGTGACACATATTTCAAATTCAAAAAATGTGATACCGTTTGAAAGCTATAGATGTTTTTCAAGAAACCTACCAATCAAGACTTTAGTCATAATTCAAATAGAAAATGAATAATAATTATTTATTAAATTCAAAGTAAAGCATAATTTATATTGGTGGAAAGCTAAGAATCTCCTTTAAAAACCATTTTCGTTTCATCAATTTTGGGTAAAAAAAATTCATCAGCCACATACCCTACACATTCCATCATATTGCCACTTTTTGGCCCATCATGATCCTACACATACCCTAAACTCAAGAACCTATAACACTTGATTATTGGGCTAAATAAAAGTTGGGGAATTAATAAATCACCAATGCAACTAAATAGTGACCTAGGAGATAACTTAGCGAAGAGTCAAATTTTGGTATTTAATGATACATTGCGACTCATTCCCAAGGGAAACCTTAAGAAGGATGAGAAAACCTCTAATCACAAAATAAACATAACAATAGGATATTGGGAATTAGGGATCAAGAGGAAATTATACTTTGTGCCCAAAGAAAACAAAGATATCTCTACATCTCCAACTTCGAAATGATATATAAGAAAATTCTTCAAGAACCAAGTATTGAGAATTTGAGATACAAAGGATATCATGCTAGAAGGCACGAAAAAAAATTATGGCCACAACTTTGACTCTAAAGGATGATATAGTGAAAAGGATTAGGAGTTTAGTATAAAAAAAAAACCTCTTAACAATTACTTGAAGAAATGTCCAGTAAAGGGAAACTCTACAAGTCTAAACCCAAAAGGATAGATAAGGAAATTTTTCAAGAGTCAAGGATCATAAGTACTTTATATTTCATCCCAAAAATCATCACATTAAAGACATTCCCTCATATTTTATTCCAAAAGGCATATTAATAAAAATGATTAGGAATCAGGGATTGAGGATACTAAGCAAATCGTACCCTAAGGAAAAAAAATAATGATAAACCTAAAAATATAACTCTGAAGGATGTTATAAATGGAAGCATCAAGATTTAGGGAATGGGAAAAATAGCTCAGACTCATACCCAAGTACTTGAATAAGGATATGTTTGAAAATATAACTCTAAGAGATAAAATAGTTAAGTGAAAGCATTTGGGGATAGAGGAAAAGGTATGCTAAGATGAGAAAATTTGAAACCCCAAAACTTGGAAATTCTAAGGATTTACTCATCACTTAATATTATAGGGAAAATAATGAGGTTGGCAGGTCTAGATATGATGATTAAAAAATTACCTCCACATCTTGATTGAAATCTCTCAAGGGGATACTTGTCAATAAATTCACAATGTGGGCAGTTCTCCAAAAATTCTCTTTCTCTACTCTTTCCAGGTATTTGGTTTAGAAAAAGAGAATAGAACTTGAAATGGATAGGTAGGAAATGGTCACATTCCATAAAGGAACTCTACAAATATATTCATATTTTGGGTCCAAAGTTATGTATAGGAATTCAATGGTCAATATGTCATTCAAGGTAGATAAGCATCCAAATGTCACATAGGATTCTGCAAGATAACTTATAACAAAGGGTTTGGACATTTTCTAACCATATGAAAGAAAAATTTAATGGAAAGGACAAAGGTATTTTATATTTTGAGATGTTCAAGTATATCCAAATTCACTTGAAGGTCCTCTAAACATGCTAATTATAATCTGCAAGAATTTGTAGGAAAATAGAGAAGGATGAGAGGTATAGAATATAAAGGCACATATCCACATACACTCCATAAATTTACATTATAAACATTATCAAAGGTTTTATGAAATAATAGTATGTGAGAGATCCTTATTGAAAGGACTAGACATCAAGATGATTTAGATAATGTAACAGATGTTTGATAAAGGGTCAGGATCACATAAAATCACATTCTCTAAAGGATTTTGGACATTTAGCTAATAAAGGAAAAATTACATGAAAGGAAAGGACTTTGGAAGGTCAATGTTGCAAGTATAATGGTGTTGTCATTGATGTTAATACGAAGTCTACTAACTCATGTTGTCATCGATGTCAAGTATGGGATGAAGATGTTGAGGATATTGAGAAAATTGTGAAAAAGAGGAAAACATGTTGTGCATGTATAGTTGAGATTTTGAGGAAGTTTTGTGAGTACATGGATCTATCATTTTGTCGCAGAGTCTGAAGATGATTTGGAATGAAGTGATGAGCTACTCGATGATGTCTTTGGTACTTGGTTTCCAAGTGCTTTTGAGAAAATTTGATAAACAAAGTAAACTATGTTGTGCAAGTGTTCATAGTGTGTTTTGGTATTATGCTCCATATTTATTTTGTGTTGATGCTATTCATGTGTTGATCTTACATGTTATTCAAGAATTTTAGAGGTTGCTATATTCAAAATTTGGGTTTCTGGATCGTTGTACAATGTGAGATATTTTTATTAGTTTGTGAAGCAATCTTTTAGTGATGTTTTATGTGGCCTAGAAGAAATGTATTTTCTCCACGTTTCTCCATTGTTTTGCTTCAATTTGTCTATATTTGGTAAGTTATTTATAATGCTTGTATCTTTTTGTATTAAATATTTTACTTGACTTGGTGGAGTACAGAGTGAGTTTCATTTATCAGTATGCAAATAAGAGTTACTAGTTGTTCTGAGTTGAAGTGTTTATGATGCGAGCTTGGATGAAGTGTTTGATGAATCTTAACTAGTTCGTGGATTATTTTGGATTGTATTCAAGTGAATTATGTTATGTGAAAGTTTCAAATTGATTTGACGAAGCGTGTACTTATAAATGGTGTTTTTCATGGGTGTTGGATGACCTTGTGTTTAACACTACATGCAAGGCTTGTAAAAGTGTGTTGAAGTTTGTTGGGATCTATTTGGGTCCTAATTAAGGTTTTCTATAGGTTTCCTTTGTTCTTATCCACCACAAAAATGTTTAGGTGCCAAACTATTTTGAATTTATATGTATAACGGCTAGTTGTCGACATTGGAGAAGGTTTTTGAGGTTGATATTGATATAAATATGTATGGTGTTGTGGTGAGTTGATAGAGGAAAGAAGAAGAAAGATAGATGCAAGATTGATGAGAGCGATGTGTGCGATGAAAATTTGAGTAGAGCAGTGTGAATTTCAATGTTAGGGTTCTTGAAGATAATGAGTTGAAGGAATTTTAAATCATTCATGCAAGATTGAAAAAGTGTGGGAGCAATTGTGGTGGATTCCTTATTGCATTGAGAAGTGTTATTTGTGTAACATTCTTCTTCTATCTTCTTGTATTCTTTATGTGGTAGTGATCCCTGGTTGTGAGCCTTTTTGAATAGTGTGTCCTATTCTCATAGTGAGCCCTTTTATACTAGTTTTGCTATTACTTATATTGTGAGCTAATCCTCACTGTGGTTTTTCCCTCATTGAGTTTTCCACACAAATATGGTGTTCTCTTATGTATGGTGTTTTGATTTTAGTTTTTGTTATGTGCATATCATTTTTAATCATACTAACAAAATAAGGGCTTAATGAATGCATGTGGATCTAATTACTATTGAGTATTTTGAAGGTTTAATTTGCTAAAACTGATTCACCCCCTCTTAGTTGTCTTGTTCATTTCAACAATTGGTATCAGAGAAAGGTTCCTTGAAGAAGAGCTTAACCGCTTGAGGTAGATCCGGGATGGCGAACAAGGTTGATTTGGAATTTCCTAGATTCGATGGCATATATTATGCATTTTGGAAGAAAAATATGGAAGGATATTTGACCATGTTGATGGTATTTTCTGCCCAGCAACAACTTGGACAGAATATGGAAATCCTATCTCTCTTGAAAGGTAAATCTCTATCAGCAAGCCTCAAGAGATAACCCCAAGGTCTCTAATGTCAAGTCTTGATAATGCATAAACAACTCAGATAATATGTGAAAATGTTGGTAATCACAAAGGCACCTTACTACAAGCAAATACTGAATCTTTAACTTATCAAATCTGGCAATGTAATGATACTTCAATCCTAAATCTAACCCAAATGATAAAGAAATAACAAAAGATAAGGGCTTTTCGAGAAATCACTAAGATTAACACTACTCCTAAGATTAACAATGCAAATGATGAAATACTTGAAATGGACCAATCCCTCAGAAACTAATTCCTTCTTAACCCAGATAAATCTGCAATCTCATAGAAATAATGCAATTTTCTAAGGTATTAAAGATTTTCAGATCATGGACATTCATCCAAGACAACCCGATTGCAATTGAAACAGATAAACTTCATAATTGAACTAAGCACAATAAATGTAAGGTCCAGGCTAACTTTGCAAAGCAACTAACATTCAGCTAGCTACAAAAAGTATGGACCAAGGATTGCTGCAAACACTTCAAGCATCAAATCATGAACACCATTGAATCACTTCTAATTCTAAATCTAACATACATCTAATAACCTTGAGCAATTTCAAAAGATAGAATCATTAGAACCATGCAAGATAAGTCAACACAAAAGAGGTCACAAGAAAATCACAATGTCTTCAATTATATTGAATCACCGAATGACAACAACAATTCCAATGTTCTGTGTTACAGCATTTGCTCCAAAATCGACTAACTTCTAACCCTAATTTTTACTTTACTACCCTAATTTGCTTCTAAGCCAAGAACTATCTCCCCTGATTTATATTACTCCCACAAATGAGGCAAAATGCCATATTTATAGAAAACCCCTAGAGCATTTCAACCTAATTAGATTTTACAATAATAAATGGCCATAAAACAAGTCAGCCAAGAGGAATTCAAAATAAGATAAAATATGCATTAAATGCATGAACTCCACCCAGGTCGGCCTGGGATCTCCAATAGAACACAATCCAATGCCTGCAAAGGACCAAAAGGCAAGGTAGAAAAGGCTCCAGATAAAGAGGAAGCACAACTCCTAATGCAATCGATCATCAACTGGCCCCTTCTTCCTTATCTCAATCCAATTTATCTGGAATCTTAAGAAAAATCCCCTTCCGTTAATGGCAAGGGTCTAGACCAGTGTTGCCTCAAATCTATACTCACTTTAATAGCCACATCATAAGCTTCAAATAGGCTATTAGGAGGGTTTTCTTTCTGTGTGTATGAAAATTAAGTGCATAAATGAATTAAAACAGTTATTCAAACACACCAATAAGACATTTAATAAAACAGAATATAAAAGGAGTAAAGAAGTGCAAACTCTATTCTGCTTCCATTGTCGTCCTATTGTCCTCTATCTTTAGTGTTTTTGTCGATTCCAGCTTTGTGTTCTCAGATCGTAGGCTAGGCTCAACAAACTGTCTTCCTAAAGAACGAGATTTTGCTATGATATGAATGCATGATTAAGCTATGATGTTGATTTTAGCTAAGAAACTTGAAATAAACATGATGCTATGATAAATGAATACTAAATGAATTAAATAATAAATAATCGATTACCATGACTAAATAAATGACTACCATGACTAAATAAATAATTAGTTAACAACAATAAATGACTAAATTAACGAATAAATATACTACCAAATTGATCAATCAAAATAACCAATAAATGACTAAAAATGGTTTAGTCATGAATTTGGTTGTGTTATAAATGATTGGCAATAAACTACTAATGGTCATGTGACCAAACTACTCCTTATTTCCCTCACACACACACCTCTTCATTGAAAGCGGATCTGCAAGATTGATTGTCTGATGATTTCTGAGCGGATCTTGATTTGATGCGCAGGAAAAGATCTTTGATTTGATTTGATGATTTTGATTTCAAAAAATTGATTTCGATCGCGGATGATCCTGATGATTTTGATTGATTCGATTTTGATCTTCGATCCTGATATGATGATCTGATTCGCCGGCAAGATCCAACCCTCCACCAACTCGCTTTAATTGTCACACAATGTTTGGATTCACACTGTATTTATAGAGCTTTCCAATGATTTTGATTGGTTGTCTCAACGGACGGTTGTGATAATTCCCGGCAGATCAAACGGGCTGAAGAAAAGATGAAACCGAATGAGAGTATAGGAAGAACCCTAAAATCAGATTTTTCGGCCTTTATTAAGTGAAGAGGAAAAAGATAAGAGGATAAGAAATCATCTTTCTTTTAAAAGAATAAAAAGAAAGATTTAAAGCTGATAAATAATTAATTAAAAAAAATCAATTATTTATTTGTGGAGGACATTCAGCTTTTCTTAATTAAATAAAATATTTAATTAAGCTTTTAAAAGCAGAAGAAAGCTTGTGGTGGAAAAAGAGCTTTAATCATGTTTTATTGAAAAAAATAGAATATCTCATAATTAAATAAAATATTTAATTATGATATGAGAAGATTGCACAATTAGGTTAAAATACCTAATTTTGGATTTAGAAAGAAATCATAAGATATTTTTAATTAAATAAGATCTATTTAATTAAATCACTTTTATGAAATTAATTAAATGAAACATTTAATTAATTAGAAGAAGAATTAAAAATAGAAGAAAGAGAAATATTTAAATTTAATTAAATCAAAAGATTTAATTTAAATTAAACAATGATAATTAATTTAAACAAACAGATTGCATTTATTTAATTAATTATGGACATATAGAAAATAATTAAACAAAACAAATTTATTTAATTACGAAGAAGAATAAGATGAATGAACATAAATTAAATTAATTAAATTTAATCATATGTAGAGATTCTTAGAAAATTAACCAACAAATATTTAATTAATTCAAGCCGATTATGAGACATGACCATTTTACATGCATATTATTTGCCCCCTTGAAGTGACAAGTTCTAGATGATGAGATTTGCATGTCGAAAACATCATTTCAAACAGCTAAGGCATGGATAGAGAAAATGGATAATGATATAAAGATAGGATGATGATGGAATGATGATTCCCCCTCGAGAGGATAGGCAGGTTGAACAAACACGGGTAGGCTCTCGAAATGAAATGATAAGGATAGATAGGATGATGCAAGATAGAAAGTGGATGAAGGAGATGAATGATACGTTATGCTGCAATAAAAGATGAGCAACCATGATGTTGGATATAGCACTAGACGTTATGCACCAAGATATAAGGACCAAGGTGATGATGTGTCTCGTACCCTAGCGTAATACAACCTTGTCTAGACGTATGAGGAAAGAGGCTTAGAGCATTAAAATCCTAATGCACAAAAGGTATTATGTGACCTTAGATGCAAAGGATAATGCAAAAAGATATTCCAACACACACAAGATATGAATATTAGCTGGAATGATATGGATTTGATACAAATGCAAGATAAAATGATAACACACACAAGCAAGCATGCATGCATGCACAAATGATACAAAAACAAAAAAGACATTGCCCCTGTCAAGCTGTAAACCGTTGATTGATTGATTGATTGATGATGATGATAGTGTTGTCATTGTTGGGAAGCGATATATCCCTAGAGCAACACAAGGATGATGATAATTGATTGATTGATTGGTTGATTTGGTTTACGACAAGATTAGGGTCAAGACCAAAGGATGTGATTGGATAATTGGACAAGATTGATCGACTTGATTGGTATGGATTAAGGATTGACTTGCATTTGGATTATGGCTTGGATTGATTGAAGATGATTTGATTGATTTGAAGAAACTATTTGTAATGATATGATGATTGATTGGATGATAGGATGTGATGAATTGAATAGAAGAATTGATGTGATTGGAATGATTTTAGGTTGAAGTGATTTGATTAGATAATCGATTGATTGAATTGAAGAATTGATTTGATTGGAATGATTGTGATTGAGTGGATTGGTTGCAATGGTTTGGATGAAGATGATTGAGTTGGTGGAATGGATGAATGATTGGATAGAAGAATTGGAATAATTTTATTGTTTGGATTTTTGTTGGCTATTTGATTTTTTTTTGTATTTTTTTTAGGACTTTTTCTTCTTTCTGATTTTTTTGTAGTTTTGAGATGTTTTGATTTTTTTGGAGTTTTGAAATGTTTTGATTTTTTTGGATTTTTGAGAATATTTGGAGGCGTCAAAGGATGAAAATTTGAGTAGCCTTTGTGCTAGATACCAATGACAAGGGGAAAACCAAGTCTAGGTGCAAGGGTGATGGGATTGATGGATGAAAGGGTGGGTGATGGGATAAGGGATAAAAGACTCATGATATATGCATGGATGGAAAGGATAAGTCATAGTGAATGAAATGGATGTATGCATCATAAGAGAGAAAGGATGTGATTTCCAAAGACTATGTTGCATAGGAATAACATGCCCCATTCTAGGTACAAGACTTAGGATTTTCATGACAGCTTATGGCAATAGGATAATGACATGATTGTTTGAAAGGATGAGGTATATCAAGAGATACTCAAAACATGTTTCAACATTTTGCCCCTATATCTTCATCAAGATCAAAAGAAGAAGGGTGGATGAATGAATTCGCTATGATAGGTATGTATGATGGCTAAAGATGGTAGGTAGGATGGAAATGATATGACATGAAAATGATAGGTTGGATAGATAAGACATTGTGCCCCCAAGTGTAAGTGGCATAGAAGATCAACCTACACATGATGCCTATTTGCTAGGTTTTCATCATGGTACTTATCCAGGGCGCCTGTTTACCAGGTTTTCACCATTGGATGAAGGGATAATGATTATGATATTTCAAAGATTGTGGTTCCATTTGAAAGAATATGAGAGTTTACAATTATAGAGGATGTAGCCTCAATCAACAATCAAGATGCGATAGAAAATTGATGGATGAGATCAAATGAGAGAATGTGCATGGGAAAGTTTCCCGTTTCAAAAATGGTAGAATGGAGGAGTTAAGTGGAAAAATAAATGAAAGAAGTCAAGAATGAAATGAAAAAATAAAAGAGTTAATTGGAGGAACAAAATAATTAAGTGAAGAGAAAAATAGAGAAATGGAAGAGTTAAGTAGAGAAGAAAATGTGGTAAGTATGAAAACAAAACATAAAAAAATTATTTATTTTCACCCACATGTGAATAATTAAATAAATTAACGTATTTATTTAATCATAGAAGAATTTAGGGAATACACAATTAAATAAATAAAGATATTTATTTAATGATAGGAAAAATAGAGATTAAATAATTAAATCTAATTATTTAATCATAGAAGAAATAGGGAAATAAGGAAGAGAAGGATTAATTAAAAAAATCTCTTTACTTTTTTTTTTTTTTTTTTTTCTTTTTTTTTAAATTTTTGAATTTTTGGATAGGAGAAGGTGAATATGGATAGGAGGGAATCAAGTGTCTAGTTCTGTGAAAGGTGACAGTCCCACTAGATATGGATGTCATTGCATGGACCATGTCAAGTGCTCATACATGTTGGTAAGGGATGGATTAGGTAGATGGCGGATTATGAAAGGCTTATGCAAGAATGGATGGGGAATAGTGGATGATGATGTGGATTGAAGAGGACTTGTGCAAAAAGATGGATGCAAGGTTTATACAAAAGCATGGACCATAGGAAGGTGGTTGGGAAGATATGTAGGATAGTAGTTGAAGGATGGGGGGATGGAGGTATGTGGAATTGTTGTGAAATGGAAGGGAACCATGACCAATGGTTGCACACACTGTGATAAACGTTGAAGCTTTTGATGTGGATGGGGTGTAGGAAGCAATGAAGATGTTTGCTTAGGAGGTGGAGGGTGACGTGATTTAGGTACCCACATAGACTTAGTATTTCTATGATTTTTATTTTGCTTGTGGGTTTTAGGAATTTGAGACTTTTGAATGGAATGAGAATGTGGGATGGAAGTGGATGGTTGGGATTTTTGTGATGTAAATGCCTCATTTAACTTGATTTCTTTTTTCTTAGGTACCCAAACCATTTTCGTTTTGGTCTTTTCTTTTGGAGGTATGGGCTTATATACCTTTTTGGATGTATTTTGATTTGAGTTTTTATATTGATGTCCTAAGGCATGAGAACCCTTAGGATTTTTGACTTTACAAGTAGAGGTATCAAAATTATTTCTTTTGAATCCCATGGATATGGTGGAATGGGTGGAAACTTCATGTTTATACAATGTGTGCTTTTGTTGGTCATGATTAAGATGTTTAGAGTATTTATGGATAAATGGATAAAAGGATTGAATGGTGGGGATATTAGGTGTTGGGAGAAGTGGAGGTAGATTAGATGGAGGTATATTAGGAGTTGGAAGCAATGGTGGCCGATTTGATGGAGGGATATTAGGAGTTGGAAGCAATGGTGGCAGATTTGATGGTGGAAGGTGTATGGTCACATGCTTTTGACATTTGTAGGATGATGGAGGGGGAATGGCCACATATGTTTTAGGGATACGATAGGCTTTATGATGGAAAGTGGACTTAAGATGCATGGAAGAAGTACCAACATCTTTAGGTTGTTGTCCTTGGGGTGTAGGTCCAAGGTCATAAGAGCGTGGAGGGACTTTGACATGGATGGGCTCCAAAACATCTTGTTCATGAAGGTCTAGAATTTTACCTTGGTGGTTCATGTTTTGGAGTGTGCAATGGACAATGAGACTAGGTGTAGGTGGAACACTAGACATGAGTTCCTTATTGGATGGAGAAGATGAAGCAAGGGAAGATAATGGTTTTTGTTGTTCTAAGGAGGAACATTCATGAATGAGGGTGGAAAGACCATTAGGATAGGATGGAGGAATTTCAATGGGGTCGATAGTGGGTGATGGAGGATCATTAGGATCTTGATTAGCATTGTGTTCACTTAGATCCAAGGTATTTGTTTGATCTTCTATGTTGGCTTGGGAGGCATGTGTCTCATCAAGGGAAATGGATGTTGATAGATCATGGATAGGACTAGGTGGAGGTGAATTTGGAATATCTTTCTCATGGATGGGTATAGGATCAAGTTGCTCATGCATAGGCTCTTTGTCATTATAGATATCATCTTGATCATAAAAGTGATATAGATTATGGATAGGTTGGATGAAAATGATTTGATCTTGATTAGGACTAGGTCTTGATGTTTCCACATGCTTGAGAGTAGACTCTTGACATGCCTCTTGGGTTGCTTGAATGGAAGTGGAAGGAGATGACTCTTGAATGGGCTCAACATGTTCTAGATGGTCAACAACATGGAGGCATGATGGAGGTTGACTTAGACTTAATGGGGAAGACTCTTGAATGGGATCAAGGGGTTGTGGATGACATGGTTGACTTGAAGGACTTGGCATGACATTTGAGGACTCTTTTGTTTGTTTAAGTATATGTGTTGAATGACATGGTGACAATTGATTCCTTGCTTGTAGCCCTTGGGTCACATCCTTTGGAGGCGTAGGGGTGGATTTAGGTAATCCCATCAATTTATTTTTTATATATCTATATTCAGGGGTGTGACTTGATTTAGAAAGTAAAGAGGCCAATGAATCAGGACTCGGTTGTGGTGGCTTATGGATAGGCTTTTGATTGGATAGTGGTATGATATACTTAGAGGGTGAATGACCTAGATTAGTGTTCCCCTTGTCAATGGTTGCATGAGAACTTAAAGGCTCTTGATTTTGTTTCCCAGGTGGACTTAAATTCACATGCGTTTGTCGTGATGTGGTTTGATAGGTTGATGTGGAATTGTCATTCAAAGAAGTGGATTGATTAGATTGGTATGAGGTGGAAAGGGATGACACATTAGGTTCAGGTGGAATTGGTTGATAATGAATGGATAGGGGATGATGTTGTGGTTGTTGGATTTGACATGTGGCTATGAGGTATTTGGCTTGAATTACGAGGTATTGGATTTGAGGTGAATTGTTTGCTTGAAGTTCTTGGATAATGTTATGGGCGCTTTGAATGAATCATTGGGGTAAAAGTGCTTGACTTGTTTTAGCATCCTGAAGCATGTGGACAAGCTCTTGTGCCATATCTTCCCATGTTTTCATGGTGTAAAATGATGTTGATTGGATTAAAGAAATGACAATGCTTAGGATATGATGTGGAATGATAAGATTGGGTGATTTGGATGATGTGGCAAGTGTTTATTGGAAACTTGACTTGGGCACTATCAAACACAATATTTCACATGTAAATGCATGAACACACACACCAAGCACAATGATAAGTTTGTCTTCCAAGATTAGATGTTATGATTAAACAAACACTTGAATACACAACAACAAGCCTGATGACTAGTCAAGTGGGGTATGGCCAATTAGGTCTCAAGTGAGTTTTCACAAGGTTGACTAGGGATGATTTGAAAGCAAAATCTTGCCAATAAGTCGGGAGAAAGGGGTAACCCACCCTTCACCTTCACTTCCCAAAGGTATAAAGTTCTTTGGGGCTTAGCTCAGAGTGACAAGATTTCAACTTCCAAACAAGCGTGTCTTTCGATTCACACTTTAATTGAGGTCATCCCTTGGAGGGGTGTGTGCTCCAAGCAGGCCTCCTAAAAAGGGTTTTGACAAAAGCGAACCAAGTGAGGTGTTTTGGAAGACACCCACTTGATTCACACTCACAGTGATTAATTTCCCTTTAGAAATTGAAATGTTTAGAAAAAAACAATGAAGCACTCGTTCTTTTTAGATCCCAAATCAAGATGTGATGGAAGACAATGGTAAATTTTAGACCCAATTTTTGAAATGTGATTGAAGACAAAATTTTTATTTTTTTTAAACCAATTTCAATGATGTGATCAAACAAGATTTTATTTTATGTCCCAAATTGAAAGATGTGACAAACAAGATTAAGAGATGAATGATGAAACAAGTGCACCTGGTTATTTTCGCTTTCCAAATTTTTGATGTGAATGATATTGCTGCTACTAGAGCTCCTTATGATCACCCTGTCTTGCTCTCAGAATCGCGGATTTATGAAAACCATACAGAAAACGAAGATTGAACTTTTTCGCATTGTATTTGACCTCCAAACTAAATTTGTAAAACATAGACCCTCATTAGAATTTTATGAGGTTTCCAAAAATATAAAAAATTCTAAAAAATTCGTCGATTTGCGTCCAGAAAATCAAATTTATGAAAATAATTAAAATCAAAATAACTTTCACAAAAATGATGATAAACTCTCAATTTTTTTACTGTAGCCTCTTGAGATGATGTACAAGGTTCTGTAAAAATCTTGTAAAAAAATTCACAGCTGTGTAGAAGATATGAAGAACTTTGTAAAACCTGTAGTTTTATCCAAAAATTGTCAGATATGCAAAACAAAGTCAGTAAAAACCTGCAAAAAAACACCATTAAAAGCCTTGTATGCACTACATAAAACCCTTGTTTGCACTACAAAAAACCCTTGGATTCTCTAAAACGAGAATTTTCGTCAGAAAGTTGAATTCCAGAATGCAAAGTCCTGTCAGAAAACCTGCAGATAAATGTTAAAAATGGGGCAAGGCCCCACGATGGGCGCCAATTAATGTGTGTATGAAAATTAAGTGCATAAATGAATTAAAACAGTTATTCAAACACACCAATAAGACATTTAATAAAACAGAATATAAAAGGAGTAAAGAAGTGCAAACTCTATTCTGCTTCCATTGTCGTCCTATTGTCCTCTATCTTTAGTGTTTTTGTCGATTCCAGCTTTGTGTTCTTAGATCGTAGGCTAGGCTCAACAAACTGTCTTCCTAAAGAACGAGATTTTGCTATGATATGAATGCATGATTAAGCTATGATGTTGATTTTAGCTAAGAAACTTGAAATAAACATGATGCTATGATAAATGAATACTAAATGAATTAAATGCATAAACTCTACTTAATTGCCTATTATCAATGTTTGGATTCACACAGGTATTTATAGAGCTTTCTGAATGATTTTGATTGGATGTCTCGATTGACGGTTGTGATAATTCCTGGCAGATCAAACGGCTGAAAAAAGATGAAACTGAAGGAGAGGATAGAAGAACCCTAAAATCAGATTTTTCTATTTTATTATGGAAGAGGAAAAAGATAAGAGGATAAGAAATCATCTTTCTTTAAAAGA
Organism: Sequoia sempervirens; assembly: GCA_007258455.2. Classification (NCBI taxonomy): domain Eukaryota; kingdom Viridiplantae; phylum Streptophyta; class Pinopsida; order Cupressales; family Cupressaceae; genus Sequoia; species Sequoia sempervirens. The sequence continues at coordinate 720,494,959 of VDFB02193867.1, forward strand.
ATAAAAGAAAGATTTAAAGCTGATAAATAATTAATTAAAAAAATCAATTATTTATTTGTGGAGGACATTCAGCTTTTCTTAATTAAATAAAATATTTAATTAAGCTTTTAAAAGCAGAAGAAAGTTGGTGATAAGAAAAGAGTTTTAATCATGTTTTATTGAAAAAAGCATAATATCTCATAATTAAATATGATATGAGAAGATTGCACAATTAGGTTAAAATACCTAATTTTGGATTTAGAAAGAAATCATAAGATATTTTTAATTAAATAAGATCTATTTAATTAAATCACTTTTATGAAATTAATTAAATGAAACATTTAATTAATTAGAAGAAAAATTAAAATAGAAGAAAGAGAAAATATTTAAACTTAATTAAATCAAAAGATTTAATTTAAATTAAACAATGATAATTAATTTAAATAAATAGATTGTATTTATTTAATTAATTAAGTGGACATATGAAAATAATTAAATAAAATAAATTTATTTAATTAAGGAAGAAGAATAAGATGAATGAACAATATAATTAAATTAATTAAATTTAATCATATGTAGAGGACTTTAGAAAATTAACTAAATAATAAATATTTAATTAATTGCCAGGATTATAGACATGACCATTTTTATGCGTATACACTTTCCATTTGATGAAAGTAGATGTTAAACTATCCAAAGCCTCATAGTAAACCTCCCTGGTAGAAGCATCGTCTACAGCATAAGGGGGTTGCAGCCTAGCATAATCCCTATGAAATATATGATTGAAAGCCACTATTGGTTCGTTTGCCTCCCTCTTGAATCTAATAAACTGTAGAAGTAACTCATTGGCACTTATTGGAGTCTCAATTTTTTGTAAAAATGCAATTTCCAACTAAGCCAAGTAGTGATAGACCCAGCAGGAAGATGGTTATACCAACAAAATGCCTCATCCCCAAGGGAGTATGGGAAAAGTCTGCATGCAACATCCTCATGATTAATTCCCCTATCCTTAAGGGTAGTTTTAAAAATCCTAATATGCTCCTCTGCAGTCCTATTGGGATCATTAATGTGAAACTTAGAGCAGAAAAGCTTAAGATTTTTAGGCATAGGATTGTAGTTGTTGAAAGCTAAGGGAGACGGGTTGTTCGCAAGGAAAGCCATTGATGGAGACGGAAGTGGTAAAGGTTGATTTATGGTTGGCTGAGGTTGTTGAATGGGAATTTCCTCAAGATCAGATGAAGATGGACTTGATGAAGATGAGGATGATGGAGATAATGGAAGTGGTTAGGTGGATGATGATTCCCCCTTTTTGTTGGTCCTTCTTGACCTAGTAGGGGCTTGCAATTCTTGAAATTCCTCCTCCCCTAGAGTAGATTTGGTTCTTCTTCTAAATATTTCAGGAGAGATGGTAGACAAAAATTGATCCAGCTTGCTTATTTAGGCCCTCCTTCTAGTGCCAATCTGTTGATGGTGTTTTTTGCACAGCAACAACTCAGACAGAATATGGAAATCCTATCTCTCTTGAAAGGTAAATCTCTATCAGCAAGCCTCAAGAGATAACCCCAAGGTCTCTAATTTTAGGTCTTGACAATGCATAAACAACATAGATAATATGTGAAAATATTGGTAATCACAAAGGGACCTTACTACAAGAAATATTGAATCTTTAACTTATTAGATCTGGCAATGTAATGATACTTCAATCCTAAATCTAACCCAAATGATAAAGAAATAACAAAAGATAAGGGATTTCTGAGAAATCACTAAGATTAATGCTACTCCTAAGATTAACAATGCAAATGATGAAATACTTGAAATGGACCAATCCCTCATAAACTAATTCCTGCTTAACCTAGATAAATCTGCAATCTCACAAAAACAGTGCAATCTTCTAAGGTATTAAATATTTTCAGATCATGGACATTCATCCAAGACAACCCGATTGCAATTGAAATAGATAAACTTCACAATTGAACTAAGCACAATAAATGTAAGGTCCAAGGTAACTTTGCAAAGCAACTAACAGTCAACTAGCTGCAAAAAGTATGGACCAGGGATTGTTGCACACACTTCAAGCATCAAATCATGAACACCATTGAATCACTTCTAATTCTAAATCTAACATACATCTAATAACCTTGAGCAATTTCAAAAGATAGGATCATAGGAACCATGCAAGATAAGTCAACACAAAAGAGATCACCAGAAAATCACAATGTCTTCAATTGTATTGAATCACCAAATGACAACAACAATTCCAATGTTCTGTGTTACAACATTTGCTCCAAAATTGACTAACTTCTAACCCTAATTTTTACTTTACTACCCTAATTTTCTTCTAAGCCAAGAACTATCTCCCCTGATTTATATTACTCCCACAAATGAGGCGAAATACCATATTTATAGAAAACCCCCAAAGCATGTCGACCTAATTAGATTTTACAATAATAAATGGCCATAAAACAAGTCGGCCAAGAGGAATTCAAAATAAGATAAAATATGCATTAAATGCATGAACTCCACCCAAGTCAGCCTGGGATCTCCAATAGAACACAATCCAATGCCTGCGAAGGACCAAAAAACAAGGTAGAAAAGGCTCTGGATAAATAGGAATCACAACTCCCAATGCAATCGATCATCAACTGGCCCCTTCGTCCTTATCTCGATCCAATTTATCTGGAATCTTAAGAAAAAATCCCTTCTAGGTTGGCCACAGGTGAAGTAATAAATGCTTTAAACCCACCTTCAATCGAGTTAACTTCCTCCAAAGCTTCCTTGACGACCTTGTTAAATTCAGCCTGCACTCAGCAAAAGCCACCATCAATAATATCCATTACAACATGAGGATCATAATTAACCCATCACAAATAATATATTCATCATTCAAATAATTCCAAGCAAAGATTAAAATCAGCCCTGAAATATCATTAACGCATAATTTCTTCACAGTTCAGGATTTTTACCCCTTCACAGAATCCAAGCCAGAAAGGAATTTTGGGGAAATCCAAGCCAAGCGGATTCTGGCGAAATAAGCACAAAATCATCCAATGATCATCTAGTCAATCACAATCAGATAAGGAACATAAGAAAGACCTTAATATTACTCAGATTAATCACATGATGCACAATCAGTAGCCAATAATTCATTCTATTTCATAATCCTTCATTTTCAACAAAGTTTCAGAGAATTCTGCCTAGGATGGAAATCCACAAAAATAGTAACAGTTTACAAGTTCTGGAAAATGAAGAGACAGCGGAAATTTTTAGAAAATACGGAGGGAGTGGAAATACGTGAAGCAGGAAAAACTTCAAATTTTAGGAAAGTGGATCAGTCAAGGAAAATCGGGAGAATCCACTAGCAAAGGAAAATCCCAAAACTAAAGGAAAACCCGAATGTCGACATTCTCACACGAATTCACTCAAATTGATTGAACGATCACAAATTTGAGGAACCTGGGTTCGCAACCATCTTGATTTGAACCTCCTACATATCATCATTAAAATTCAAGGTTGATCCTAAAGCAAATCGGGGGGAAATGGTGATGCCATAAATCTGAAACCCTAAAATTTCACCATGAACGTAGGAGAGTAAGCCCAAATTTTGATTGCCACCCCTATTAAGCTCGAGGATGGGTTATTCAAAGGAGACACAGGTGAGTTTCACTTAAAAGGAATCAAAAACATGCTCACAAACTCACACAGAGCCAGCAATCACATAAGCTTAGAAAACCCCAAAATCAACCAAAATGAAAACAATCATGCACACAGGGTCAAGCTCAAAAATGTAATCATGAGAATGCTAGGCACCATTGAACTCATCAATCAACATGAGAATACAGTGACTGGGCCATAATCATTCATAAAATGATAGACCAAAACCAAATCTGGGAATTCAACAAGGAGACGAAATTTTGGGAAAATCTGATCCATGCGGAATTCCGCGAGGTAAGAAGATTTCTGGAAAATAGTGTAAGATATCAGCCGCTGGGTTTTCAGAACATCCGAGGAAATCCAGAAGAAGTGGAAAATCCCAAGTTAGGTAAAAACCCGAGCTTCATTCATTCAGAACTTAGGATCTTCAATGTGTAACTCAGGGGAATCTCTTGTGCAAGCAAGATGAATATCCTAGGACCTCCAAAAAAAACCAAATCAATAAAATCAAGAGGCCAAGCCAGAGCAAAAGAGGGTCCCTACTTTTAGTGGGGCATGTGTGCAAAAACTGCACAACAGGCTACTCAAGGATATGAGATTGAGAAGGCTTATCAAAACTACATATACTCCACTAGAAAATGGTCATTGAGTACAAGTGCAGAGATCAAGGCACGTGAGATTAATGCTAAGGAACTACATATACTCCACTAGAAAATGGTCATTGAGTACAAGTGCAGAGATCAAGGCACGTGAGATTAATGCTAAGGAAATATTCATTATTGTGAATAGTCTTTCATAAACTGAGTTAGTAAAAGTTATAAGTTTGAAGACTGCTAAAGAAGTTTGGGATAAGCTAGAAAGCATTTATGAAGGAGATCCAAAGGTCAAACAAGAAAAGTTATAGAACTTGAAGGAACAATTTGAAATGATGCAAATATATGAGGAAGAAACAATTAAAGGCTACATACAGAGAGTTGATGAGTTGGTGAGTGTTATGAGAGGCCTTGGTGCAATAGTTAAAAATCTAAAGTAGTGGAGAAAGTTATCAGATCACTTCTTGATTGTTACAATGAAAAGGTATTTTCTATTAGGAAAGTATAGATTTTAACAATTATTCCAAAGATCAATTGATTGGTACTCTAACTGTATTTGAAATGAGAAAACTAAAGAAAGGTACAAAATTTGACTACTTTCAAGGTTGGTAAATTAGATAAGGTTGAAGATTCAGATGGATAAGATCTTGATGATTTGGAAGCTAACTTTGTGAGGAAGATGAAAAAGGGCACTGGTAAGTACAAAGGTAAATTACCTTTCAAATGTTTCAGCTATGGTGGTATAGGTCATTATGCTTCAAGATGTCCAAAAAGAGCTATAAAAAATAAGAATAAGGAAAAAAAAGGAAAAATGATTAAGAAAGCTTACTATGTGAGAGAAGATGCTAGAATTTTTTGTGATGAATCTGATTATGGAGATTTTGATGATAATGAATGTTTCTTTTTACTATAAAAGAAGAAATTGGTTTTGCTAACCCTGAAATTTGTGTGAAGGAGAGTGTTCCATAAATGAAGGATAAGGTGTAAGATACTTTGGTATCTAATTTTCAAGTTAAAGAGGATAAGAATTACTTGGTTGTTGACCATTGCTACTCTAATCACATGAATGGAGACAAAAGTAAGTTTGTTAAACTTGAAATGTATGATGGAGGATTAGTTAAATTTGGAGATGATTTAGGAGTTGATATTTGTGGAATAGGTTCAATCAGTTTTGATGGAAATCATAATACTAATAATGTTTACTATGTTTAGGGTTTAAGACATAACCTTTTGATTGTTGGACAAATGTGTAGCAAGGGATATAATCTTGTGTTTAAGGATGAAACATGCGAGATCCAGAAAGGGTCTAGAAATGTGATTGCTACTAGTAAGAGAACATATGGAAACATCTATCAGCTTAAGGGTGTTGATGGTCATTGCTTTATGTCACAAATTAATGATAGTTGGTTATAGAAGTGAAGTATGTGTCACATGAATTTTGATAATTTGGAAAGAATTAGTTCAGTTCATGTAGTGAGATATTTACCTAAAATCATAAAACCTATCAATGATGTTAGTGAGAGTTGTCAATTTGGAAAACAAACAAGGATTAGCTTTAAGTGAAAGGAAAAATTTTCTATTGGACTACTAGAATTAGTGCACATAGATCTTTGTGGTCCTACTAGGGTGAGAATTCTACAAGATGGCAAGTACCTTATGATTTTTATTGATGATTATTCTAGACTGACGGGTTAATTTTTTTAGAGAGAAATCTAATGCATTAGATAAATTCAAGGCATTTAAAGCTATGGTTGAGAATGAAATGGATTTGAAAATAAAATGTTTGAGGTTTGAAAAATGTGGTGAATTCACCTCCAATTATTTTAATATGTTTTGTGAAGTTCATGGAATAAAGAGGCATTTTTCTACCCCTAGAACTCCTCAACAGAATGGAGTTATTGAAAGGAAAAATAGAACTATTCAAGAAGCCGCAACGACTATGATGAAAGAGAAAAATCTACTGAAATTCTACTGGAGAGAAGCTATTCATACTATTGTTTACATACTTAATAGAGTTCAAGCTAAAGCTAATAGCACAAAGACTTCCTATGAGCTATGGTATGGAAGGATTCCTACTGTGAAGTAATTTAGAGGATTTGGAAGCAAATATTCCATCAAAAGAGAAGAAGAAAACTTAGGAAAATTGGATGCAAGGTTTTGTGAAGGTATCTTCCTTGGATATTCTATTAGAAGAAAAGCTTACAAATGTTACAACAAGAGGCTAAGAAAGATAGTTGAAAGTGCAAATGTTAAAGTTGATAAAAAAATTGCAGAATTCAATTATAGTAGATGGATATGTCTCAGATGAACCTAATTGCAAAGAAGAAGAGGATAAAGCTAATGAACAATAACTGTAGAATGAAGAGGAAGAAGCTCCAAAGAAGACCCCTAAAACCCCTGAGTATGTGCAAAAGAATCATTCTAAAGATCAAATCATTAGAGACAAGAGGAAAGGTGTATTGAAAAGAAGAAAAGCTATTGAAGTTGAGATAAATTTGTGTTTACTTTCTAAATTTGAACCTAAAGTAGTAAGTGAAGCATGTAAAGATGAACATTGGATAAAGGAAATGGAAGGACTTATGCAAATAGAGAAGAATCATACTTGGGAATTGGTCCCTAGACCGGAAAACAAAAACATAATTGGAACTGAATGGGTATTTGGGAACAAGTTGAATGAGAATGGAGAAGTAGTAAGGAATAAGGAAAGACTTGTGTGTAAGGGTTACTCACAAGTAGAAGGTATGTACTTTAAGGATAATTTTTCTCCTTTGGCTAGGATGGAAGCTATCAGAATGTTTTTGGAATTTGTAGAACATAAATATTTTAAGGTTTATCAGATGGAAGTGAAGTCTACTTTTCTAAATGGAGAGTTAGAAGAAGAGGTTTACATGGAACAACCAAAAGGATTTTAGTTGTTAGATCAACCGAATATGGTATGTAAGTTGAAGAAAGCACTATATCGATTGAAGCAAGATCCTAGAGCTTGGTATGCAAGATTGGGTAGATACTTGATACAATAAGGATTTAGTAAAGGCACCATGGATCGTAATCTTTACTTAAAAATTGAGGAAGACAAAATCTTGATAGTAGTAGTATATTTGGATGATATTATCTTTGGTGGAAATAAGGCTATGTGTAAGAAGTTTGTAGAGGAAATGCAGAAATATTTTGAGATGTCAAAGTTTGGGGAGATGAATTTGTTTCTTGGGCTACAAATCAACCAAACAGATAATGGGATATTCATTTCATAGTCTAAGTATGTCAAAGAGATGTTGAAGAAGTTTGGGATGGATGACTCCAAATCGGTATGTACTCCTATGGTGACTAGTTGTAAATTGAGCAAAGATGATGATTCCCCTAAGGTTGATTTGAGCAAGTATACATCTATGATTAGTGGACTGTTATATCTAATTGCTACTAGACTAGATATCATGCATGCAGTTTGTCTTGTATCTAGATTTCAATGAGATCCTAAAGAAACACATGTTGTGGCAGTGAAAAGGATATTCAAATACTTAAGAGGCACATTGGATTATGGCTTGTAGTATCCTAAGGATATTGATTTCACATTAAGTTCTTATACAGATGCAGATTAGGTTGGTTGTGTTGATGACAGGAAAAGTACAAGTGGTGTTGTATTCTTTCTTGGATATAGATTGGTGTCATGGTTGAGTAAGAAACTGTATTGAATTTTTTTATCTACTACAGAGGTTGAATATATTGCAGCAACATCATGTTGTACACAAGTATTGTGGATGAGACAGACATTGAAGGATATTAGAGTTGTGTATAATGAGCCTATATCTATCTTCTGTGACAATAAAATTGCAATTAACATTTCAAAGAATCCAATGATGCATTCAAGGATAAAGCATATATCTATCAAGTGTCACTTTTTGAGAGAGAAGGTTATGGAGAATGAAGTGAAGCTTGAGTATGTTCCTACAAAGGATCAGATTGTTGACACATTTACTAAGGCTCTTCCTTAGGATGCTTTTGAGTATCTCCAAGAAAAGTTGGGGGTTATTGCCCCTCCTCCCTTGAACTAGATGCATATGGAGATGCATCAGTCTAGTGGATCTATGGATCTATCTCTTTTCTAGACTAATGTTGGTGACTACCTCTTAGGGGGAATAGGTAGTGTCATGTGTTGTCATTGAGTTGCAGATTTAGTTGGGTATACTCCTAAGGGGGGGTATTTAGAGAAGGTATTTTGGTTTAGTGTCAAAGGGGGAGAACAATTTTAAACATTTTATCTTTTTCCATTGATGTCAAAGGGGAAGAAAGTATCATATGAAAAAGTGCAAGTTATCAAGGGGAGAAATTTGTGTATATTGTCAAATCATTCGGGGGGAGAAAAATAAAGTGTGTTCAGAGATGTGCTATCTTTGGTGGCTTTTCATATCTTGTGTTGCCATCAATGACAAAGGGGGAGATTGTTGCAAGTATGATGGTGTTGTCATTGATGTCAATAGGAAGTCTATTGACTAGTGTTGTCATTGATGTCAACTATGGGATGAAGATGTATAGTTGATATTTTGAGGAACTGTTGTGAGTACATGGAGCTATATTTTTGTTGTAGAGTCTAAAGATGAGTTGGAATAAAGTAATGAGCTAAGATGATGTCTCTGGTACTTGGTTTCCAATTGCTTTTGGGAAACTTTGATAGAGTAAACTGTGTTGTGCAAGTGTTCATAGTGTGCTACGATATTGTGCTCCACAATTCTTCTATGTTGTTGTTATGCCTGTGGGAATCTTATAGGTTATTCAAGGTTTTTAGAGGTTGCTATAGTCAAAATTTGGGTTTTTGGATCATTGTACAGTGTGAGATATTTTCACCAATTTGTGAGTCAGTTTTTGAATGATGTTTTCTATGGTGTGGGAGAAATGTATTTTCTTCATGTTTCACCATTTTTTGACTTCAATTTGTGCAAATTTGGGAAGTTGTTTATAATTCTTTTATCTTTCTATATTCAAGTTTTTACTTGATTTGGTGTAATGTAGAGTGAGTTTCATTTATTAGTATGCAAATAAGGGTTACTAATTGTTCTGAGTTGAAGTGTTTGATGAATCTTAAGTAGTTCGTGGATTATTCTGGATCTTGTTCAAGTGAATTATGTTGTCTGGAAGTTTTAGATTGATTTGAGGAAGTGTGTACTTAATGTTTATGGTGTTTTACATGGGTGTTGGTGACCTTATTTGTAACACTACATGTGAGTCTTGTAAAATCGTGTTGAATTGTGTTGAGATCTATTTGGGTCCTAATTAAGGGTTTATGTAGGTCACCTTCATTCCTATTCATCACAAGAATGTTTAGGTGCCAACCTATTTTGAATTTGTTTGTATAACAACTAGTTTCCAACATTGGAGAAGGTTTTTGAGGTTGATATTGATATAAATATGTATGGTATTGTTGTGAGTTGATAGAGGAAAGAAGTAAGAAGAAATATAGATGTGAGATTGATGAAAGTGATGTGTGTGATGTGAATTTGAGTAGAGCAATGTGAATTTCAATGTTAGGGTTCCTGAAGGCAGTGAGTTAAAGACATCTAAAATCATTCATGCAATACTATGAAAGTTTTTGAGCAATTGTGGTGGATTCCTTGTTGCATTAAGAAGTGTTCTCTGTGTAACATTCTTCTTCTATCTTCTTGTATTCTTTCTATGATAATGAGCCCTCATTATGAGCCTTTTTGGACAATTGTCCTATTTGGCAATGAGCTCTTTTGTACCAATTTTTCTATTACTTATATTATGAGCTAATCCTCCCTGTGGTTTTTCCCTCATTTGGTTTCCACATAAATATGGTGTTCTCTTGTGTATGGTGTTGTGATTTTAGTTTTTGTTATGTGCATTTCATTTATAATCACACTAACAGAATAAGGGTTTAACAAATGCATGTGGATCTGATTACTATTGAGTATTTTGAAGATTTGATTTGCTACATATAATTCACCCCCCTCTCAATTGTCTTTTTCATTTCAACAGTCAATATGTCAATTCCTAATGTCTATATATTCCTCCTATGTTTGCATTTTCATAAACACTTATAAATTTAAAATTATTCTAAGGAAAATGGTCCAAACAAATTGAAAACAACTTAAGAACAAAACAAATGAAATTAGCCATTATTTTGACATTGAAGCACATTCTCCTTGACCAAGGAAAGTAGTAGGAGAACAAAGGGAATAAACTAAAAAAATAAGTAAAAATAAAAATGGGGATCCATTTTCCCTAGAAAAATGGAGCATGTGTTTAAGATACAATGGTGACTCTACTAGAGAAATGATCCAAAGAAATTCAAATATAAATAAAGTTAAAACATAGAATCTCTAAGGTTGCAATCTAGACCAAAATGTAGGAAGGAAAAACCATAGAATAATGTCAATGTTAGCACAACCTTATACATCCAAGATACCAATTCTTTTGGACGTGAATTCATCACCTTTATTGGAGTGTCTTGAAACCTACCATTGTAGACCAAGAAATGAGATATGTATACTAATATAGCCTTTTAAAATACCTAGACATTTCCTTGTTGATAGTTAAGCATCCATACTTATAGTTTCATTATCATTGTAATTACACTCAAGGAATAACTCTAAAACTAGTTGGGAGTTCATAGCCTTGATAAACTTATCTAAGCACTCTAACTAGTTGATTTATTGTGATATTATTTTCTCTTCTTTTCCTTTGTTAATATCTTGATATTTCTTTTCAAACACATATGAGGAGCTTATCTCAACTTTTAAGCAATAATGCTTGTTTCTAGGCTATGAATCATAGTGGTGATAAAGGAAAACCTTTATATTTTTCACCCAATGCTTAGCAAAAACAACCAAGCCTAAGAACTATTTAGAAACATTAAGTTGTATAAAGTATATGATTTCATAGAATGTTTGAAGATGTACACAACCTAGCAATATATTTCTATAGCTATAGAAACATACAACCTAGCACTAATGTTTGAAACTAAAATTTGAATCTTAGCTATCATTTATAAAGATAGCACTTTGAAACAACATTTACTTAACAAATAATATTTCTAGCACTTACCAAAACACCTTATTCAAGGAAACTAAAAAAAAATAGAACCCTAAGAACAAATAAAACGAAACAAAAGGAAAAAAGACAAAAAAAATGAGACCCAAAAAGGAAATAGAATTAAAGAAACATACTTGAACTAATTACATATAAGGCATATTGAAGGAATACCTAAGCCTAAAAGTAATGTTTTAGAAATTATGCATTAACAAGTAGAGGGATATCTTCACGAGTCATCATTTGTAGCATGTATGTGTTATCCGCAAGGATTTCAGTAATTTGGAAGGGGCCTAACCGTAACTTCCAAAAATGATAATTATCTCCCTTTATCTCGTAGGCTTTACCCAATATAAGCCCATGGAAAATATGTGGAAGGACTTTACTTTAGCTCTTTTTTTAATTTAACGTTTGATTGTACCTTGATGCTTTACAAAGTGCTCAATAGTAGTGTCTCTTTCCTCTTGTAGGTGCAAAATTTTTAGTGATATATCTTATATTCTATCATCAATGTCATCATAATCATAAAAGAATGAGATAGTGTATCTTTAGATACATTGGGAAGATAAGATCTACTATTTAATCTAGTTGATAGGGTGAAGTACTTAAATCATTTTTAAATCTTGACCTATTAGCCCATAAAGCATGTTTTAATTACACATTTTTTTGGCATCCCATTTATTTCTATCTCATTTTTCCTTGATTATATTTTTGGTTTTCTCTTTTCCTTATGCTTCCCAGATTTCATGTCCCATTATTTATAACTAATTTGAGATAATATGCATGGTTTTGTCATGTTTAGTGTTTTCCTTTTTTTCATTGAGTCCTTTCCTTTCATTGGGCCTAACTACCCAAATTCAAAATTCTTAAATTAATTATGGAAATTTTCTAAATCTCCCATCCTATAGTATATCCAAATACGTATCCCTAGTTCAAATTTGGGGAAAATTGAATAAAAATTGACTAAATTATGCTCATGCAGGGTTCTAGTATGCTACCAAACATTGCTTGCAAGATTTTAGTTTTCTAATAAACTTTTGCAAGGATATGCTACTAAATCAGTCCAATATTTTTAGCTAGTTATAAGGTAAAGTTCAATAGTTGATTGGACTTCTGTAAAGGTCAAGAAGAAGGTTAAATGACTAATTTTGTGTTGAAGGTGCAATTGAAATGGGATAATCCATAAAGTTTAGTAGGGCCTTGATCTTCCGCAAGAGACTAAAATAAGCTAAGGTTGAATGCAAAAGTGGGTAAGTGAATTGTCTCAAGGCTAAATAAGTGCAACTCATATGTTAATTAATTTTCTACAAAGGACCTAATGGCGACCAACTTCTTGAATTATTCACTTGGTGGCCAACTTTCCAATATGTCTAATAGCAAGGTGAATACCCACAAGGTTCACATGGATATTGAACTCCCACAAAGGCCTATATGAGAAAGAATAAGCCAATGGAAAGAAAGGTAAGTAAAATGGAAATTTTGAGATTTCACTTGCATATGTACTCTAGCACTTGATTCATCCACAATGATGAATATTGGAAAGTGTATTTCCAAGTAAATATTTCAATGTGGGAGTGGGCTATTGAATTGATCCTAGGATAAATGACTATGGATGTTTTGTATGTTCCAAATGAACCTCCAAAGCCCAAAAATGTGAAGTAATAGTTTTCACCGAGTACTAACACATAAATGAGAAATTAAATGTAACAGTAAAGGGTTACTAAGACTTAAGTGAATCGTACAAAGGCCCAATTTTCACAAGTGCACTTGGGAATCCATTTCTTGTGTGACCTGATGGAGGTCATTTTCCTGTAATAGTTTGGAATGGATGGATGGCCCCCTCTGTTATGTCATTTACACGCAACCACCCTTGCAACAACTTAGATCTCAATCCAATAACACTTCTTAATGGCCTTCAATTCAATTTTGACACATCAAATAGAAATTTTGACACCCATGCTTAACCTTCTTTTGTTAGAGTAGAACCTATTGGATGTGAGTTTGGTAGATTTTATGGGTAATTACACTAAGTTTCACACTCAAACCCATGAATAATCAATGTGTAGATATGGTGGGTATAAAAATAATGTTTTGTACATGCTCATAGGAAATTGTATCAAATCACAAAGGACACATATTATCTAAGGCTTCGTTATGGTTGAGGTTGTTTTTTTTCTGATACAACATGCTCCTTTAACATTTTGCATGCCATCTAATTTTGGGTATATCTACTTTGGTTGATACTTTGAGGAGAGAGAGAGAAAGGATATCAAAAGTTAGTATTTTGGACAAGGGAGGAGTAGTTACAAAACCACTAACAATAGAAAATAATCATAGGAACCCTTAGGGTTTCAACTTCTAGTTGTAGGTAGCATGATTTTTGTATTGTAATGATATGATTTTATCCCAAATATGTAATAACATATTGTAAAAACTGAATATAAAATGATTAAATGCATAATTAACCTTAGTTGAGTGTCTCCTTATGTATGGTACATGCATTTTGAGATGTATTTTTTCTTGTTACTTAATCATATGTCTATAAAATCCTTGCAAATCCTTTTTAAGGTATGTTTTCAACATAATAAAGGAAGTGTATGGGCATGTTTGTGAATTACTAATTAGTTTTGATTAATATTCAACAACCACTTATTGTTTTATAATGTATGTGTAGAGCCTATATTTCCTATGTATTCTAAAAGGCATGGTCTTTTGTGGTGTTTTGATTAAGGTATTACCTTGGTTTTAGTTGATACATATTTTTTTGAATTTAGAGACTCTTTTCCAAATGGATAAAGGTGTCGGTCTATTATTGGATTTTTCTTCCCCATCATCCTCAACAAACTCAAAATACATCAATTTACACATCTTTTCAATTTTATGTGTGTTTGTTTTAACTAGTATTTTTGAATGTGTGTAACAACTTAAGGGTTTATCATGAAACATAATCTCAAAAACCTATATGGTAGATCATCTATTTAATAAGGTGCTAAGACTTCCATGTACAAACTATAACATAGGTATATTGTGACACCAGTATTGAGATATATTGTATAGAGCTAGGAAATAATACATAATACCCAATGATCTTAATCCATTTCCTACATAAACCCAAGAGAGAAAATAATGCATATAAGTAACCATAATGCATAGATAAAATAGACATTCCACAAGATAACATAAGATATACCTTGGGAAAACCCTCAAGAGGGGAAAAAACTAGCCTCCAAAAGCATCCATACTCCATCTATTATTCATAAATAAAGAATACAATAGTTACAATGAATACCTTTGAAGCAACATGCCTCTCCAATGCATCCTCATGTTTCCAAGCAGGAATCCACACATCCCATGCCATGCTTCACATATGCACTCCTCAGAAAGACTCAATAATGACATCCCACTCACCCAACCAACCTTAACCACTAAACATGTGCTTGCTTTTATAGATTCAAGCTCACACAAATACAACCAAGTGGTAAGATAAAACCATGTGCAAAAAAACCAGTAACATATTGGGTACTAAGTTTTCACTTTATTAAATATTTTCTCCAATATTAAATTATTATCACATGTCTCCCACACATTAAATAATAATACAATTTATTACAATACAACATAAAGTGGTCCTCAAATAATTACCTAGTGTGATTAACCACACCACCTAGATGCATCACAACTAGATAATTATTTAATTACAACATTATAATATATCAAATTATGCAATGGTCTACAACAACATATCCCAACATTCTCCCACTTGTTGTATACATTGCATAAGGGATAAATCAATGAAATACATCATCATAGCCATACATGTAACCACATGAATCTCAAACATGCTCTCGTGCTCAATCAAGATACCTACAATAATAACAAAGTGACTACCATCTCAAGAAAGGGCTCCTCTCATCCTCCAACATGCCAAAGTGATGATGCACCAATCCAAGAACACTAGCATCAAATCCAAGTGCTAACAAAGGCTCCAAATAAGTTGTTTTCAAGTAAAAACCAGCATGATTAGAAATAACATCCACAACACATGCTAATGCATCCAACCATGTTGGAAACATAAGGGCAGACAACTGAGAGGGGGGGTGAATCAGTTGTCACAAAATTTAAAAATTATTCAACTCATTAACATTATTCTATGATCTGATTAATAACCATGAAATCATAAATCATCAACACATCAAAAACACACATAACACCAAGATTTTTTATGTGGAAACCCTATTAGGGGAAAAACCATGGTGGAGGTCAGTCCATAAGATTATACCCTATTAAAAGTATAAGAAATAAAAATATGAGGAATGCAATGCACATGCATTCAGAAAAATTGCCTAGAGCTCACTACTCAATTACAATATGGCTAACCACCCAAAGGAAGGCACACTATCTTATAGAAAGAATCAGATTACATCCGTAGGGATTTGAACTAATAAAATAGCATCTGTTAATGCCTAGTTACAATTTCAGTTAAGCGCATGAACACTTCTTTACTCTTCTTCACTCTTCTTCACACTCTACTCTACCTTCAAATGATTTAAATCAATATTCACACATATACACATAGAAGAACACTCTATCATCCACTTGTACACTTCAATTCGAATAAACAATCACTCTTATATATCTGCAACAAGAAATTTCACCCCTACATGTCTGCCTCAACAAAAATAATGAAATCAATATAAACTATCAGCCCAAAATACTAAAGATTATTAATGAAAATCAACCAAGGTCAGCCACAACTTAGTGAAGACCCAAATCAACATCTCTAGTGTGAAAACACTTCAATTAATTACTCCTTGAAGATGCACAACATGCTACAACCACCATGTCGGCCAAGAACAAGAAAAATATCAACACGCAAGAGAAAATCGCCAACCACGAGCACAACGATCAATGTGGATGTGCAACAAAGATAGAACATGACCTAGAAGCATCCACAAACATCAAGAATCACCAAAGAAGCATCTACAACAACTGAACTAACTGAAATTGCATCATCTTCAATCAGGAACACAAATGGAAGCAACAGAAAAATTGTTAGAATATAAATCTTCATAACTCAATCAAATCTTCATGCAGATCTCTGAAACTTGACGTAGATAAACTAGATGCACTTAGCAACAAACCCTTTAGTCCACAACCTCTGATCATCAATGTGTATAACTTACTGACATACTAAACTTCACTTCACCACTAACAACCTACAACTCATCTCATTACAATTTTCTCAATATCCTCAATATATATAGCTTCTAATGAATTAATACTAATAGTGTTGACATCAATGACAACCACATATCAGCAACACAACCACAACATACAACAATCTCCCCCTTTGGCATTGATGGAAACACATGATGTGAAAAACACCATCAACATAGCTAACTCTTGACACTTACTCCCCCTTAGACTCTAACTCATTTTCTCCTCAACTCTTCCACATGATCTTCTCCCCACAAGGCTCTTCTCCCTAGATAATTCACAATTTTTCACATGACTCTTCTTCCCCTTTGAAATCAATGACAAAGATCTCTAAGCTCCACACAAACTCTATACCACATATCTAAGAATTTGAACATCTGACTACTCCCCTTGAGTAGCAGCCACCACAAAATAAATCCAAAACAAGATATGACTATGAAATGCATGGACTGATGCAATGCATCCTTAGTTCTTATTAGGAGGGGTAATCACCCCTAACTTCCCTCTGAGATACTCAAAATTATCCTTAGGCAATGGCTTGGTAAATATTTCTGCAATTTGCTCCTTAGTAGGCACATACTCCAGTCTAACTTCCTTTTCACTCACCTTCTCCCTCAAAAAGTGAAACTTAATAGATATATTCTTTGTTTTTTAATGCAACACCAGATTCTTAGAAATGTTAATAGCACTTGAATTATCATAGAATATAGTAATAGGCTCATTATACACAACTCTGATATCCTTCAACATTTGTTTCATCCACGGGACTTGAGTACAATTGTTAGTAGTAGCAATGTATTCAGCCTCTGCAGTAGATAAGGAAATGGCATTTTGCTTCTTACTTAACCAAGAAATCAACTTCTTACCCAAGAAAAATGTTCCACCACTAGTACTTTTCTTGTCATTTACACATCTTGCCCAATAAACATCAATAATGGCACTCAAAGTAAGATCATCATCTTTAGGATACCATAGGAAAAATTAAACTATTCCCTTCAAGTATCTGAAAATTCTCTTCACAACAGTCACTTGAGATTCCTTCGGATCAGCTTGAAATCTTGCAACAATACATAAAACATTCATGATATCAAGCCTAGTTTGAGTTAGATACAACAATCCACCAATCATTGATCTATATTTTGTTTGATTTTCCTTCAGAGAATCATCTTTTTTTGTCAACTTGCATCCAGTCACCATAGGTGTACCAACTAGCTTTGAATCTTCCATACCAAACTTCTTCAGTAATTCCTTCACATACTTGGATTGAGATATAAAAATCCCTTTTTCTAACTGAGTAATTTTCAATCCCAAAAATAATTTCATCTCACTAATCATAGACATCTCAAATTCATTTTGTATCTCATTAGAAAACTTCATGCACAAACCAACATATCCTCCAAAAATGATATCATCAACAAAGACTTCAGCAATCAAATCTTTATTACCATTCTTGAAATACAGATTACTATCAGAAGTACCTTTGTTAAATCCAAGCTTCAACAAATACTTGTCCAATCTGGCATACCATGCTCTAGGGGATTTTTTGATTCCATACAATGCTTTATTCAATTGACACACCATATCTCCTTTATCAGTCAACTGGAATCCATCAGGTTGCTCAACATAGACTTCTTCTTCCAATTCACCATTCAGAAAAGTTGACTTGACATCCATTTGATAAACCTTGTAGTTCTTGTAAGTAGCATATGAAAGATATAATATTACAACTTCAATTCTAGCAACAGGGGAAAAAGTCTCTTCAAATTCAATTCCTTCCATCTATGAATATCCTTTGCATACCAGTCTTGCTTTGTTTCTAGCCACTTCTCCTTGCCCATTCAGTTTGTTTTTAAAGACCCATTTAGTTCCAACGACATTCTTATCCTTAGGTCTAAGAAAAAGAATCAATGTATCATTCTTCTCAAATTTTTTTAACTCCTCTTTCATTTCTTTGACCCAATGCCCATCTTTTCATGCTTCATTCACAGTAGTAGACTCAATCTTTAAAATCAAGCAGTACTCTTCTACAATCTTTCTCCTAGTATGGAAACCTTTGTTCTTATCACCTATAATCTAATCTTCTGAATGATTCAATCTTACATACCTCAGAGTCTTCTTAGGATGTTCTTCAACTTCAGGCTCTTGTGTTCTCTCTTCTATAATTTCACTAGTTTCTACTTCCTCTTGATTTTCTTGATTCACCGGATTGATTTGCACTTGATTTGTTGTATGTACTTTCTTTCTTTTGTTTTTACTATCATCCTGATCATCAAAATCATATCCACAAGTTTTGGATGGTGTACCTAAGTCTTCATCAACCTTGACATTTTCACTTTCAACCATTTTCCTCAATATTTTATTGTAACATCAATAGGCCTTGCTATTAGTAGAATAACCTAGAAAGATACCTTCATCAATACTAGCATCAAAATTTCCTATGTCTTCATCTCTCTTGATATAACATTGGCTTCCAAATATTTTGAAATATTTAATAGTAGGATTTTGACCAATCCATAGCTCAAAAGGGGTCTTACCAATATCACCTTTGATTTGTACCTAGTTGAGTGTGTACACAGTAGTACTCACAGCTTCTCTCTAGTAGATATGAGGGACATTTCCTTCCAACATTATAGTTCTAGCAGTATCTTCAATTTTTTTTTCTTCCTTTCCACAACTCCATTTTACTGAGGGGTCCACAGTGTAGATAATTGTCTCTTTATTCCATGCTCTTCACAAAAAGAATTAAATTCACCAGAAGTGAATTCACCACCTCTATCTGATCTCAGACATTTAATCTTCAAACCTATCTTTATCTCAACCATAGCCTTAAAGGTATTGAACTTTTCCAGTGCTTAATATTTCTCCCTTAAGAAAGTAACCCGCACCATTCTTGAATAATCATCAATAATGAAATTCTTGTAACCTTGTAAACTTCTAACCTTAGAGGGACCACACAGATCAATATGCACAAGCTCCAACAATTCATTTGAAAAATGTTGTTTGCTTCGAAATGAAATTCTAGTTTGCTTTCCTAACTGGCATTCATGCATATGGCATTAGTAGGTTTCACTAACTTAGGTAGATCTCTCACAACCTTAGTAGAACTTATCTTGACAATATTATCAAAGTTAACATGACACATTCTCCTATGCCATAACCAACTTTCATCAACTTGAGCAATCAAGCAACTTTTACTAGCAAAACTCAAGTGAAAGATATTACCTTTTGTTTTTGTACCTGATGCAATTACATTTCTAGAACTCAATATTTTTCACTTTCCATCCTTGAAATGAAGATTGTATCCCTTATCAACCATATAACCAACACTTAAAAGATTATGCTTCAAGCCTTCCACATACAGGACATCATCAGTATTATGCCTGCCATCAAGAGAAATGCATCCTCTTCCATGGATCATACCAGTTGTATTATCACCAAATCTCACAACACCACCATCATACTTTTCCAAGCTCACAAACTTACTTTTATCTCCTGTCATATGATGTGAACATCCACTGTTAATCACCCATTCATTTTTCTCTTCAACTTGAGTAGCTAGGGCTTTCTCCACATTTGTACAACTAGTAGATTCAGTAGATGCAAGATTATTTTCCTTGATAGCAATAAATACCCATTCATCATCACTTCTATTTCCTTTATCATATTCGTCATCTATCATACCTTCATCAGTAGCATAGTAACACTTCTTTTGAAATCTAGGCTTGTTATGTCTTAGTTTAGGAGTTCTTTTCAAACACCTTGATGCAAAATGGCCTATATTATTGCAAGAAAAACACTTAAGAGGCATTTTTCCTTCATACTTACCTTTTCCTCTCGGTACTCTTTTGACAATAAGTGCTTCTAGCTCTTCTAGCTCTCTTTCTTCTTCTTCAATCTATCTAATTTCATCCTCATAATTGAATGTCTTTATAAATGAACTCTCACCCAGATCATATCTATGTCTATCTCTTCTAGAAGTAGTAGCCTTAAATGCATATTCAACCTTAGGAAGGGCATCACCAAATTCACTCAACTCAAAAGCAATAAGCTTACCAACCAACATATCTCTAGTTATAGTTGTTACAGTCCAAAGCTCTTCAATAGCAATGCTAGCTTTGACTTTGTAAGAATCAGGCAAGGATCTAAGCACTTTAGCAACAATCTTTGATTCATCTATCTATCCACCAACACATCTGATACCACAGACAAGTTCATTCACTCTTTGCATAAAAATAGTAATTTTCTCATCATCACCCATTCTCAACCTTTCATATTTCCCTTTTAGACTTTGTAACTTAGAAATCTTCACATTAGTATCACCTTCATAAAAGGTTTCCAACTTTTTCTAGATCTTATAAGCAATCTTTAGATCCATAACATTTGTCATCTCGGAATCAATCAAGGCACTCAACAATGCTTCCTTAGCCCTGATATTATACTCAACATCTTTAATCTCAGCAGTAGTAGTAGGACCATTCTAAGGAATAACATATCTATTACTTGTAATGCTCTAGTAGGGTTCACCAATGCATCTCAGATGGCACTCCATTCAAGCCTTCCATAAAGAATAATTTGTTCCATCAAATCTCATACTATCCTTCTTGTAAGTCGTCATCCCGTATCACCTCAAACTATTAAACTTCTTCCAAGGAACCTACTCTGATACCAATTGTTGGCAACACAAGAGTAGACAACTAAGAGGGGGGTGAATCAGTTGTCACAAAATTTAAAACTTATTCAACTCATTAACATTATTCTCTGATTTGATTAATAACCATGAAAGCATAAATCATCAATACATCAAAAACACACATAACACAAAGATTTTTTACGTGGAAACCCCATTAGGGGAAAAACCACATTGGAGGTCAGTCCACAAGATTATACCCTATTAAAAGTATAAGAAATGAAAATATGGGGAATGTACATGCATTCAAGCACACTACCTAGAGCTCACTGCTCAATTACAATAGGGATAACCGCCCAAAGGAAGACACACTCTCTTACAAAAAGAATCAGATTACATCTGCAAGGATTTGAACTAATAGAATAGCATCTGCTAATGCCTAATCATAGTTCTAGTTAAGCACATGAACACTTCTTTACTCTTCTTCACTCTTCACACCCTGCTCTTACTTTGAATGATTTAAATCAATATTTGCACATATACATATAGAAGCACACTCTGGAATCCACTCACACACTTCAATTCGAATAAGCAATCGCTCTTATATATCTACAACAAGAAATTTCACCCTTACATGTCAGGCTCAACAAAAATAATAAAATGAATATAAACTGTCGGCCCAAAATACTAAAGATTATTAATGCAAATAAACCAAGGTTGGCCACAACTTAGTGAAGACCCAAATCAACATCATCAATGTGAAAACACTTCAATTAATTACTCCTCAAAGATCCACAACAAGCTACAACCACCATGTCAACCAAGAACAAGAAAAACATGAACATGCAAGAGAAAATCACCAACCACAAGCACAACAATCAATGCAGACATACAACAAAGATAGAGAATGATCTTGAAGCATCCATAAACATCACGAATCACCAAAGAAGCATCTAAAACAACTAAATTAACTGAAATCACATCATCTTCAATTAGGAACACAAACTGAAGCAATAGAAACACTGTCAGAATATAAATCTTCATAACTTGATCAAATCTTCACGTGGATCTCTAAAACTTGACGTGAATAAACTAGATACACTCAGCAACAAACCCTTTAGTCCACAACCTCTGATCATCAACATACATAACTTACTGACATACTAAACTTCACTTCACCACTAACAACCTGCAACTCATCTCAATACAATTTTCTCAATATCCTCGACATATACAACTTCTAATGAATTAATGCTAATAGTGTTGACATCAATGACAAAAACATATCAGAAACACAACCACAACATCCAAAAAACCATCCATACCTCCTAGCTATCAACAACATCAGTAAACTCATGCCAACAACATATGCAACCCATAAACCGAAATCACAAGCTCCTTGTATCAAACATGTCAATGAAGAACATACATATCCATGAACTCCCACTGCATGAGTAATGTCAAAGAATACAAAGTATACCAATCAACACTATACCAAGGTTTGATAAATAATTAACAATGAAGTACCAAAAACAATCACAATGATCTACACATGCAACACCAATATTTGCATACTCTCTCACAATATATTGTCACCATCCTCCCAAATCATATGAACATGAACCTATAGGAAGGAACCATAAAGAGAGAAAACCTATAAACTATAACATGTCCTTCTACCAACACCTCAAAAGTGCAATGTTGTGTCAAGTATGATCTCCTAACAACCTCCAATGAGAAACCTCAACAACACTCAAACCAACATTCAATCTCTTAGATCAAACAACATATGAATCATGTAAATTCCAACATGGATGTAAGCCTCTCTAACCAAGAAGATCAAACTCAAATTAACCATTCCCAAATCAAGAAATCAGCCCACTAACCATCCAATCCTCATCAATGAATGATATCATAAAATTAAATGCACAAGGAGATAGCCATGCCAAAAAATATCTCTAAATGAATCCTCTAGAATGAGTTATTCATAGCTCAAGATCCATATCTATGAAAGATAAAGCATCATAAACTCATGCTAAACAATCCTCAAATGAGCCTCCCAAATAAATTTGCATGACTCTACTCAATCCCATGAGAAATCAAAGAATGAAACATAACACATCTGAAAGAAATAATGGGAAAAATTTGGTGTAATTAAGATAATCACTTGATAATTAATTATTCATTAAATAATTATTAAATCCCTTATTACTTTAGTTCACCTAAGCTAAATTTAGGAGTTCTTTTTTATTATTAGTTTGAACTAAATATAGGACAAGTTCTCTCATTGCATGAGATTAGAACACATGTCACTATCTAGTCAAATCCTCATCTAGAGTTTTCTTTTGCATGCTTTTATAAATATTTCACATTCATTTTAATAATTAATTCAAAACCATTCAGGTTAATACATAGAAAATTAGTTGCTCTTTTGGATTCAATATTTTCTCTCTTGGTTGCATAACAAGTCAATTGCTTTGATCTTTCTTTTGTGATAGGATAAATTTTTGCAAGTGATTTTTGGGTGTTGTGTCTAGTTTAATAATCAACTTCAATAGCAAATACCTCTCAAATGATAAATCACTGAGTCGACCAAGAGTGAGGAATGAGAATACTCCTCTAGGATAAACAAGTCATCATGACTCACTCCAAGAACAATCTTCTCTATCGATCGATCATGAACTCACATCTATATCCAAGTGAAATCTCCTCGGTCTTCCTATTGAAACCTCCAAAGAGTAAATGTCTCAAGAAAATGTCTCTAATCATAAGAGAACTTCAGCCTCACCTAAATCTCCAAGTATCCATGAGCACCTGTTACCAAATAAATACATGCCAAACTCCAAATACAACATAGCACCATCATGAAGTAATCAAGAAAATGATCATGTACTCAATACAAAAAGAACCACCAAGATTAATTTCAAAGCTCTAACTGCATAATTAGGAACCTATCATGACATCACAATCTAACCATCTCCTCCTAGGAGATCACATACACCAATGCATACATCTTGGTCTCAAGAGAATCCATATCATGCCAAAACTCTAATCTAACATCAAAAGTAAACCATGACATAATATCAAACACACTCTAAACCAAAAACTCATGTTTCTAATCATATGAAGCTAACGATCACCAATGATGCATCCACATCACTACCAATAACTCCTACTAAATTGTGATACAAAGCTACTCCACGAGGACCAACGATGAAGCAACAATAGTCTACCACCACATTTCTCAAAAAATGGTGTGTTGGATGCATGCACATTGTGCAAACATCTACATGACATGCTAGCATCCATGAGGTTTTCCAAGTTTAAAATGTAGAATCTTGGAATCTTGACTCATGACATGTGTCCTTACAATCAAAATTTCAAGTGTAATGGCTCCTCCTACCTCTTGCAGCAACAAAAATCTCCCTTTTCTCTCATTTTGGGGGTTCCTTCTCCTTCTGAGACTTTATCTCACTCTATTCTCTACTTCTCCTTCTTGCAATATCACTTCTATAGTGAAGTTTTGCTAGTCTGAGGTCCCTCCAACAACCAAAGCTCTCTTGAAAGCATTCAACAGTGCATTCGTGCATTCAAGAGGGGGATGAGGATTATTGGTAACTCTCTCTTGCTCTTATCTATTTGAAAATATATTACTCTATTCATTTTTCTACTTTGTGGTATGGGTTCTCCTCCTTCAGCAGGGATTGCTTTTACCACTCCTTATTGTAGGAGTTTATGGTGAACTCCTAAAACACCCCAAGATCACCTACAAGACAAAATAACTTCCATAAGAGAGAAATTGCAGAAATATCATCATATCATGAAGATGCAAGAATTTTAAATTGAATATGGAAAAGTACATATGAATCCTTGCTTATAGAGGAAAGGTTGAGATGTAGTATGTAATATGATGTTGACATGTGTCATAACCTTATGATATGTGTCAACTAACTAACTAGCTAGGAAATGATGTTAGATAAGATAAAACTTCTAGAAAAGACAACTCATCCTTCTAGAAGGAATCTTATATCCTAAGCAAACATGTGAACCTATCACCTAGTAAATGATACCTAGGAATATAATTAAATGCCTAAGTAAACTTAACATACAAATAAGTCCCCTAGTAATGAATTAATTAGGTACAAGACTTTATTTACACCAACACCCCCCTTGTAGGAGTTTATGGTGAACTCCTCAAACACACTAGGATCACCTACAAGATAAAATAACTTTCACAAAAGAGAAATGGTAGAAATATCATGCTATCATTAAGATGTAAGAATGCCAAATTGAATATGGAAAAGTACATATGAAGCCTTGCTTATATAGGAAAGGTTGAGATGTAGTATGTAATATGATGTTGACATGTGACAACTTACTAACTACCTAGGAAATGATGCTAGATAAGATAAGACTTCTAGAAAAGACAACTAATCCTTCTAGAAGGAATCTTATATCCTCCGAAAACATGTGAACCTATCACCTAGTAAATGATACCTAGGAATATAGTTAAATGCCTAAGTAAAATTATGTAAGTGTAATTAAATAATTAATTACACCAACACCCCCCCCCATAAGTGCAACTTGGGAATGAAATTATTATGCAAATGATGCAAAGATGCAATGATGGGTCCCAGCTACGAGGCCATGTTAGGTACCCATGTACAAATCCAAATGAAATGCAATCTCTCACAAATGAAGAAAAGGAGAAAAACCAGTGGGACAAAAATCCTCTCCAAAAGAGAGATGAAATGAAAAAAAATAATGATATCCATCACAAATCCAATCAATCTCCATCCACACAAAGGATGAAAAGAGATACCATTTAGCCCCCCATAATGAGATAACTTGCTGCAAGAGAATCACTAGAAGTACATTGTGGAGTAACACCGGAATCCTCAATTTGACAAGCAAGGAAAGATACTTATGTTTGCTAGAAACCATATTAGAGTCACTCAAGGACTCAAGTCGGAATCATGAAAAGAAACAGCAGATCCGATGCCAAGGAATGCTAGAAAACTCACAAACCAGCAAAATTTTGGAATCTATGAAGCAATAGTTGATTGAAAGATGATTTGGGATTGAAATGAAGTGTAGAGAAAATGCAAACCTAATGCACACAAAAAAGGAAATAGTGTATGCACTGATGAATGTTCACATTTGCCTCCATGATGAAAAATAACCTCAATTTTTTGTATATGAAAAAATATGAAAAAATGGCCTACACCACTATGAAGTGCTCAAAACTAGCTTTCTGTCGATATCTTGTTTGCCAAAAACAAACACCATGGCCAAAAGTTATGAATTTTTCAAAAAGACTAAATTTATCTTGTAGGAAATGGGTTTTCTAGCAAAAAAAGTTTACTTCTGATTTAATTTCTGAAAAAACTGTTCATATTGAGTAGACAATAATAGAAACCCTAAAATATTTTGATCTAAAGAACAAAACCCAGAAATGGTTTTTTGATCCAACTGTTGGAAATTGTGCCTCAACTTGCTGGCTTGTATCTCTGTTCAAGTCTTCATTGTTGGCCGATCATTGGAGTTCCTAAGTTTGTAAGCTTCTCATAGAGTTTGAAAGTTTTGTAATTTCCCGATTGACTGACTTCCTTCATTGTCGTGGCATTTGGGAACTTTCTAACCAACAGTGGGAGTTATGAAGTTTGTGTTTTCTCTAATTGAGCGACAAGCTGATGGATGTGGGGACCACTTGGAATTCTAGGAGACTTGTTGAGAATATTGTAGATTCCCATCTTGATTGTCTAGAAATGCACAAGCAGTGAATACGTGTCATGGTGGAGACCACAAGGAATGACCAACAGTTCGATGTGATGAACTTTGGTGTAACCTCTTGCTGATGGTGTTGCTCTTGCCGATAGACTGGTTGGAGTGATATGAACTATTGGGTATACCTTCGGTGTGATCTCCTGCCAATGATTGTTGGTCTCACCGACAGATAGGTGCTTTTGATGAGAACTCTTGCCGATGGTTTTCCTCTCACCGACGGGTATGAACATTGGTATGACATAAAGGTTCTATAAGACTCTTAGCGATAGAAAAACTCTTGCCGATAGATCTGCACAAGCTGGATTTGTGTTCGGTATGATGTCTCACCGATAGCGATGATCATGCCAATGGTTCTGTGATCGGGGAGACACGGCCTAGTGTCTCACTAACATGCAATTTTGTTTGAACGCTTTGACTGAACAATTGTCTGACATGGTCTATTTTGAACCAATGAGAGAAGCAGAATGTGAACCGTTGGTAGTTGAATAGTTGTGACCATTCCTATGTGGAAGATCAATAGACCATGAACAGAATGATATATACTCTATAACTGATGACAATGATTGGTTCAGGTAGTGGTGATTTATGTTCGATACTGAACATGGATTGATCTGAGTGGGTTCATTGTATGCGTCTGAGAGCATTTGTGAGATTAATGTTTTGTACAAGATTGATCAGTGAATGTTGTTGTTGTAAATTGGCATCAGAAAGTTAAGTGTGAACTCTATATGTAATTTTCAATACTGTAATACAAAGAGGCTTTTTTTTGGTGTGGTGGGTTTTTTTCCCGTAAGAGTTTTCCCACGTAAATCTGGTGTCCAATTGTGTATGTGTTCATTTCTCTTTTCTATTAATTCTTCTCAAGTGTATTTTATTGAACTGTAATTGCAAAATTTAAAGTCATATCTACATTCTTCCCTGAGGTTTTGGCATTAGGAGAGTTTGTTCCACACCTAAGCTTTCCTTACAAGTGGTATCAGAGCCTCACCAGTTGTGTTATCCTTGTGGGTATGTTGGGTTTTTTGTGTCAATTCTATTCAGTGGGAGTCTTGTAGAAGTCTGGTAATTCGAATTATAGATTAAGATGGCAAGCACGCCAGGAAAGATTGAAATTGAGAAATTCAATGGCAACAATTTTGA
The DNA here is from genome assembly GCA_007258455.2 of Sequoia sempervirens. Taxonomy (NCBI): domain Eukaryota; kingdom Viridiplantae; phylum Streptophyta; class Pinopsida; order Cupressales; family Cupressaceae; genus Sequoia; species Sequoia sempervirens. The sequence continues at coordinate 720,522,994 of VDFB02193867.1, forward strand.
GTTGTGAAAACTTAAAATGGAAGATCTATTAGTTGACCATGATCTTTGCCTTGTTGTGTCTGGATTGAAACCTATAGGCATGAAGCAATAGGATTGGGACCTTGCAGATCAAAAATCAAAGGGGTTGATAAGGCTTTGTTTAGCATACTTTGTTCTTCTAAATGTTCATGAAGAAAAGACATCTTCTTTGTGGAAAAGACTAGGAGCTATTTATTAGGGCAAGTCCTTGGTGAATAAGTTGTTCTTGAGAAAGAAGTTGTATTCTTTGAAAATGCAAGAAGGAGCATTTATTGCTGATCATTTGAATGATTTCAACATGCTGATTGCTCAATTAGCACCTGTGGGCGTGAATATTCATGAAGAAGATCATTGTATGCTATTGTTTTGTTCTTTGCCAAATTCTTGGGATCACTTGGTGATGGCTATTGGGAGTATGACATCCACTTTTAAGATGGAAGATGTTGTTTCTTCTTTGTTATCAAAAGAGATGAGAAGAAAATATTTTGAGATGGTAAAGGAGGCTCTTGTTGTTAGACGTAGATCGAAAGAAAAAGGCAAGAAGAAGGACAAGAAGTCCAAATCAAAATCAGAAGGGAGATCAAAGTCTCTTGGCAAGAAGTCCAAGGTGAAGTGCTAGAATTGTGGGCAACTTGGTCATTTCCAAAAGGATTGCAAAGAGGAGAAAAAGAAGAGGATGAATTCTTCCGACAATGATTCTTCTCAGAGTGATGCAGACGCTTTCATTGCAGCCTTGGCTACATAGGCATTAGATGATGCCTGGCTGATTGATTCTGGAGCATCTTTCCACATGACATCTCATAGAGACTGGTTCACTAAGTATGAAAAATATGATGGTGGAAGGGTGTATTTGGCAAGCGATTCATCTCTGGAAATAGTTGGCCATGGAAGAGTCAGAATTCAGTTCACTGATGGAAGAGTGAAGGGAATCAATGATGTAATGCATATACCAAGTATGGCTCAAAATTTAATATCTGTTAGTAAGCTGAACGATGTTGGAGTGCAAGTCAACTTCTTTGGAAATGGCTACAAAATGACTAGAGTCTCAATGGTGCTAGCTAGGGGGGCTCAAATTGGTACCTTGTATAAGCTGGATGCACTTTCTATGCAATGCAATAGTGTCTCTACAAAGTCATAGAAGGCTACTCATGGAGAAAAGGAGGAAAAGGTTCCTGATAGTTAAACTTCCAGTAGAAAATACTATGCTTTGGCATCATAGGCTAGGCCACATTGGAGAAAAAGGTTTAAAAACCTTGTAAAATAAAAACCTAGTTGAAGGGCTTGAAGACTGTAACCTTGAATTCAAATTTTGTAAACATTGTATATATGGTAAACAACATCGTGTTTCATTCTACTCCTGTCCTCACAAATCTTCTGGTTTACTTGATTATGTACATTTAGATGTTTTTGGTTCAGTAAATGTTCCTTCTTTGTCTAAATCAAGATATTATGTATCGTTCATTGATGATTATTCAAGAAGGGCATTTGTTTATTTTTTGAAAAGTAAATCAGAAGTGTTTAGTTATTTTAAGGAATTTAAAAACCTTGTGGAAAATCAGACTGGAAGAAAAATAAAAATTTTAAGGACTGACAATGGCGGTGAGTTTTGTTCTGATGAGTTCGAAAGGTACTATAAATATCATGGGATTAAAATACATAAAACTACACCCTACACTCCGCAACAAAATGGAGTTGTTGAAAGGTTCAACAGGACAATAATGGAAACAGCACGAAGTATGCTAAGTAGTGTTGGATTGGAGGAGAAGTTTTGGGCTGAGGCAGTTGCAACATCATGTTACTTAATAAACCATTCTCCTAATTCTGCTCTTATTAAGAAAACACCTTTGGAAGCATGGTCTGGAAAGAAGCCCTCTCTGAGACATATTTGTGTCTTTGGTTGTGAGGCATATGCATATGTGTTGAATGAAAAAAGGTCTAAATTGGAAAACAAGGCTGTTAAATGTATTTTTATTGGTTATAGTGCTGGCATAAAAGGATACAAGCTTTGGAATCCTGATACGGAGAAGGTTCTATACAACAAAAGTGTTATTTTTCGTGAATTGAAGCCTTCTACTTTGGATCTGTAGTCAGAGACAAAATCAGAAAATAAAAAGGATGTAGTTGAAATTCCTCCAACACCAGATAAAGAGGAATTGAAAATTCAAAATGTACCTGAAACTAAGGAGAGCTCAAGTAGTTCTAAGAGTTCTGAAGAAGAAGAAGAAGAACCTCAGCCTATGAGGAGGTCAACACGTGAAACAAAGTAACCTAATACGTATGGGTTTTCTTTGTTAGATTCTACTTGTGCCTATGCTTTAATTTCTAGCACTGATGAGCCTAGGGCTGTGAAAGAGGCATTTGGATTGTCTAATTCAAACTCTTGGTTGGAAGCCATGAATGAAGAAATGGAATCATTAGAAAAGAATGATACTTGGAGTTTGGTACCCTTGCCTGAAGGCAGAAAAGTTGTTGGCTATAAATGGGTATTTAAAAATAAAATAGGTCTGGATGGCAGTGTGGAAAAGTATAAGGCAAGGTTGGTTGCAAAGGGGTATTCCTAGGTAGATGGAATTGATTATGGAGAAATATTTTCTCTTGTAGCTAAGTTGACGTCTATCAGATTTCTTTTGTCACTTGCAGCAGCGTATGACTTAGTGGTTGAATAGATGGATGTGAAGACAACATTTCTTCATGGTGACCTTGAAGAAGAAATTTACATGTCCTAGCCTAAGCACTTTGTGGAAAAAGGTAAAGAAAAACTAGTTTGCAAGTTGAAAAAATATTTGTATGGATTAAAACAATCTCCTAGAATGTGGTACTAGAAGTTTGACACTTTTGTTTTGTCATTGAGATTTGTAAGATGAAATCTGATCATTGTGTGTACTACAAAGCTGAAAATGATCGTGTTCTTATTATTGCTTTCTATGTTGATGATATGTTGTTCATAGGAAATAGTAAGTTAATGATTTTTGATCTAAAATCTTAGTTGTCTACAAAGTTCGAAATGAAAGATCTTGGTGCATCCAGGTATATTCTAGGAATGGAAATAACCAGGGACATGAAGAGTAGAAAACTTTGTCTTAGTCAAAGTAAGTATATTAATACTGTTCTGGAGAGATTTTGTATGATTGAGTGCAAGAAGCTAGTTGTTTCAGTTTGCAGGGAACGAAGCTATCTGTTGAAGACTGTCCAAAATCTCCTACTAAGATGGAGGACATGACCAGAGTGCCTTATGCTAGTGCAGTTGATAGTTTAATGTATGCAATGGTATGTACAAGGCCATACATTGCCCAAGCAGTGGGAGTACTTAGTCGTTTTATGGAAAATACTGGAAGGACACATTGGGATGCTGTGAAAAGAGTGTTTAGATATCTAAAGGGCACTTCAAAATATGCTTTGTGTTACCATGGAAATTTGGTTGAATCACGGAGGACTCTCAGCATTTGAGGCTATGTGGATTCTGATTGGGGAGGGGACATTGACAGCAGAAGATCCACCAGTGGATATATTTTCATGATGAATGGTGGTGCAGTTAGTTGGATGAGTAAGCGGCAGGTTGTAGTCACTTTGTCCACTACAGAGGCAGAATAAATGGCAGCAACACATGCCTGTAAAGAAGTAATTTGGTTAAAATGTTTGTGTTCTAACATTAGGTTTCATGCAGGGAAAATTGCAAATTACTGTGATAGTCAGAGTGCTATTTGTTTGGCGAAAAATCCTACTTTCCATGCCAAGACGAAACATATTGATGTGTAGTATCATTTTGTACGAGATATGGTGGAAGATGGAAAGGTCTCTTTAGAAAAGTGGATACTCTAGAAAATGTTGCAGATGCATTGACAAAACTAGTGAGCATAGACAAGTATAGGTGGTGTGCCAGTTCGATGGGCCTTGGAGCCCATGACCTTCATGAACATTGAGTTTGAAGGAAGCCAGTAAGTCTTCATCAAGTGGGAGATTGTTGGAAATTGTGCCTCAACTTGCTAGCTTGTATATATGTTCAAGTCTTCATTGCCAGTCGATCGCTGGAGTTCCTAAGTTTGTAACCTTGTTGTGGAGTTTGAAAGTTTTTCAATTTCCTGACTGACTGACTTCCTTCGTTGTCACAGCATTTGGGAACTTTCTAACCAGTAGTGGGAGTTATGAAGTTTGTGTTTTCTCTGATTAAGTGACAAGCTGACAGATGTGGGGACCACTTGGAATTCTGGGAGACTTGTTGAGAATATTGTAGATTCCTAGCTTGATTCTCCAAAAATGCACAAGCAGTGAATGCGTGTCATGGTGGAGACCACAAGGAATGACCAACAGTTCGATGCGATGAACTTCGGTGTAACCTCTTTCCAATGGTGTTGCTCTTGCCGATAGACTAGTTGGAGTAATATGAACTGTTGGGTATGCCTTCGGTGTGATCTCCTACTGATGACTGTTGGTCTCACTGACAGATAGGTGCTTTCGGTGAGAACTCTTGCTGATGGTTTTCCTCTCGCTGATGGGTATGAACATCGGTATGACATAAAGGTTCTATAAGACTCTTAGCGATAGCGAAACTCTTTTCGATAGATCTGCACAGGCTAGATTTGTGTTCGGTAAGATTTCTTGCTGATAGCGATGATCATGTCGATGGTTCTATGATCAGGCATTCTGGAATCGGGGAGACATGGCCTGGTGTCTCACCGACATGCGATTTTGTTTGAACACTTTGACCAAATGACTGTCTAATGTGGTCTATTTTGAACCAATGAGAGAATCAGAATGTGAACCATTGGTAGTTGAATAGTTGTGACCGTTCCTATGTGGAAGATCAACAGACCATGAATAGAATGAGATAATACTCTATAACTAATGAAAATGATCAGTTCGGGTAGTGGTGATTTATGTTGGATACTAAACACAGATTGATCTGAGTGGGTTCATTATATGCATCTGAGAGCATTTGTGAGATTAATGTTGTGTACAAGATTGATCAGTGAATGTTGCTGATGTAAATTGACATCAGAAAGTTAAGTCTAAACTCTGTATGTAATTTTCTTTACTGTAATACAAAGAGGCTTTTTTTGGTGTGGTGGGTTTTTTTCCTGTAAGGGTTTTCCTATGTAAATTTGGTGTCCAATTGTGTATGTGTTCATTTCTCTTTTCTATTAATTCTTTTCAAGTGTATCTTATTGAACTGTAATTGCAAAATTTAAATTCATATATGCATTCTTCCCTGAGGTTTTGGCGTTAGGAGAGTTTGTTTTGCACCTAAGCTTTCCTTACACCAACAAGCAGAAGATGAGATTTTTTTTTTTTTACTTTTAGCCAAGAGAAAAATGATGCATGATGCTTTTTGTACAGAAATTTTCTCTAGATCTATGCAAAATATGCAACATATAAATGATATATAGTTGACATTTTGACCTTGGCTACAAAACCCAGAAATCATTTTTCTAAAAATGGGTGGAAGTTGGATTTCTGAAGCAAAAAGAAAAAGGCTCCAATGAAAAACGGCTTGCATCAAGCCCTTGACAAAATTTTGACAAAACAAAAGCCAATTATGACTTTCTGAAATGCTCTAGATTCAATGGTGAGGCTCTCAAGACCCTAACTTGTATCTAGAAAAACTTTCATGCCAAGATTGGTCTCTCAAATCTAGGAAGAAGTCTGTAGCATTGAAGCTCTAATACCATGTAGGAGTTTATGGTGAACTCCTCAAGCACCCCAAGATCACCTGCAATACAAAATAACTTCCACAAGAGAGAAATGGCAGAAATATCATGCTATCATTAAGATTCAAGAATGGCAAATTGAATATGGAAAAGTACATATGAAGCCTTACTTATATAGGCAAGGTTGGGATGTAGTATGGAATATGATGTTGACATGTGTCACAATCTTATGACATGTGACAACTAACTAACTACCTAGGAAATGATGCTAGATAAGATAAGACTTCTAGAAAAGACAACTCATCCTTCTAGAAGGAACCTTATATCCTAAGCAAACATGTGAACCTATCACCTAGTAAATGATACCTAGGAATATAATTAAATGCCTACGTAAACTTAACATGTAAATAAGTCCCCTAGTAATGAATTAGCTAGGTACAAGACTTTAGTTACACCAACACTTATTTTTTCACTTTTTTAACTTTTCCTATCTATCTAGTTGTTCGTGGAGGTGGGAACAAAAAAGCAGGGGTTTGAATGAAAAAATCCCCAAAACAAGCCCAACATTTTCCCCCATTCATCTTGTGTGCAGGTTACTGAAGTGAAGCTTGGGGAAAGGTTTCAAGCATGCAATTTCTTGTAAGTTTATCTTTGGCTCTCCCTTTTATTTTCTGGTGTTTCTCACTTTTTTCTTATCTTTTTCATTGAATAGATCTCAGGTCTGAGTGTGTTAGTAGGGTTAGAGCATTTTTGTTCAAGGTTTTGGTTCTCTAGTTGCCTTGCACACCAACACATCCTATGGACTCCAGTCCCCAATGTTGGAGTCATGTTACCATGTTGTAGTCCTTTGGCCAAGGGCTCTTCCTTCTATGGCAAAGATCTTAAAATCCCACTCTCTCAGATTTTGAAGTAGTTTATTTGAATATTATCCTTAGTATGACATTCTTTGAAATTTCTTCATTCAACTATAGCTTGATGTAGTTTAGGGAAATTCGCTCTCTGGGATTCTCTTGAGAATGAAGAGACTCATGAGTAGGGAATCCCCCTTCTCTTATAGAAAGACATTGAGCCCCCAATCTAGATCTCAATCCATTAAGGTGAGTCAAAAACCCTGAAGAACTATCTATTGCCAGATCATGAAACATAACACACAATAGATAAGCAAGAGTAGAGGTAGATATCAAACATTCTTAGTTGAATATGTCATCCACCACCTCAAATCCATAATAAAAGTCATAGTTTTCCAAATCCGTCTCAAGCACAAACAACAAGAAAATATGAGGTAGCACATAAGTTCTTGCAAAAAACTTCACCAGCTCTGGACACCACAAGACATCCATTAGATTTGATAAAAATATAGATGCAATTTCATTGGGTGTCTACACAACCAATCCCAACCCAATACCATAATGATGGCATCTTAAACTTGCAAGAATTGGATAGATAAGGACCTACAAAGCTTGCAAATCATGAAGGGATGATTATCCCCGACTTTAAGAAAGTGAACGGGGATGAAAAACCTAAACGAAGACTCCATGTAGAACTAATAAAAAGAGAACTAACCAGCTACATTTCCACTAAAAAATGTTGTTGAATATAAGCATACCTGACCAAATTACAAAAGTGTGTAAAATCTAGCCCACCTTCAAGAATTTTCAATAGTCGTACAAGGAAACATCATCCCCTCAAAACTTGCAAATCTTACACACATGCAAAAGAAAATATGATAAATGAATATGGTAGTGGAAAAATGAGTTAGCCTCATAATATGGAAGTAGAAAATCCTTAGATAGAAAGCAAGAACTCATCACACAAGTGTCATGGAAGATGACATAATAATAGATTGTCAACACCCAATTTCGTGATGCCAGATTACATCAATAAATCATGTTGAATCAATTAAATTTTTGAACCATGCAATAAGTGCTAAAAAAAAGCAATTAGACATGTACTTTCCCACTCTACCCCTACCATCCACATGTGGTAAATCACACATAGGACAAACAGGGAGAGAAGGGACAAGATTCTAAATGTTGAATAGGCTAGACACCATACATCTTAGATACCTAGAAAAATGATGTCGAAGAGACTATCAACAAACCACATTCTTGCTTGTGTGATGTTAAGAAGACTATCAAACTCCAAATCAATTGAACCATCAAAAGGTATAAATGTAATCATCTAGCAACTCTTCAATAGACATACACAATTAGGAGGAAACTTATGGGCCACTGAATAAGAGAAAACCATAATCAAAACCCCACTTTCAGAGCCAACTAAACAAGTATGAAAGGATATAAAAAGAGTTACTATCAATGGAATCACATCCAAATATTTTTTTGAAAACTCACAATATGATATAGAAAAATCAATTGCCCTGTTTTCCAATGAATCTATCAAAACATTAACTTCCCTATAGCAATGAATGACCTCATAAGAAGAAAATTTTTGAAGGAGTTTCAGGATATAACCCAACAAATAGTTTAAATACCAAACTTCAAAATTTTGATTAGAGAGATCATTGATCACCACCATTGAATCACCTTCAATGATGATGTGAGAAAACTTTAAGTGTAAAGTCATTTCCAATCCAAGCAAAAAAAACATAAAATTTTGTGACATTATTTGTACCATCCTTTAGCATTTTTTAGGTTGCTTGAATAATTCTACCTTCATATTCCCTCAAAACTATGCCAACACCTGATTTATCAGGGTTTCCCCTAGAAGCACCATCAAAATTTAACTTAACTCAACCAACTTGGGGTGGAATCCACTTAACAAGCCTCCTATCAATGCATGAACTAGAACACTTCACAAAGCCCTTAGCCATGGGAGCTTTAGTAAGGACCACTTATTCTGAATTGACACATTCCATGAAGAAAATACCTTCTTGTTATTTGCATTTCTAAATATATTATTAGGATATATTTAAAGAGAAATTATCACTCGATTATAATAAGATAAAGTTATAAGAAAAGGAGATGAATGGAAGACAAGATTCAAGATGAAGGAAGGACTATACGAGTGGTGATTTCTCCCTTTGGGTTGACTAAAAAAAAAAATATTAATGAGATGTATGAAAAGGTATTGAATCCATGAAGTTTGCAATTATTTATTTGACTTAAAATCTAATTTTCAATAAAACTTATGAGGAATATCTAAAACATATCATAATAAATGCAAAGAGTAACATAAGAGAAATTATTTCTTATCAATATCAAGAGAAGTAATTTTTATAAAGGATGGATCAATTAGCTTAATATTTTTTAAGTCCACTATATATTTTAAAGGTGGATCTAGAAAATTTGAAAGCAAATTTTCATTAGAATATTGTAAGATTTGGTATATAATACTTTATACCATGCATTTGGGTATGGAGGTAGCCATCCAAGATCTAATAGCTTCAATAAAATCATAAGAGAGACACAACATAAGAGCACAATTTGCACAATATAAGTAGAATAGATGAGCCTTGTGCAATAAGAAAAACCTTGGATATATTAACAAGGGTGAAAGCTTAAGATAAATTAATATCATTACAAGTAAACTTAAGTATGCAAGTGTGAATAATAATTAGAGGGAAACTAGTTATAAAATATACCATAGTCAGACTAACATATATTACAATGGAGAGTATTTCAAAGGTTACGAAATTTTCATGGATTTACTATTTCCTATATATAGTTCATTAAAAAAAATAGTGGAATATGTGCATCAATAATTGATATTATGAGAGGATATCAAAGGGAATTTAAGTAGACTATGAAGCACAAAAATTATTATCAAATTTAAGCCATTGTAAATCAAATAGATAAGTGTGCCACATATAGCAACCTATGACACTGTGAACACCAAATTTGTAATTTACTAACACAAGATAAACAAACAATAGTTAATCATGTTAGAAACACAAATCTAGCATTCCCTGTGAGATTCTTAGCTAAATCAAGATGAAAACATGAAAATGAAAGCATAAAAAAACCAAAGATAACATACAATCAACTTAAAGCAGCTAAACCTTCATCCCATAGGGAGATTGGTGCTCCTTTGATGTGGAAAGAAGCACTTTCCAAATATCTTTGATAAGATCCAATGATGTAGTCAATTCCAAGTACCTAAGACGATGAAACAAGCTCAAAATGTGATGAAAATGGTGAAATCTATAAGTGAAAATGGCTATAGTGAAAATGCTTCAAGTTGTGGATCCATATTGTGTAGGGGAAGCCTCTACTTATAGGACTCAAGTGTTGAAGAATGAGAGAAATTGGTGAATGTGGGATAAAAGGGGAGCCAATAGAAATGTGACACTTGTCACAATCCCATTGGATGAGAGTGGAGCACATTTTGGGGAATGTGCATAGTAAAGGAGATGTAAGAGGAGTAAATGAGAAAGGTTGAGGATTTGAAAGAATGTAAGAAGAACAAATGAGGATGTAAGAGGTATTTATGGATGTGTAAGAGGATTTTGGAGGGAAATTGAATGAGGAGGTAGTTGGGAGGAATATGGCATTGTGAGGATAAATAGGGTAATAAGATAATTTAAAAGAAATTACTTTCATGTGCAACCTAGTTAGTTGACCATTGGTTGATTTAACTCTTGAGGAGTTAAAAGCTAGAGGATTTGTTAATAATGATTAGAAAGTGATTTAGAGTTAATTAATTCATAATTAATTAACTTGGATGGGTTAGGGGATTATGACATTTGATTTAAATAAATTGATTTATTTAATCAAATTAGACGACTTAGGGGGATTTAATTAAATATGATGAACATTAGTCAGAAGAGAAGTGGATTATTCTAATAAATTTATTATTTGATTAATAGTAGAAATTGATGAATTTAACTAAATAATGTTGATTATTTAATTAATTAGTTAGTCCAAAGTGATTTAGGAGGAAATGATGTTAATTTATCATAATCATATGCATAATATCAATCAGGTTTATTTAAATGTCTACATTTTTCCACTCTTTGAAGCCAAGTACCTGCTACATTGGTTCAAAGAATAACATTGCTGAAATCAAAATTCAATTTTATTTTTTTTTCAGATGCCCCACTATTTCCTTAGTGGAAGGAATTACGCTACTACACTACCCCCTTGAGGGATTGAGCAAAAAATTAATTTTTGAGTTGAGCTCACGAAAAATATTCAACAAGGATCCAGACATAGAAAATAGCCTACGAGATGTGAAAACAGGCTCATGACGATGAAAAAGGTTCAAAACAAGTTTTTTTAGTAAAAAAATGGATTAATGGGCTCAAAAAACCCTAAAAAATACCCCCAAAACCCTAAAAATTTTGCATAAATAGGGATGAAGGGGTCATTTTCAAATCATTTGCACACTTGACCTTCTAGAATTCTTGCAATTTTTCTCTAAGGTGTTGATGGAATGGAAGCTCGTGTGCTTCCCAGAAATCAGATGGAGCAGGTTCAAGAGTTCCAGCGAACTCCAGACGCAAGACCCTCGAGTACACATTTCGAAACTTTTCTCATTTTTGCATTTTTGGTGCATTTATCAAGGTCCAACTAGGTCAGCCAAAAATAGCTCTCTAGGGTGTCACAAATGATTCAGTCAGTGTCACTTTTGTCAATGTTGACCCACCTTTGTAGGATAGCACTGTGCGACGCTCTGAGGTCACAAGATTGTGCAAAAAATGTTGACCTTCCTTTGCGATGAAGCATCGTACGAGCCCAAAAGAGTTAAGAATCACCCAGAAATGTTGATTTACCTTTGCAATATGGCATTGCTTATGAATATAGCATCGCCTTTGTGAAAACACAGAGTGTTGCCTTGTAAAAGTCGGGTCGCCTTTACTTTTCTGGGATTTTTTATTTTTAAAAATGCACTAGGTTGATTAAATTTGACATCGTGGGTGTTTTGAATGCAAGAGGTCCTTCGAGTGCTCCACTCAAAGGAGCACAAAGGTCAGATTCTATGCCGAGCGAGGCACCTAAGTGATGATGCATTATTTTTCTTGAGCTCAATCAAATTCAACCATGTGGTACAAATGCCTATAGTTAGGACACACTTGGCCACGATGATAGCACTTGTTCAGAGATGTCGAAGCGAGACATCAGCATTCCATCTATCAACAAGAGAGGCCATAGTCACATTGGAGGATGTATGGTAGATCCTACGAATCTCCATACATGGTGACTGGATCATCTATGATGTCAAGGTCAATGGAAATTCCATTTTCTAGTTGTTTGGAGTCAACTAGTATGAGGTGGAAAATGGGAAACTTGACCTTGACTGATACAAGGGGATTGCCCTAGATTTGACCTTATTTGTTGGTGCACTGATCTTGGGAGTCCTCATTCCCAACAGACATGCACAGGGATGCAGCATTGGATGGGGAATTTTCTAGTCCCAGATGATGGAGGAGATGATTGTATATGCCCAAGGGCCAGTTTTCCTTGCTTCATTATATCACAACATCCACTAGGTAGTATATTGTGGGGCCTGCAACATTGGGACCAGGGTTACACTACTTCACATTTAGGCCTATGAGCACATAACAGTATTCATGCCTACTATTGCAGATGTTCAGACAGACCGTGAAGATCCTGTGGTCTACAGATATGGGGGTATGACTACCCTCCACTACACAAGCATTATTGGGATCTCGTACTAGAGGTGGGTTATCGATTAGATGATGGTCTTTCAATGGAGGCCTTGGCTCCATTTCCATAGGTGGTATGATGATGATGAGAAGTTATTCTATTACCATCAGACCAAATATTTGCAGGGGTGTGAGCACCACATGATTGAGTAGTATCTTCCTAACAGGGTTGCTTGGCAGTTTGGTAAGGTGTAGGATGCACCTGATCTAGCTTACAGAGCTATATTTGCTAGATGTGCTTGGGAGATAGTCTGGGGGAAATAGATTCAGCCCCAGCTATTGATGATTTTAGATATCTGGTCATGTAGCCTTGGGCATACTTTGATGGTCCCATAGATGTAGGCACTACATAGGTTTATGATGCATATTGGCCAGCCCATGCTTCTGTCAGACTGACATTGTGGATAGTGCCAATAGTGGGTAGGGGATGGGTCAGAGGACCCCAGATTGGATAGGTTCCATAGCATCCCCCTCATCAACCATAGGCAAATCAAGATGGGTAGGATTGGCATGAAAAACATGATGGGCACGATGGATATGTTTCGCCCCTAGTACTGCTAATGAGACAGAGGGAACCATAGTGGCCACCTCAATAGAAACCACAACAACCACCACCAGGTCCCGATCCATGGGATGGACAAATAATAGCATTATAGGCATAGGTTTAGTTGTTGACAGGGTAGCTATAGTAGGCGTAGGCTTAGATAAAGACCCTGACCCAACAAAGGGATTCGGCGAGACAAGAGATGTCACATGAGCACTAGATGAGATAGGATGTTGACCTCTATTTGGCACTTGAGACTCATCACAAACAACAACTAGAGGCAGCAGCACAATAGGCACAGGGACAGGCCACAATCCCCATAGAGATTTACGGGTGGGCCATGCAGGAGGCCTCATACTATAGGATGCTATACTACCAAGCTTTTCCACAAGAGAACCGAGAGCTAGATTTCTCCCACATCAACCAAGTTGTGCCAAAAAGTTCTCATGAGGGGGCCTCAAGTAGACTATCAGGGTCACACCATCAGAGTCAGGACAACCACCATAGTGACTGATAGAGCAAGGGGAGCTCAGGGAACTGATAGTGTTTAGACACTTTTTTGATGTACAACCTAATTATATAATGTATATACATTCATTGGTTGAGTTTTGATTAGCCGCTTGTATATTATCTATGATGACATTACATATCTAATTCCAATTATATCATGACATTCAACTTTTTTGATATATACATGAGATGACCTCGATGCGATTTATATGATGTGATGTTATTTTTATTTTACCTTATGTGTGATGGATGCATGGATGCATATGATGTGGATGGATGTAATTAATGATCATGTTATGATGCTTTATGTTTTATGATGTGATTGATGATGTGATGTGATCAATGTATGATATGAATGCATATGTAAAGTATGATGCATTTATTTTTATGGATGCATTTATATGGTTATGCGATGGATGATAATGCAAATGTGATGTTATGAGATGCTTAGAATAACAAATCTATATTATGTTGAACTCATAAATGATGATGCAATGGATTTGAGATGGAATGTAATGCAAATGAATATGTTAATTTATTTTTCAATATCCTTTTCATATGGTATATGATGATGCAAAATGTATGGATGATGAAAAATGTGATGATTATACTAAAACACTTTAAATGATAATTCAATGTATAGATGATGTTTCCTATTATGATTATATGTATGGGTATGGAAGATGTTGATGGTTTGTGGATTTCAGATGGATGTAGATAGACTTTGTTTGAATTTCATGATACCATGTTAGTACGTGAAAAAGATAGAAGAAAGAGGGGGATCAACCCTTGATTCTGAGAAGATGCAGAAGTCCAACAAGTCTATGAGTTGTCAAGACTTTATTAGATATGATGATGAGTGATGATGATTTGTTGCTTATCCAAGGATTGGGGATGTAAAGAGCATTACTTTCCTTATGTTTGATAGCACACATAGATATGATGCATCAAGGTATAGACAACCAGGATGGCATGGTATCTAGTGCGATGGAATTTGACTCAACAAACAGATAGGAGAATCCTTGTTCACACTCGACATACAAAAAAAAATTAGAGTGTACTTCGGACATTTCAAACATCTCAAACCAAAATATAGAAAGGAAAAACCTCCCAATTGATGTAATAGTCAACAAGATATCCAAAACATCCTCCCTACAAACTGAACAAAATTAGCATGACTAAGGTTATATTACAATAACCAACAAACACAACAAATGAAAGATAATGATCAATGCTCAATTTCTTTCTCACTAAATCATTTTGATTAGACATCATCGAGAGGTCATTGGAATGAATGAAATAAGATAAATCAAAATAAAAGATAAAGTAAACAAATATAAGCTAATGTTCATCATACCTCTAGCCAAGACTAAACTACGGTGATGCCTGATGTTGATGTCCATTGTAGGAAGGATGCATCCTAGGACATGATGTTATCAGAGGACTGTGAGACTAACAGAATGATGGGCTATTGATACCAAGATTTGATCAACTTGTTGACCTACTGACCTAAACTTAAGACTTGTACATTTGAGTTCACACTTTCAATTTTCTATACTTGTTTCTAATTGTTTTGCCAAAGGTCGAAGGTGACAATTGATTTATTATGAGTGAATGTTTACTACAGGTGAAAGTGAAATGGGATGGATGATTTTTGGTTTTTTGAATTTTTTTGGTATTTTGAAATGTTTTGAGGTTGTTTTTGAGCTTTTCGAGATGTTTTACAAATGCTTTGATTTTCAAATTTTCCAATGTTTTTGGTTTTTTTTTAGATTTTGAGCAAGAACCTAACCTAAAGACCTATCCTAGGGACCTCAGGGGGATGATAAAATATTATCCTTTCCTATGTTATACACCCAGAGACCACATAGTTTGACTAACACAGACTCGTTCATTGACGAAGTATGAACATGTGGATTGTCAGTTTATTATGACAGACTCCTAAGGATTGACCTAATGTCTTAAGGGCTGATCAATGATTAGCCTTGCCTACATTCAAGCTCAGAGATAATGTATTTTTACATGAAGACTCTTTGTTTTTTGAATTTTTCTATTTTTGATCTATTTTTGGATTTTTGACATGTTTTGGATGTTTTTCAAATTTTTTGGTTTTATGAATGTTTTTGGATTTATTGATGTTCTAATGATTTCAAGAATATAGATGAATCTGATTCAATGTAGGTATAAGTACATTCCCCTAGTGTGATGCAATAGACTACCTCAATATAGGCAGGACAAACTAACTTAGAAGTGGTGCTAAGATGGAACATAATACTGACATAGGATCAAGTTATGATGTGAATGCAGATGGAAGATGGAAGAGATGATGGATGAATGCAGCATAAAGTGATGCAACACAAGTCAAAGAATCCATGGTGGATGGAATGTGCTTTATTTACACAAGGTTCCTAATTGCCATGTTTTCACCAAGGTACTTTCCCAAAGCACCATTGAAGTGGTTTTCACTAGAGGGAAAAAAAAAATTCTTTACTATTTTGAATCTGTCTTCTGATTTTTTTTGTATTTTTGGATTTATGCCTTGCAAGCTTAGGCATAAAGCATTTTTAGATGGGAGCTATTGATGGGCTCCTGTAGAGGCTTACCTTCTAGAGTGGACAACTAATATTCCCCTAACTTGTAGCTTGCCATGATGATTAAGGGCTTGGGTTCAAATTTCCCCTTATTGTCTAGATTTGACACATTCTTTTGATTTTCCTTCAACACGAGCTCTCTGACTTGGAAGGACCAACTCTTTATCTTCTTATTATAGTTTTGTTTGAGACAGGTTTGATAAACCTATAAATGGTTCAAAGCATCCATGCACTACTCATCTAGTAGTTCTAGCTCGTTCAACTATGACACCTGATATTCCTCATTAGTGAAAAGATTTTGCAATGATATCCTCAGGGATGGGAGCTCAATCTCAATGGGAAGGATGGCTTCTAATCCATAGACTAGGGAGAAAGGGGTTGCACCTGTAGGCATGCGGATACTCATTTGGTAGGCCCATAGGGCAGGGTTCAACTGTAGGTGCTAGTCACAACCAACTTCATTGATTTTTTTCTTGAGGATATTTAGGATGGTCTTGTTAGAAGCCTCAGCCTAGCTATTACCCTGGGGGTAATATGGGGTGGAGAAGTGGTGTTGGATATTTAATTTTTGGCATAGCTCATGAACATCCTAGTTTTTGAAGGGTGTTCCATTATCATAGATAAGTGCTTGGGGAACATCGTAACAAAAAATTAGGTAATTCATGATGAATTTAGAGATCCATTTCCTTGTGATATAGGTCATTGGGATGGATTCCACCCACTTTATGAATTATTATGTGGCGGTGATAAAGAACTTGTGTCCATTAGATGAAGTGGGTGTTATTTTTACAATGAGATCAAGCCCCCATTGTGAAAAGGGCCAAGGTTTTATAATTGGTTGGAGCTCTTGAGATGGTGGATGGATGAGGTCTCCATGTTGTTGGCATTGCATACATTTTCAGACATAGTCGAGAGCTTCCTTTTCCATAGTAGGTTAGTAGTACCCCATCCTCAACACTTTCTTTGCCAAGGTCATACCACTAGAGTGAGAACCACAAATGTCATTTTGTACCTCTATTAATGTAGTCAAAGCTTCCTCAAGGTTAAGGCATCACAATAGGGTTCCTTCGATACTCCTATGGTAAACGATGTCACCTAATATGAAAAAGTGGGATGACTTTTTAATAAAGGTTCTCTTGAGATTTGGGGTGATGTCGGCGAGGAGGACTCCTATTTTCAAGTAGGTGAATATTTTATGGTACCAAGGATCACTGGCACCAATGATTTCACATAAAAACTCAAAATATGATACCTCAAAAGTTGGTATGAGAAGTTTCTCTACAAGGAACTCATGTTTATGGACGTTCCTCAGGATCTCTAGCAATGATCTAATTGTAGCCATAACATCTACTACTCTATTGTTTACCCTTGGTATTTTATCAAATGTTATGCCGATGAAGAAATTCTTGAGATCCTCCACCAGCTTCTTGCACGGGGTAAGTTTATCATGCTTAGTTTGATATTCATCATTGACTTGGTTTATAATCAATTGTGAGTCCCCATAGACCTTGAGTACGATGATTTTCCATTGTACTTGAATCTGAAGTCCTATGATAAGAGCCTCATACTCTGAAATGTTATTGGTACAAGGGAAAGACAACCTGTATGATTTTGGGATACAATCCCCTTGTGGTGTGATGAAGAGGACGCTTTTTCCTAACCCATGTTTTGTGTATGATTCATCAAAATGTACCTTCCAATAGTCTACGACATTTAGGTTGAAGATTGATTCATCTAGAAATTCTGATATCAGTGGGTTTTCTAAATATATAAGTGCTTCATCCAATTGATCTACAATTACCTCTCCCTTGATGGATTTTTGTTCCACATACTCGATGTCATATTTTGTCAAGATCATGATTCACTTAGCCATTTGTCCTGTGAGCATTGCTTTAAAAAGTAGATACTTTAGGGGATCTATCTTGGCAATGAGCTTTATCTGATGAGCCAACATGTCATGCCTAATTTTTTTTGAAGAAAACACTACTGCAAGGCAAGCATTTTCAATGAATCTGTAGTTTATCTCATGTTCCACCAAGGTTCTACTGATATAGTAAATGGCTCTTCCCTTCCCTTTTTCATCATGCTAAGCTAGAAGAGCCCCAAGAGTTATCGTTGTAGCTGATATGTACAAGATAAATGGTTTGTTTTGGATTGGTGGCATCAGGACTGGTGGCATCAACAAGTATTCCTTGATTTAATTAAATTCTTGATTGCATTTCTCATCCCATTTGTATGCTACCCCCTTGTGGAGTAGATGAGAATATGGGATGGTTTTATCTACTATGTTATGAACCTTTGGATTGATTGAAGCCTTCCCTATAGACCCCTCAATTGTTTTAGTGTTTGGGGTGCTTCTATTTCGAGGATTACTTTCCTGAAGTGATGCTAAAGACACATTTTGGGACTAAGTCATACCTTATATTCTTCCAGACTATTGAATATTGGGCCTAGTGTTGATATGTGGTCCTAACATTTTCTTGATTTGGCTAGTATGTCTTCCACATAGTCCTCTATAGATTTGTGGATCATATCATGAAAAATAAGTCATATCCCTTTGGTATGTAGCTTTAGCCTTCTTTAACTTGAATGGAATCATATTCCAATAGTAGGTGCCCCATGGATAGGTGAAGGTTTTTTTATGTTGGTCATCCTTTGCAATCATAATCTGGTTGTATCCTGAAAACCTATCCATCGATGATAGCACTTCATGCCCCATTGTTAGATCTACAATCATGTCTATATTAAGCAAAGGGAAATCATCCTTAGTGCATGCTTTGTTTAGGTCCCTAAATTTGGTGCAGATTCAGATGCCCCCAGTGGGCTTAGAAATAGATACAAGGTTGGAAACCAATTCTAGATAATCAATGGTTTGTATGAATCCACCATCTAGGAGTTTCTGTAGTTCAAGTTTGACCAATAAGGTGATCTACAAATGCATCTTTCTCAATTTTTGTTGTACTAGTTTCACCTCTGGATAGACTGCTAAATGATGGACTACTACCTTTGGATCAATTCCTAGCATGTCAGTGTATGTCCATGCAAAATTCACTTTTCTTTCCTTTAGAAATGTTGCTAAGTTATCTTGTTCCTCAGTCAAAAGTGACTCAACATACAAAGTGATGTGTGGTGTCTCTTCAGTTCCCAAATTGATTGGGTTGCATTTCTTCGCTAGGACTGTTGATTTTTCTTGATGGATGGCACTAAGGGGAAAGTGCCATTGTGTGGTTTTCACTTAGAGATCTAGACATTACTCTTAGATTTTCAATTTTGTGACTAAGAGATTCAATTGTTTCCCCATAGTACACATGTGTATATGATCCTATGTCAAGCCCTTCTTTATGATCTCCATATGGTAGAGTGTCCCTTAGTCCCATGAATTCTCAAAGAGCCTCATCATTTTCAAATGTATCTAAGATCGGTGGCCCTCATTGGTCACAATCGATGAGTTGGGGGTAAATGAGTTTTAGTTTGGTGGCTTGGGCACTTGATTCGAAAGACATGATGGTGATCATAAAAGGAGAGGAATCCATAAATAGCATGGGTAGGTCAGAGATGGGATCCTCAAAGGGACTACTAAGTGATATAGGTACCGATGGGGAAGCTTTAACCATTTTAACAGAAGCACCTTTTCCAAGTATGGTTAACTTCATAGGGGTACAACCAAGGCCAAGATTCTTAGGGTGCTTCTTCAAAATGATGGGTTCAAACAAGCCATTTTCATGTTTCCCGAGCTTCTCTTTTTTTTTGTAGCCCTAGCCAAACATCAACTGTATACCTTTTTTGTTTTCTTCCATGGGAAGGTCTAGTACGGGTCTTTCATCTTGGTATAACAGACTCGATACATCTTTTTTGTCCACCACCTCTATGATTAGGTCTCCCCACTTTTTGAAGGTGATGGATTCTGCTTTGAAGGTATGAGATGTGTTGACTGGTTGTGGTTTTCCATGGGATTAGGGAGATTGAGGTAACTCTCCTATCAAAAAGGTACTCTTTTTTAATTTATAGTCCCCACACCCATTATTTTGGATTACAGCATTGACATCTAGGATGTTTTGAATGGTAGGTGTCTTTGTCTTAGAAGTGGAGGCTAAAGTGGATGGATCAACATATGGGGATGTGGGTCCCTCATCATTTTTTGGAACTTGGGGGATCTTGTAATATTTGGCCTCCATGTTTTTGCAATAATAAAGAGGTTCAGGGTTGCCATGGATCATGACTTCTTGGTTTTGGTAAGGGAACTTAACAAATTGATGGAAAGTGGATGTGATAGCTTACATCACTTAGATCCATGGGCACCATAGGAGAATATTATAGGGAAGTTCAAGGTCAACGACCTGGCAAGTAGTTTCCATGATTATTGTCCCTACTTGGATAGGGAGTTGAATGGTGCCTTGAGACACCCGCTCTTGATCATCATAGGCCCTAATGGTGATACCCTTGCCCTCTTCAATGACATCTTTTGAGAATCCCATATTCTTTATTAGCTATAGGGTACAAATATTCAAACCCGCACCCCCATCCACCAAGACTCTTTTGACTTTGTTCTTATGGACTAAGAATTCAAGATGGAGTGTGTGATTATGAGATGGTTGGGTTGGGAGATCATGCTGAGAAAATGTAAGGAGGTGCAATGTAGTGATATGCCCGACCATAGCTTGAAATTGGTCTGCATCAAGGTCTGTGGGAATAAAGGATGCAACTAATATCTTCTCTAGGATGTCCCTATGTGTTGGCGAGATTTTAAGCAACTCCATTATGGAGATCTAGGTGGGGGTCCTTTTTAGTTGTTCCAAGATGCTATGACCACTAAGGTTTGATTTTGGATTGGTAGTTGGTGTCGTGGGTGGTGGTGATGATCCTAGGATAAAAATTCTTTTGCTATGTGTGGTGACCCCACACTTGGCTCTAGCTCCTTTGATATTAACAACTATTATCCATTCATCCAAGGATGTGACAACATGGTCATAGATATGGTTCACATTGTGGTAACTTTTCCCTTTACCATTGTTGTTTCTGTTATTGTGATCCAACATTGAATTCTTTTATATTTTGAGATCTTGATTCCCTGTTGGTTGTTCAATGGTTATAACTTTATTGTCAATGATATCTTGGATCATATTTTTGAGTATCATACAACTAGTTGGTGTGTGTCCCTTTATCTTGTGAAAGTCACAAAGCTGCTTCTTGTTATACCATGGTGGTTTAACTTGAGGCTCTTGGTAATTTTTGTAAATAGGAAGCATGATGAGGTTTGCTTGTACCATTTGTTGCATGAAAAACTCAATAGGTTCCCCAAGTGGTGTATATTTTTTTTTGGAGGACATTTGTTCTTTGGGGGTGGTCCCCCTTGAGCATTTACATTGTTGACAGTTTTATTTTTGGGTTGTTGTGGTGATGGGTTGGTTTGCAGGGTGTTTTGTGTGTTGATTTGTGGTTGTTGGTATGTTTTTTGTTGTGTATTCTACCTTGGGGCACTAATAACAATGTTGGCATCAACAAAACCATCTTTGGTAACATTCTTGTTCTTGGCCCACGTGCAAGGTTTATCATTGTAAATTTTCAATGGTCAATTGTCTTGGTATGTGGGTGTGCCCCCTTGTGCGATGAGGGATCTTTCAATGTTGAGTGCTTTGGGGATTAATTGGTCATATGTTGTTATGCATTGCATTTTCAAGTGGAAGGACAAGCTCCCTTCAAGATTGGAGATAATGGTCCTGATTTGTTGTTCCTCTGGCATGGACCATTTTCTCTTGTTGGCTCTAGATCTCCATCATTTTAAGAAAGCCGTGAAGGTCTCTCCTTTAGCTTGTTTAAGTCCAGATAGTTCTTCCAAGCTTACCTTGATGTCTAAGTTGAAGGAGTAGTTTTCAATGAATAAATCCATAATTTCCTAGATATTTTTTATTCTGGGAGGTAAGTGAGAGAACTATTCCATGGCAGGACTAGCCAAGCTTTGAGGGAAAAGCCACATAAGATAAGAATCATCATATGCTACCTCCATGCAGTGTACATTAAACTCTCTAATATGGTCCTCAAGGTTTCCCTTCCCATGGTATTTGTCAAATTTTGGTATTTTGAATCCTAGTGGGAATGGAACCATAGAAATATTTCTATCAAATGAATAGGGGCACAAATTTCCCTACGTGTGTGATTTTTTCATTTTTCTAGATTGAATATCCTATATATGTTGTGAGAGTAATTTGACCTGTGTGTAGAGGTCATTTTGTGGATCTGGTGGTGGGATGTGTATGTTTTGGGATGGTATGTTTTGTTGGGTGAAGGATGGGGTGGCTTGCATGCTTTTATTCAAGGCATTTTGCTACGTGTTCATGAAAGGTTGTTGGAAGTTTTGTTGTGTGAGAAATGCTTGTTGGTATGCCTATTGTTGTTGTTGTGCCAACAATACTTGTTGTTCCAACAATACTTGTTGTTGGGCTTGTTGCTATTGTTGTTTCTATTGTTGTTGAGCTATCAATGCTTGTTGTTGTGTGTGCTATTGTAAGGCTTGTTGATAGGCTTGTTTTTGTAACAAGGCTTGTGCTTGTGCTTCTTGTGCTTGGTATTGAGCTTGCACTTGGGCTTGAGCTTGGGCTTGTGCTCGTGCTTGTGCTTGTGCCTATTTTTGTTCATGTTGTGTAGCTTGTTGTTGTTGTAGAAAAGCTTGTGCTTGCACTTGGGCTTGAGCTTGCACTTTGGTTTTTTGGGATTGGAATTGTTGTAAGGCCTTTTGATAAGATTTTTGTGCTGCTTGTAATGTGATATTGTATTGATTTTCTATATTTGTATTCAGTGGTGGAGGTGGGGGATTTTTTGGCATGGTGTGAGATGGTGTGATGAGAGATTTTTAGGGTGGTTGTTGAGGTGTTTGTTGAGTGATGACAAGGGGTTGTGTGGTGGGTGGTATGGTTGGCATGCTTAGTCCTTGGGAGACTATGTTTTGGGATGCTTGAGGCATTGTAGATGATGTGATGATTGGTTGAGAGATTTTGATTGGTGCCACTTAGTGATGCGATATCAGTTGCATGTTTAGAGAATTTGGTATGATAGATGTACTGATTTGATTTGTGCTTGGCGGATTTATTTGGTTTGATTGATTTTGAATTGATGTGTTGGATGATGATGTCAAGATAGGGAATGGTGGGAAGATTCGAGATGTGTTCCCTTGTAGAAGTGAGGATAAAGTATTGAAAGTACCCACTTGTCCAAATAAATCCACTTGTCCTTGTGAGGTGTTAGGATTGTAGCCTTGTGTATCAATGGACTATGCAGGGGTAGCATGGAAAGTGGTTGAGTTATTTGTATCATGGAAGATGAGTGGAACATATGGTTGCTTGGGATCTTGTGGGATGGTGTTAGGCATACCCAATATTGTATTGGCTTCCAAATTTTGGTAGTTGAAAAGTGGATGCCCTTGAAGGGCTTGGAGTAGTGAACTTCCCTTGGTGATCATTGGTTGACTTGGGGTATGATATGATGATGGTTGTATGATTGGTTGGATGATCCTTGGGAATGAAGGTGTGAATGATGTTTGTGGCATGTTCCCAAAAGGTTGTTCAACAATAGTGAGCTCACATCAAAATCGGAAGGGAGTTTATCCCTTTCCTTTGCTAATGCCAACATGTATTGTGTGGGATTTAGCCTCATGAATGTGTTGACAAGCTCGTACATTTCAATATTTTGAACTAGTTCCAATATTTAATCTTGGGACATCTCTTGGAAATTTTTGGTGACATCCTCCACTTGGAAACCTCCCTCTTGAGGATCTTGTAGTATTTGAGGAGGATTAAGTGGAGGGTTGATAGATTCCCTAGGGTAGAATTCTGATGCTAGTTGACTTAAATCACTTGAGGTTGATGTTTCTTTGTTTTCCTCCATGATATTCTTGTGTTGCAACCTTGACTGGACCATAAAATTGGGATCAACTTTTAGGAATGTGGAACGTAAACCTCTAACTCTTTTGGTTGATCTAAACTTTAGGTACAAAAATAAAATCTAGGATGTTTAAGGATAAAATGATGATGGTGAGAATGGTGAGAGGTGAGTGATATGGATGTTTGAACTTTTGAGTACTTTGGATGAATACTAGACCTTAGGATTTTAGATTTTGATTGATTTGACTTGTATAATGGACTTGTAGATCCCAAGATGTTAGATGTGATCTTGGGATTAACTTGTCCAAAAGAGGTGCTAATTTAACTAAATGTGTGAGAAAGGATTTATTCCCACACACCTAGCCAAACAAGATGATTTTGATTTTGATTTAAGGATTTACCAAAAGTCTAGCATATATGATTTTTCCAAAGTTCTAAAAGTTGTTTGTGAGATGAATTTTGATGAATGATATGACAAATGAAAGTGTTGGTTTGATCCTAGATGAACCTAGAAATACTTTTTTTACAAGACCAAGGCGTTGAAGAACATGCTAGACCTATAAAGTGATTCAAAAATCATAGGGTTCATATTGAGCATACATGTCTGGATTGTTGAGTGGAATAAGTATATAAAACCTTGTTACCTTCTTGCTTATCTTGTGGTATTGTCTTCGGTTGCACTTTCTAAGGTGTTTCCTTATAGCATTTTAAGTATGAATCCTAAACTTGAAGTGATGGCATAAAGAGTTTTGTTTTGGAATCTTGATTTTGTGGGAAATCATGAGAACAAACACATATATGGGGTTCAATTGTCTTTTATCTTGATTAAATGGATTCTTCTTACCACATCAACACATCTTGTTTAAATTCCAAACTAAATGTTTATTTCTTAGCTCCTTTTCATTCCACAAGCTCCATAATGCGAAAATAAAAGAGTTAAGGCCATAGTTTTGAAGGAACACAAAGACCACTGAGAGGAGGGGTGAATCAGTGGGCTTCAAATTTTAACTTTCTAAGCAACGTGATAATGAACTTTAAAAGCATAAACTAGAAGCAAAGGAAAGGAAACTAAACCAATCACACACAATGCATACCACAACACAAGATGTATGAGGAAAAACCTAAGATGGAAAAAACCTCAGTGAGAATAGTTGTTGGAGGCTACTGCTCCAATCTAGCCTCACAATGAAAATGATTTCTATTATAATGTATGGGAACTAACCCAATGGAACACCAATTCCAAGTTTATGAACACCAAATCAAAGGAACACCTATCCCAAGTTTATGAGCACCAACTCAAAGGAGCTTCTACCCCTAATCCAAGCACCCACTCAGATGATTACATAATATGAATTTTTTTATTACAATTTTAGTATCATGTTACAAATGAAATTTTGTAACTCATATAGATTTATGAACTTATGAAAAAAACTTTGTTGATTTGTTGTCCTAAAACAACCTCAGGTCTGCAATCATCAACTAACTCTACAAGTTTTTTTGAATGACTCCTCTATACTCTATTTTCAGCTTCACACAAACCTCTGTGATCTTCTTCTACATCCACATGATAAGTTTCCTTCAAACACTTATCATAGACCTTCACACTCTTCTGCAGAAATAAAAATTTAACACTCAAAAATAATGCATACTCTATTTTCACAGAGTTATCATCTCTTCTCTCCACTCGTAACTACTCTCCTTTTTCACACACACATAGGTAGACCAAAAATAATAATAATAACCTTTGTTATAAATAACTCCTGTAGTTCAAAGAAAAATTTGTAGCCCTAATCTTTAAACAAATAATTTTGCAACATTTTGTTAGAAATTTTCCAACTTTTCTGTAGCAAACAGACTACAAATTTCTGATAAATTCCTATAGCATATCAAGCTGATAATCTTGTAGCAGTAGGTGAGACAAATTATCACTATCATAACAACTTCTACATCTACCCTAATCTCCTTTAATAGTTTTCTTATGATTGCAAAAGATAAAACTAAATCTTATCATTTTTCCTATTCTTCCATCTGCAGAAATTTAATGATTTTCTAGAGCAGCTGCAACTTCTTCTTTTTAGATTGGTTGCCATTAAATAAAATATGCCTCTTCAATATTTTAATCACAACAAAAAATTAGATTCCTGTAGCTTTGATGGTTTTCTTTTCCCAAAAAAATTGGTTGCTTGCAAATCTGATTTCAAATCAGTAATAAATAGAAACCTAATCTATGGCATCAAAATATTCTTTTAAAAACCTCTGCAAGGTGTATGAAATCTAGAAAAAAAAGATCAGAAAATATTTTCAATCAATCACTGATACAAAAAGAAACTTCACAGAAAAGAAAAGAATGAATGAAATCTGATTTTATTCGACCCAACCCAAAACAACTCAAAAACAAGGAAAGAAGATTTTTTAAAAGGAAAAAAATATGATTTGCATCGATCAAAAGACAACTGCCATACCTTGATTTGTAAAAAAATTCAAATAAAAGATTTAAACTTTAGGGTTCAACCAACACCACGTTATCCTATAGCTATCAAAACATCTGAACACTAACAAAAGTAAATCTAATCTTCTATAGCTGCACTCAACAAAACTTTACGTATCCACAAACCCTAGCAGGATAAACTTTACATATCACTAAGTTGTCATTATTCCAATCTCCTTTAGCCATGTCAGATTTCACTCATTAGTCCAAGCTACAAAGGTGGATTTTTGCATATTAAAATCGTAACTTTCTTTTAAAAGTTGTTTTGACTATGTTAAATCCATCACTATGAAGCTCTTGTCACCAAGTAGTCATCTTCCTGTAGCCTGAATTGCACTCAACTATAACTGCAAACTGAGATGTTTTTGTAGATATACCTATTCCTGTAGCTGCATACAAACATTGTATACCAGGAGTTGACATCAATGAAAATCTAATGCCAACCCATCAAAACTCAAATGCCAACAAGCTTCATCTAATGCCAACAATATCCCCCTTTGGCATTGATGTCAACCAATTGAATCACTATGCTACCAACTAAAGTTTGATCTCCACATCCTCTAGATAAACTCCACGTCACCCAACAAAATTCATTCTCCCCCTTTCAAGATACTTTCTCCCCCTTTGACAACAATGGAAAAGGGTGCCATAAAGATCACTTTCAGATCAGAGACCACTGTGCTTGCATAACTTTTAGACCATCTTCTCCTCCTGTGGCATAAAATTTAATAAACAATTGACTGATCACATCACTTTCAGATTGTCTCCCCCTATCAAGAACATAACAAGATGCATATTCTACATTTAAACAAATAATAATGCATGTGCCAACATAAAGAGCAGCAAATAATCATGGAAAACAATAATCCTCTTTCTTAAGCAACGTGTAAAGGGCAGCAAACATCAAAAATTACTATTAGAGTAGCAACCATCTCTCCTTCAAGAACCAAAACTTGTTGAACTTCACACTTGACACTTCTACCCCCTTGGAGTAGAACAAACTCAGGGATGGAAAATGAAATACAATAACCTCCCCCTGAATCATAAACTTTGATATCCAACTAAGTGTTGGAAGATGAAGATACAACTCCCAATCTCTTTCTCAAATACTCAAATGTCTCTTTGGGCAATGGTTTGGTAAGGATATCAGCTATTTTCTCACCAGTATTCACATACTCAAGTTGAACTTCTTTTTCACTTACTTTTTCTCTCAATAAATGGTACTTAATAGCTATGTGCTTGGTTTGTGAGTGCATGACTAGATTTTTAGAGATATTGATTGCACTAGAATTGTCACACATAATGGAAATAGGTGTTGAATATTCTACCTTGATATCTTTTAGAGTTTGTTTCATCTGGAGAACTTGAGAGCAACATGAGGCAACAACTATGTATTATGCTTCAGTTGTAGATAACGAGATAGATTCTTGCTTTTTACTATGCCAAGAGACCAATCTACCAGCAAGGAAGAAAGAACCTCCACTTGTACTCTTCCTGTCATCTATGAACCCATCCCAATCTACATTTGTGCAAGCTTGCAAAGTGAATTCATTATGTTTAGCATACCATAAACCATAGGTCAAACTACCTTGCAAATATCTAAAAATTCTTATAACAACATTCAAATGAGATTGATTTGGAGAAGTTTGAAATCTAGCTACCATACAAATCGCTTGCACAATATCTAGTCTAGAGACAGTAAGGTACAATAGACTACCAATCATGGATCTAAACATGGTTTGATCAACATCTAGTGATTCATCATTCTTGGACAGCTTACACCCAATCACCATAGGTGTACTAATAGGCTTACAATCATCCATTTGAAACCTTTTCAACATTTTTTTAGCATACTTGATTTGTGAAATAAAAATTCCTTTGTCTAATTGTGAAATTTACAAACCAAGAAAGTAAGATAGCTCACCTATCATTGACATTTAAAACTCTTGTTGCATTTGATCAGCAAATTTCTTGCTCAAATCATCATGACTTCTAGAAAAGATGATATCATCTACATAAACAACAATGATAATCATATGATTACCTTCCATTTTGGTGTAGAGATTGTTGTCAACACATCCTCTTTTGAAGCCTTGTTGATGCAAATAGATGTCCAATCTAGAGTACCATGCTCTAGGTGCTTGTTTTAATTCATATAGAGCCTTTCTCAATCTGCATACATAATCTCCTTTTTCAAGTGACTCAAACCCTTCAAGTTGCTCCATGTAGACTTCCTCATCAAGGTTACCATTCAAGAATTCATATTTAACATCCATTTGATAAACCTTGTAATCTTTATATGCTAAGAATGCTAAGAACATTCTAATAACCTCTAGTCTTGCAACTGGGGCAAATTTTTCCTCAAAATCTATGCCCTCGACTTGATAATATCTCTTGTATAGTAGTCTAGCTTTATTTCTAATAACTTTACCTTCTTCATTTACTTTGTTTCTGTAGACCCATTTTGTGCTAATAATGTTCTTAACAATTGGCCTTGGAACTAAATCCCATGTTTAATTTCTTTCAATCTGCTATAGTTCATCTTTCATAGCCTTTATTCGATCTTCACTCTTGCTGGCCTCATTGTAATTCTTTGGTTCTATTTCAGTTAGAAGACACAAGTTTATTTGATCATCATTTCCAATATGTCTTCTTCTTGTTTGCACACCACTATCTTTGCTTCCTATAATATAATTTTTAGGGTGGCACTTCTAGACATCTTGGT
Source organism: Sequoia sempervirens (assembly GCA_007258455.2). Classification (NCBI taxonomy): domain Eukaryota; kingdom Viridiplantae; phylum Streptophyta; class Pinopsida; order Cupressales; family Cupressaceae; genus Sequoia; species Sequoia sempervirens. The sequence goes on from VDFB02193867.1 coordinate 720,552,014, forward strand.
AGAGGGCTTATTTGGAGGCATTTCTACTCCTTCATTTTCAGATTGCTCTTCACCTTCATTATGGTATTCTTCAATCTAATTTTCTGATTTTTTCCTTGACTGTTGTACATCTTCATCTATTCTCACATGTACAAACTCAACTATTTTTTGTGAAGCATTTTTTGAAACATTTATATGCCTTACTATGAGTTGAGTATCCTAAAAATATTCCATTATCACATCTTGCATCAAAACTACCAAGCCCATCATCATCTTTCTTAATGAAACACTTACTACCAAAAACCTTGAAATGTTTGACAAAAGGTTTCTTACCATATCATAGCTCATAAGGTGTCCTTTTGTTGTGCATTCTTAGCTTGGCTCTGTTTAGTGTGTATAGTGCTATATGAACAACCTCTTTCCAATAAACATCTGGTAGATTTGACTCATTAAGCATAGTTCTCACCATTTCTTTCACAGTCATATTCTTCCTCTCAACAACTCCATTTTGTTGAGGTGTTCAAGCAGCAGAATATTGTCTTCTAATCCCATGATGTTCACAATAGTCTTCAAATTCATTTGAAGTAAATTCTCCATCACGATTTGATCTTAAACATTGCAGCTTGAAACCATTTTCTTTCTCAACCATTTTTTTGAATACTTTAAACCTTTCAAATGCTTGTGACTTATCTTGTAGGAAGGTTTCCCAAGTCATCCTTGAGTAGTCATCTATCAGCAACATAAATTATTTGTCACCATTTAAAGATCTTGTCCTTGTAGGACCACATAAATTTGTATGTACCAACTCAAGTGGGTTTGTAGTTGAGTACTCTTTAGTCTTGAAACTAACTTTAGTTTGCTTCCCTTTTTGACATTCATCACAAATAGTGTTTGTTGGTTTGGTTATCTTGGGCATTTGTCTCATATATCCTTTTGAGCTAACTTTGACAAGGTTGTCAAAATTTATGTGACCTAACCTCCTATCCCATAACCAAATCTCATCCACTTTTCCAATCATATATTGAGCTTCATGACATTCTTTCAAGTTGTAGACATTTCATCAATTCTCTTACCTTCAGCAACTAATCTTCCATTGTTCTATTTCTTTATTTCACATCCTTTGGAATCAAATGAAAACTTATAACCACTATCACACATTTGACTTACACTAAGTAAGTTGTGTTTCAGCCCTTCAACATAATATACATCCTTTGTTAGTAGTTTTCCATTAATACTTAGGGTTCCTTTACCTTTTATCTTGATTGAGGAGTTATTACCAAGCTTAACTGAACCACTGTTCCAATCTTCTAGTTGTTTGAACTTGTTCTTGTCACCAGTCATGTGGTTGGAGCAGCCACTATCTATCACCCACAAATTTTTCTTCTTTGTGTGTAATGTTTTTTGTGCTATCATGATCGATTGAACTTTTTCTTTACTCACCTCTTTCCATTCTTGTTTGGTTTCATTCTTCTTTGCTGCTACTTTTTCTTTATTTTTGTTCTTGGAGGCAACAACTACATTCTTTTCAAGTTTAGTAGATCTTCCTCTACAAAAATTTGTTGTGCATCCATAGTTATGACAATAATAGCATTCAATCTTCTCATTGAACATAGGAAAGTTGAAGCTTTTACTAGTATGACTTAAACTTTTACAATCTGCACTTGTATGTCCCAGATTGTTGCAATTGTAGCACTCTACATCCAAATATCTCAATGGTGCAAAAGGATTTTTGGTCACAAAATTTGGAGTTTCTCTCTTCACCATTTTGCAATGAATAAACTTATGACCAAATGCATTGCATCTAAAACAATAACCATAAAACTTAGGGGTATACCAATTATTATACCAAGGAATACCTCTAGTTGTATTCATAGCAATAGTAGACCTTCTCATCCTTGGGGCAGCAACATTTACTTGTAGGATAGCAGAGTTATCCTTTGGGGCAGCAACACTATCTCTTGTGGCAGCAGTATTTTCTCTTGTTGCGGCATCAATACCATCTCTTGGGGTGTTTTTCTTTGTGGCAACAACGTTTTCACTTGTTGTACTAGTGAAAACAATCTTCTTCTTAAGTTTTTCACCCATGTTAGAGCTCTCACCATGTTCATAGCCAATACCACTAAAATCTTTGCTCTTTTTCTGCTTACCAAGTATATCATTTAGAGAATTAGTGTTGCTCTCATTTTTCATTCTCAACTTTAGATCTTCTTGACAAGCTTCTAACTCTTTCCTCAGAGTCACTACCTCTTGTTCCAACTTGTGACATTCTTTTTTCTTTGCTTCAACTTTAGATTTCAAAACTTTACTTATTCTTTTTTCTTCTTCCATCTGAGTCTTTAGAGTAACAACACACTTTTCTAACTGGTCTTGTTCTTTTGAGGCATTGTTCTTTAATTTGGTATGCTCTTTCTTCATCTTGTTTAGTTCATCAAGAGCACAAATCAACTCTCCTTCAAGATTAACCTTAGCATCAACTTCATCTTCCTCATCACTATCAATTATTTTTGTATTTTCAGATTGAGTATTATTTTCAATTTTTGAATTCTTCTTGTCATTTATAACTTCTTCAGCCATGAAGAGATTAACCTCTTTCTCATCTTCACTAGAGTCTTCAACTGAATCACTTTCAACAGTGAGAAGACTTCTCTTCCTCTGATATTTTTTCTTCTTAGATTTTTAGAACTTCTTAGGTTTGAACTTTTTAGTTTCTTCAGTGTTTTCTTTCTTCTTCTCATAAGGACACTTAGCAAAAAAATGTCCAATCTTGCCACAATTAAAACACTTGAAGGGCATCTTTTCCTTGTACTTGCCTAATCTTTTCTTTAGTTTCTTGACAAAGTTTTTCTCAGCATTGTCGGGATCTTCTTGATCAATATTTGTAGTTGCTTCTTTTCCTTTCTTCACCAAGTTGAAGGAAGATTCTCTCTTAGAGGGTTCAACACTCACAGTCCTCATTTCATAAGCTAATAATGAACCAAATAATTCATCCGTAGAGAAATTCTTCATGTCTCTAGCTTCTTCTATGGTAGAAACTTTTGTATCATATTTTTTTGTTAATGACCTCAGAACTTTCTTGAAAATTACATTATCTTCAATTTCCTCTCCAAGTGCTCTTATAGCATTAACAATCTCATCTACTCTTAGTAAGTAATCAAAAATATTTTCACCTTCTCTCATCTTTAGACCTTCAAAAAGAGCTCTAATATTTTACAACTTACCTTCCTTCACATTCTCATCACCTTCATAAATCTTTTGTAGCTTATCCCACGTTTGTTTTGCAAATAACTTAGTATCAGACAATCGACTAAGGATAGCATGCTTGGCCTTGGCATTAAACTCATTCTTTTTTAGCATCAGGATTGGTTGGAGGAGTTTTGGGAACATTGTAACCATTTTTGACCATCAACCATACATCACAACCTAAGGAGGACAAATAGGTTTCCATTATTCTACTCCAAAAGGAATAGTCAGTGCCATCAAACATAGGTACTTTCATTGAGGAGGATTCATGCTTAGACATTGTGTTAACAAATCAAGATCTACCCAAGCTCGAGAAATCTTTCTAATAGGGAACTAGACGCTCTAATACTAATTGAAGGAACACAAAGACCACTGAGAGGGGGGGTGAATCAGTGGGCTACAAATTTTAACTTTCTAAGCAATGTGATAATGAACTTTAAAAGCATAAACTAGAAGAAAATGAAAGGAAACTAAACCAATCACACACAATGCATACCACAACACAAGATGTATGAGGAAAAACCCAAGATAGGAAAAAACCTCAATGAGAATATTTGTTGGAGGCTATTGCTCCAATCCAGCCTCACAATGAAAATGGTTTATGTTACAATGTATGGGTACCAACCCAATGGAACACCAATTCCAAGTTTATGAACACCAACTCAAAGGAACACCTATCCCAAGTTTATGAGAACCAACTCAAAGGAGCTTCTACCCCTAATCCAAGCACCCACTCAAATGATTACACAATATGAAATTTCTGATTACAATTTTAGTATCATGTTTCAAATGAAATTTTGTAACTCATATAGATTTTTGAACTTATGAAAAAAACTCTGTTGATTTGTTGTCCTCAAACAACCTCTGGTCTTCAATCATCAACTAACTCTACAAGTTTTCTTGAATGACTCCTCTCTACTCTATTTTTCATATTCACACAAACCTTCGTGATCTTCTTCTACATCCACATGATAAATTTCTTTCAAAAACTTATCATAGACCTTCACACTCTTCTACAGAAATAAACATTTAACACTCAAAAATAATACATACTTTGTTTTCACAGAGTTATCCTCTCTTCTCTCCACTTGTATCTACTCTCCTTTTTCACACACACACACATAGGCAGACCAAAAAAAAAAAAAAAAAACTTTGTTATAAATCACTCCTATAGTTCAAAGAAAAATTCATAGCACTAATCTTTAAACAAATAATTATACAACATTTTGTTAGAAACTTTCCAACTTTTCTATAGCAAACAGACTGTAGATTTCTGATAAATTCTTGTAGCATATCAAGCTAATTTCCTATAGCAGCATGTGATATAACTTATCACTATCATAACTTATGAATCTGCCCTAATCTCCTTTAATACTTTGCTTATGATTGCAAAAGATAAAAAATAAATCTTATTTGTTTTCCTATTCTTCCACCTGCAGAAATTTAATGCTTTTCTAGAGGAGCTGCAACTTCTTTTTAGACTAGCTTCCATTAAATAAAATATGCCTCTTTAGTATTTTAATCACAACAAACAATCAGATTCTTGTAGCTTCGATGGTTTGCTTTGCCTAGACAAATTGGCTACTTGCAAATCTGATTTCAAATTAGTAATAAATAGAAACCTAATCTATGGCATCAAAATATTCTTTTAACAACCTCTGCAAGGTGTATGAAATCTAGATAAATAAGATTAGAAATATATTTTCAATCAATCACTGCTACAAAAAGAAACTTCAAGGAAAAGCAAAGAATGAATGAAATTTGATTTTATTTGACCCAGCCCAAAGCAGCTCAAAAACAAGGAAAGAAGATTTTTTAAAAGGAAAAAAATCTGATTTGCATCGATCAAAAGATAACTGCCATAGCTTGAGTTGTAAAAAATGTCAAATAAAAGATTTAAACTTTAGGGTTCAACCAACACCACATTATCCTATAGCTGTCAAAAAATTTGAGCACTGACAAAAGTAAATCTAATCTTCTATAGCTGCACTCAACAAAACTTTACGTATCCACAAACCCTAGCAGGATAAACTTTACATGTCACTAAGTTTTCATTCTTCCAATCTCCTTTTGTCAGATTTCACTCATTATTCCAAGCTGCAAAGGTGGCTTTTTGCATATTAAAATCGTAACTTTCTTTTTAAAGTCATTTTGACTCTATTAAATCTACCACTATGAAGCTCCTATTGCCATGCAGTCATCTTCCTATTACCTAAACTGCACTCAACTGTAACTACAAATTGAGATTTTTTTGTAGCTATACATGTTCCTATAGCTGCATACAAACATTGTGTACCAGGAGTCTACATCAATGACAATCTAATACCAACCCATCAAAACTAAAATGCTGAAAAGCTTCATCTAATGCCAACAAGTTTCCCTAGGTTGACTTTGGAGAGAGAAAATTAAGACATCAACCCAAAATGTTTAGATACCTCTAAGGATAAAATCCCTAGGGACAAGCAGTAATAATTGGACCCTTCAAACATATTTACTCTTTCCAAAGGGTTTGAAATTTTGATGATTTGTTAAATGTTTGTTTCAATGTTTGAGATCCAAGCAATGTGTTTGACTTTGAAACAATGCACAACCCTAGGATTCAAAGATACTACTTGCTAATTACCCACTCAGATTTCTCTAAACACTAAGACAAAGTGAATAGTTATAGATTTGGTGACACTGGCTCCCCTCCATGACACACACTTCTCGGGACTGCCAAATCTCAAAATCCTGAAGATCCAAAAATACTAAGGATTTTTTTGTTTCTAATTTGAATAGTACAAATGTGGGGCAACTTCAAAACAACTGTTCCTGCACCAGCAAGCATAAAGGTTTTCAATCACTAAAAAAGTTGGTTCTTATTTTGGATACTTAGGGACATGGCACCTTGCGAGTATCCAGCAAGCCACTAAAGAATTTAATCAATCCTACTAGGGGATCTTATACTTTTTATGATAGTACTCTATTCTGAATAACACTGTATGGCTAAGGCCTACATACCATGAGGACTTGAAAATTTAGTCTTATCTATTTATATACCAGCCCAAGCAAAAAATCAGTTGGAGTCGCCTTCAAGTTTTCCTTTCGGATGTGTCTCTTAGGCAGGCCCCTCTAAAGATAGATAAAAGTGAGGGAGTACATTTGTAGTTTGACCGCCTAGTTCACACGAAGCACAAGGAGGGAACACACATAATGTCTTTTCCTCACATTAGAATGGAGTTCAATTTTAGATCCAAATTGAAATATGTGGGTGATTTAGACAACCAATTCCAAATGAATGCTTTTGATTCTCAAGATCGCTAAATGGCGTGAGAGAATTGCATACGCATTCAAACGACAAGAATTGTAAAATCACAAAAAAAAGAAGCCACAAGTTCCTTTTAATCCCCAAAATAAAGATGAGTTTGTTTTAAGCACCAAAAGCTAAGTGTGAATTTTTCTTGTTCAATTTTATCCCACAAGGCAATGTCTAGTAAGTTCCTAATGTTCAATTTTAGTCCAACTTTGAAAAACTTGAGTTGATGGTTAATTTTAAGCCCAAAGTAATGCTAGTTGGTCCTAAAAAAAAAATGAAAAATAGAATTGGAAAGCCTAAGCTATTACAATGAGCATTAAAAAATGCTTTTAGTTTCCCAAACTGATTTTCCTCCTTAATTTGTAAAGGTAGCACTGGGCAACAAAGGCAATGCTCTACGAGCTGACAAAGGTGACACTGAAAGAAAAAATGGTGCTCTGGTGAAATGCAAAGGCTACGCTCTGCATAAAATAGAGAGCACAAATGTGGCACAATAACAGAGGTGGCACTCTGTCAGAAAATAGAATTAAGCAGAAAAGTTGAGCAGAGAAAAGTGGCACTCCTGCAAAGGTTATGTGACGTGATAGAAGTGTAGGGCCACTAGGTGAACTCCCCATAGTATATGTAGGGATTTTATAACATGTGGAAACAATGCACCTCACGACATAAAATTCATATGGCTTATAGTAGATTCACTTGTTAGTTATGTTATTTTAACTACATTACGATAATGTTCTAAAAGATATTAGATATTATAAATGGATGACTTTTGATCAAGTTGTATTTGGGCTTAATGGTACTTTTAGATGTCTAACATCATATAGATTATGCGGATGCTAATTCTATATCATGGGATAATTCTTTTAATGAAAATTCTATTCACACACTCATCATTTATATGGTGCAAGAATGGGTGTGCTAATAAGATGATATGAATATTCAATAATATGATTATTGGAGAATAATGAAGTAGAGAGACCCCATAACCTATATATATACTTGGTTGAGTTACAATACTATGTCTGATCACTAGTAATGCAAATAATCAAAGGTGGTATAATGATTCTTATGATAAATATAATTATCTTTAAATTTAGTGAAATATGTGAGGTAAATATAGATGTATCACCTTGTCCTTAATTAGATTGTACTTATAAATTGGAATTCAATATTTTATAAAAATAATAATAATAATCTTGTGGCCATAGTTGGCAATAGTTGTATGTGATGAGGTGACAATTTTATGATAACTTTGTGTAATGGATGGTATCAATGACAGGTTAACTACAGATGTAGAAACCATTGGTTTATTAACAAATATCACTATTATCAGTAAATGTCTATTGTGTGGAACTAATGCTATGCTACTTATAGTGTCAACTAATTTGGTGTACCTCTATTAACGATAAGATATTTATTTGATTGATGATTCTACAAGCAACAATTAGTAAATTATTATGTACCATTAGAGCATAATTGTTTGGCCACATTACTCACAAAAAATAGTCAATAATTAAATAAAGTTGGAAAACATACTTGAGACAAGTCTACAATCATATATCTAGTGCACATTTCTTGCCTCTACAAACGCATCCCAAGCTCTATGAAATGAGCCCACACCTTTCATTTTTGGAAATGAATTGCACTTTTATATGTATGCACCAATAAATCAATAATATTAAATATCATTACCTCTTAATACTAATGAGGCATACAATCAATATATAATAAATGATATATTAATTAATAGACATATTAGAGTCTTTTATTTATATATTTAAAGAATATCTCAAAGAAGAAAATAAAATAAACACATTAGTACTATATTTATTATTTATGTAAAACTGATAATATATTATAATACTTAAATGTTAATGAAACCTTGTTTGAATGCCACCTAAACTCAACAAACACCTATCTTTGCGAGCAATATCGTGTACTTATTATCTTGGCCTATTTCTATCTTATCGTATCCTATCCTCTGATTTCATACATAAGGCTGCAGTTTTGAAGACGGAAGATCATAGCCATAATAGCCACAACTGCAACATGAGAAGAAATTAAATGAACATTTAATGGTGGACCTAAAGCAAGGAAAGACAATGGTAGGTTTAGACCATCATTATGTAGTTTGAGACTCTAGTTATTTACTTTTCTATCATTTCATCAACTAACAAGGGGATGGGGATCACTATTAAAGGGGAGTTTCCAAGAAAATTCTAAAGGAGATTTTGTAGAAAGAAGGCTTGAAATTGAATGAGTCTTTAATAGGAAATCTGTGTGAATCATATTATGTAGAAAGCCATAAATTTTGGCAGCAAGCCTCAGTGGCAATTCCATTGTAGGCATACCAACAATCATCATAGGGGAGGGGAGACATTGTGAGGATGCTATCAAATATTGAGGAACTGGCTCTATACCTATGAGTTGTGAGTTGCGTTGCTTAAAAGTGGGTAAGTCCTTTTCAGTGAATCATTTTTTTTAACATATCTTGCAATCATGGCAGTCCATGATATGGAATCTTTTTGAGGCATTCTGTAAAGCATTTCCTAGGCCTTCTCTATGCTTCCACATTTTGTGTATAGTCTATGAGAGCAGTTGCAATCACAAGGTCTGGAAAATAAATCCCCCTTGCAATGTATTCATAAACCATCATGGCCTTGATACAAGAAAATTCTAGCCACATCTATCTAAGATAGCCTCAAACTCATGGGAGTTCAAGTTTCCTTAGATGAATGAGAATTTGAATTGGATAATTTCATACCATCTGAAATTAGCATCCAGTTGGTGTTTGGAGGAGTTGTCACTTATGCTCAAAACCCACAAGACAATCATTCCTATGTTTTTCAATGTTGATATTCATGATAACCATGGGATAAAAGGAACTTATGCTAAATAAATTTCTAAACTTCAAGGAAAGGGAAAATATCATTATGAAAATCTAGTGGATTGGGGGTTGGTGCTGCAAAAGGTTTCATATCTTAATAGATACACAGTCAAGAACGAGGAGTATGTAACGAATACCATTTTCTTTTTTATCACATCTTATGATACATATATTTCATAATACAATATACTTGTACAATGGAATCTATTCTCTTTTTAAAATGGATTAGAAATATTTACCATCATCAAATCTGATTGAAGTTTCCTCACAGTGTACTTATTATAACATTCTCTTCACTTTTTCGATCATTTTCACCTATGAGATCACCTTTATTTTGTGAGGCAGTATGTCAAATAGTTCTTTGCATTGTCTCTGTGTCCTCTTGTTTGTTGTGTGCCTGCTATAGTGGTTTGCATTCTTTGCATCTCACAAATTATTTGCTAGTTCCATTTTAGTGGAGACAAAGGCTTAAGGATTTGTCTTTAACTCTATTTTGGTAGAAATTTTTAGGCATCACAAGAAGTGAAATTGGAAATGAAGGAAACACTCTACGGGAAAGAAAACGCATCGATGTATGAAGCAAGGGCGGTGTCGCCTTCCTATAGCTACAAAAACATCAATTTTCATGCCACTTTGTCAAAATAAAATATGTTAGCCCTCCTAGCACCAAAATGTGAACATTAAATCTGCAATTTACTAACACAAAACAAACAAACAATAGTTAATCATGTTAGAAACACAAATCTAGGATTCCCTATGAGATTCTTAGCTAAATCAAGATGAAAACATGAAAATGAGAGCATAAACAAACCAAAGATAACATGCAATCAACTTAAAATAGCTAAACCTTCATCCCATAGGGGGATTGGTGCTCCTTTGATGTGGAAAGAAGTCCTTTCCCAATCTCTTTGATAATCCACAATGATGTAGTTGATTCCAACTACCTAAGATAATGAAACAAGCTCAAAATGTGATGAAAATGGTGAATGCTATGAGTGAAAATGGCTATAGTGAGAATGCTTCAAGCTATGGATCCATATTGTGTAGAGGAAACCTCTACTTATAAGACTCAAGGGTTGAAGAATTAGAGAAATTAATGAATGTGGGATAAAAGGGGAGCCAGTAGGAATTTGACACTTGTCACAATTCCATTGGATGAGAGTGGAGCACATTTTGGGCAATGTGCATAGTAAAGGAGATGTAAGAGGAGTAAATGAGAGTGGTTGAGGATTTGAAAGGATGTAAGAAGAATAAATGAGGATGTAAGAGGTATTTATGGATGTGTAAGATGCTTTTGGACAGAAATTGAATAAGAAGGTGGTTGGGAGGAATATTCCTAGGAATATGTCATTGTGAGGATAAATAGGGTAATTAGATAATTTAAAAGAAATTATTTTTATTTGCAACCTGATTAGTTGACCGTGTGTTGATTTAACTCTTGAGGAGTTAAAGCTAGAGGATTTGTTAATGATGATTAGAAAGTGATTTAGAGTTAATTAATTAACTTGGATGGGTTAAGGGATTGTGACATTTGATTTAAATAAATTGATTTATTTAATCAAATGAGAGGACTTAGGGAGATTTAATTAAATTATTTGATTTAATTAAATATGATGAACATTAGTCAGAAGAGAGGTGAATTAATCTAATAAATTTAATTATTTGATTAATAGTAGAAATTGATGAATTTAACTAAATAATGTTGATTATTTAATTAATTGGTTATTCTAAAGTGATTTAGGAAGAAATCATGTTAATTTATCGGAATTAGATGCATAATATCAATCAAGTTTATTTAAGTGTCTACAAATGCCTATAAAGATTCATATTGATAAAGGAATATGAAGATGGAAACATCCCTGTATGTATTCATAAACATATATGTACCACATAAGAATAGAAAATATGTTAGAAGAAGAAAAAATAGAGGAAATAGATGTACATATGAGACATAAGAGAAATATATGAGATAATATTATATCAGAGACAAATATGTATTTAAGGAATTGATGAATATCTATATTATGATATTATGATGAATATTTATTATATGGTATTATGATGAATATAAGAAGGATGATAAAGTGTGTGTGTGTGTGTGTGAATGGTGTATAAATATATGTATGTTTTATTTTATATTCTTTGTAATCTAATGTACTAATTTGTAATCCACCAGATCATGAGGGCCACACTGCCCAAAACCCACAAAAATCACAACAAATACCAACACAGAAGATGTGAGATAGAAAAATGACTCACTTTCAATTATTTTCAAAAAATGAAATTACATATTCAAAGCTTACATGCTATAGCCTCATGGGCTTGATTTGTTACAACAAAATCAACTCAGAAAAGAAATTCCTACTATTCAGATCCACAATCTACACTATCAGGGCCACCTTCTACAACCCCCACTTAACCCTTTTTATTTTCCCCAATAACCAACCTAGAATGTTCTAGAAAGTACAAATTTCCCCTTTTTTTTGGTGCCAAAAGTCCCACCGAATGATTTTTGGCCTAGGAAGAATTTTTATGAAATTCAATTTTTAGAGGACCAACTTCGCGAGGCCATAACTTTTGATATGAGTGTTTGATTTGCTATTATTGCATATAGTTGGAAAGCTCTCGACGATCTCTACAACATGTGAATCCATTGTAGGTTAGTTTAGCCACTTTTTAAGCTGTTTTGGGGCCTTCAAAGATTTATATCTGAATTTGAAGCTACATTGGAGAAATTTCTTGGGACGAAAACTTTAATTTCTCCCAAAACGTGCAGGGTATTGAGGTGATTCTTTCATGACTGGAAAAAAATTTCAGCTTTTCTCCTTGGGGTAAAATTTCATGTCCATATGAGCCCATTTTGGCTAACTTACTAAAATAGTAAGTGCTCATTTTTTGCTATTTCTAACACCTGACAGTCTTATACCCCTTAAGTGCCATCACGAGACTCAAAACAACTAATGAAAATAAAGAAATTTTTTTTTTTGGGTGATGTAATATTTCCCTACACCATTGGATGCTCCTGCATCACTAGACATGTTTTGATTCTCTTTCTTATCCATTGAACACTAGAGTAAAATACAACATTGATAGATATTTATCTCAAAATCATAGTTTATTCTTCCTCTAGTCAAAATTATCTAATCGAAAGAATCCTTTAGAAGACATCAATATGGACTTTTTATTATGTTTATTAAGAATGCAAAGAGGTCATGATTCATTTCCCATTGTAGTTGATGAATTTTTAAATATGAGACATCTCATACTATGTAAGAAAATAAATGATACAGTACATATAGTTAATCTATCTTTCAAGAATACTATAAGATTACATGGGGGTAGAAGCATAAATGTGTGTCTCACTTTTTAGTCTAAGGGGGCACTCAAATTAAAATTTTAAGCTAAGATTTCATTTTCCACCAATAATAGCAAGAAAATCATAAAAAATTTGAAGACAATATAAATTAATGATTTGTGGGATTTCCTATGTATAATCAAAATATATTTTTAAATTAAAATATAATTTTCCTCATTTTTTAAATATTTGTTAATAAGATGTTTCTCATACTATATAGTATTTTTAATTGGTAATATTTCTCCATAACACAAAAATTGAGCTAGAAATAAGATCAATTTATACTTTCATAAATACTAAGTATTAACATTACCATTTAGGAAAAACATATTTTTTTGTATTTTTTTAATATTATATTTATTATTATTCAAATTAATTATGATGTAGACACATATTTCCTGATAATGCATAAAAAATTGTATCTATCCATTTTTTTTTCATTTTTTTTAACCAAAGACATCAACATGGAGAGTGGTCATATTTTTCTAAAAAAAATAAAAATTATTTCTTCCATTTGTGTCAATATGAGGTCTTTATGTTTGATAAATGGCTTATATTCATTAAAAAATTAAAAATATTAGGAATTATGTTTTTCAAAAATCTTACTTTGAGTGCTACATCCATGCATTATAACTTCATATGATAGTGTGAAAAATGACCTAAATTAATATTTTTTATCCAATAGAAGGTGTACATAGGAAATGGGTGCCAATTAGACACATTTTATTCAATTTCCTTTTTTTATAAAATAATCTTAAATCAAAGTTTTGTCATTATAAGGATATCTTAAAAAATTACCCACAAAAATGTTCTAATCTTAAAAAATATAGAGAATATTCAATCAAAGGTCTATGACATGTGGAATAGCCAAGAATTTAAATTAATATCCTAATAAAAAAAATCATTAAAAGGTTTCCAACCTTTTTACTTCAATTTATAGTTTTTATTATGTATTGTTGATTCAAATATTAATATAGACTAGTGTTTTCTTTAGTGGTGGAGTTTTCTCTATGTACATCTAATTTGATATGTTCAAGGGCGTGTATAAGAAGTATATCATTTAAAAAATAGATATCTATTATTTTAAAGTGTATATCAATTTTAAGGAAATGGATATCTATTTTTAGGAAATAGGTATTTTTTTTTTAAATGGATATTATTATTTTAAAGTAGACATCTATTTTTAGGAAATGGATATCCCTTTCATAGTGGATATTTTTAAGAAATAGGTATCCATTATTTTAAAGTGGATATATCTATTTTAGGAAATAGATATCCATTTCAAAAAAGTATTAACTTTTTCCTATCAGTTGACCTCATTTCTTTTTCTTCAATGGATATCCCTTTCATAGTGGATATTTGTTCTATGAAATGTCAAATCTTACAACCATAATTTTTATTTTTTTAGGCTTGGAATAGACTTGTAAATCCAATCTTAAGCCTTAGTCCTAGAAGTATAATGTCATGATAGCAAGAAGAGTAAAATTTGACTATAGCAATATGATTGATGACTTTTTATCATAAGTTTTGGATGAAATTAAATCCATTATAGATGAAGACATCTAGCTTTTAAATATATAATTTATTTTAGTGTTCAAAATTATTTTTCTATTTTATTAATTAATTTTAATAAAAAATCATCATAAAATTGAAATGAAATATTAATATTTTTTAAGAACTTTAATTTTAAATTTTTGCTTGAAATTTTTGCATTTCTAACCAATCTAAAAATAATCATCTACATAGTGAAAATATAATGTTACAAATATTTTAGGTTGAATTATGTGGACCATACATGAGAGGTTTTAAAAAATCACCTTAATCATAATATAAATAAATTGAAATTTAAATACTTTCTAAAAAAATTATCATTTATCATGAAAGTAAATAACAAAAATAGAATGGGGTGAGGGGCCTAGCTCGATTGGCTAAAGTATCTTGTTGCGAGCAAGAGATCATGAGGTCTAGTATCCCACCAAACCCATGGTACTGGAGGGCATGTCGCACTAGCATCATCAGTCATGAAATTTTTTTTACCAGGCACACTGCAATTTATAGGGGGGCTACATGATTCTTGTAGTCTAAAAAAACAATAGAAACAAAATCAAATCAACACCATACACAAAGAAACACTAGATTTACATGAAAAACCAAAAATGGGAAAAACCATGATGAGGATTAGCTCACAATATAAAGTAATATTAACACCAAATACAATAGGGCTCACTATCAGAGGGCTCACTGCCTAAAAGAAAGAAACACTCACTGCCAGTGGCTCACTACCAAAAAAGAAAAGAAGATAGAGAAGAGTGATATAATGAGAAATCCATCTCAATGCAATGAAAAAATGCACCATAGCATCACCAACACCTTCACAGTCTTTCTAAATAATTGTAGACACCTTCTACTCACTACATTGAATAATCTAACACATGAAAGCTTGCACTGCACTTCTCCAATTTGCACCCTACAACTCTGAAATTCAAATAACTTGTATCATACTCATCCCTCAACAACTCAACACTTATTTATATCATCGTCAACCTTGAAAATATTCCCCAAGGTTGATAATGTACCTCAACCATGCAAGTTCAAATTAGGTCTACACCAAAACATTCCCGTGGTAGAAAGGAATGAAGGTGGACCAAAAATTACCTTAGCTAGTACCTAAATCCACTCTTACATACCATGCTATGCTCCCACACACATTAAATCAGCTTTGCAATTATTAGTATAAACACCCAAGGTTGGTCAAACCTATGTTAATACCATTAACACTTAGTACACACTTTCTCAAATCCAAAGAGGACTCATGAACACCACATAACACTTGAACACAATCTAGAATATTCCACAAACACCCTAAAATCCAAAAAATTCCTTTGCAACAACTTACACCTCAAGAATGTACACACCTAGTACACTCAAATAACTCTGACATACACTGCAACTCAAAAAACTAACTTTCGAAGTACCAAACTACAAAAAAATCATCTAAAGAAAGATACAAACACTATCAACACCCTTCGAGATCCACAAGACCTGAAACCACTCTGCAAAGAAATGTGCGGCAAAAACATTTTCTCAAACACCTCTGCAATATATAGCTCACACACTAGTGAACACACCTTCCTCTATATAATGATCCAATACACCAAATTCTGAATGCAACACCTTTGAACACCTCTTATCAACATATCCAAACTACACAAGTAGATCTTCAACCCAAAATATATGTGGAGCCAAAAACAAATACTATTCTATAAAACGTAACACCACTGCAACACATTGTTTCCTCTTTTTATTCAATTTTCTCAAAATCACTTGGAAACCAAGTACCAAAAACATACCATCAACATATTTAGTACTTACTCATCACCACCAAGCCAATATAAACTCAACCATACATTCATATACAAAATCTTATCAAAGCTACACTAGAGGTTGATACCATTAACTTACTTATGACAACATAATGCAACTAATCAAATCATCATTAGGGACAACATCAACTCGACACATCCTTGCAACACACTCTTTCTCATACAGTTGACATAAATGACAATAACAAAGCTTGTTGATATCAATGACAACACCAATTGCACATACTTGCGATAATATCCCCCTTTATTATTGATAGAAACACATGATGTGAAAAAACATCAACAACAAACACAATAGCTATGATTACCAACATACTACATCTTGCTCCATACCAAATCATTATTTTTTTTCTTTACTTTCTCCCCCTTACACAACTAACTCATTACTTTCTCTCTTCCTTTGATAATTAACACATTTCTTTTTCGCATGACTCTCTCTCCCCCTTTGACATCAATGGCAAAGGATAAAATATTTGCATCATTCATTCTCCCTTTGAAATTTTAATCATATTGTTCACCACTGCTCTACAACTTCCTTTCCTCCATTGCTCTTCATACTCCCCCTTAGGATCACACTCCAAACTGCATCAATTAGCAAGTACTGGACAATGAAAACTCTCACTCATCTTGAATGCAATAACCAATAATACTACTACCTACACCCCCTGAGAGGTAGCCACCAACATTAGTCCAAACCAAAGAATGAATCTTGAGATCCATTGGATTGATGCATCCCCTTATACATCTAGTTCAAAGAAAGAGGGGAAATAACCCCCAACTTCTCCCAAAGATACTCAAAAGTATCCTTAGGAAGAGCCTTAGTAAATATATCAACAACCTAATCCTTTGTAGGCACATATTCAAGCTTCACTTCATTCTCTAAAATGTTCTCTCTTAAAAAGTGATACTAGATTGAGATATGCTTTGTCCTTGAATGCATTACCAAATTATTTGAAATATTGATAGCACTTGTATTATCACAAAATATGAAAATTGGTTCATTATATACCACTCTGATATCCTTTAATGTTTGTCTCATCCACAAATATTGTGTGCAACAAGATGTTGCTACAATATATATTGAATCTACAGTAGATAAAGACACTAAGTCTTATTTCTTTCTTAGCCATGACACCAATCTACATCCAAGAAAGAATGCACCACCACTTGTAATTTTTTTGTCATTTTTACAACCAACCTAATGTGCATCTATGTAAGCACTTAGAGTAAATTTAGTATCCTTTGGAAACCACAAACCATGATTTGGAGTTCCCTTCAAGTATCTGAATATCCTCTTTACGGCTACATGTGACTCTCTAGGATCTTCTTGAAATATATCCACAAGATAAAGTGCATGCATGAAATCCTTCTAGTTTTCTATGCATACTTCTTCTAATTCACCATTCAAAAAAGTAGACTTCACATCCATTTGATAAACTTTTAAATCTTTATGTGTTGAAAAAGCAAAAAATATCATGATAGCTTCCATTCTTTCCATTGAAGCAAATATCTCATCAAATTATATTCCTTCTACCTATGAGTAACCCTTACATACAAGCCTTGCCTTGTTTCTTAGCACTTCTGTACTCTCATTCAGTTTTTTCCTAAATACCCACTTAGTTCCAATTACATTCTTGTTTGCTATTCTTGGGACAAGTTACCATGTCTGATTCTTCTGAATATGCATTAGTTCTTCTTCCATATTCTTGATCTAATACTCATCTTTGCATGCTTCATTCATTGTTTTAGGTTCAACTTTAGAAAGTAAGCATAAATTTACCTATTCTTCAACAACTTTCCTTCTTGTCAGTACACCTTTGCTCTTATCACCAATGATTTGTTCTTCAAAATGATTCTTCTGCACATAATTAGGGGTTTTAGGAATCTTTTCAGGAGCTTATTCCTCTTCAATCTGCACTTCTTTTTCCTTATCTTTTTATTCCTCTTCACAACAAGACTCGTTTGATTCATATCCATCTATCACCACTGAATTCTTCTATATCTTCATCAACTTTGACACTTTTACTCTCAACAATATTTCTTAGACTTTTATTGTAGCATCGATAAGCTTTTCTTTTAGTATAATATCCAAGGAAGATACCTTCATCAGACCTTACATCAAACTTTCCTAAGTTTTTCTTCATCTCTTCTAATATAGCAGGGTATGTACAGGATCATCATGGAAAAAACAAGCCCTTAAGTGGCAAATTTCTTTTAAAAATGAGAGTTAGGCAACTTGACGTAAAAATTTGAATAAGTTATCTATATTATTTCAAAAATATATAAGAATAGAATCTGTAGCAAATTGAATGTAGTTTCTAAACTACTAGGTTTTTTAAATCTATTTGGTGAAAATTTGAAATTTCAATGCAATGGTACTTAAATTTCAGGGAAAAAATAAATTAGGTGTCTATCTGACCACCCTAACCACAATAAAATGATAATATTTTTTTATAATATTTTAGATATAAGTAGAGGACCCATGCCCCGATGTGATGCATATTTTTTGTAATTTTTTTCCAATTAAATAATTAATTATGAATTTTTTATTACAACATTTTAAAAAATATAAAAACTCGTATGTCTGACCACCTTAACTTAGTCAAAACTTCATGAAATTCATTTTTTCTTTTTTTTAATCATATAGTATGTAAAGCATAGAATGTGACGCATGTTTCGGATTCAAAAAAATGTGATACCATTTGAAAGCTATAGATGTTTTTCAATCAGCCTATCAATCGGGACTTTATTCATAATTCAAATAGAAAATGAATAATAATAATTTATTAAATTCAAAGTAAAGCATAATTTATATTGGTGGAAAGCTGAGAATCTCCTTTAAAAACCCTTTTTGTTTCATCAATTTTGGGTTAAAAAAAGTCGTCAGCCACATACCCTACACATACCCATTATATTGCCACTTTTTGGCCCATCATGATCCTGCACATACCTAGCATTTGTTTCCAAACACTCTAAAGTATTTTACAATAAGAATCCTTCCATATCATAGCTCATAAGGAGTATTTGTGTTGTTTGATCTTGATTGCACTCTATTAATTATATAAATAACAGTATGAATTGCTTCTCTCTGGTAGAATTCTAGTTTATTTTCTTCTTTCATCATCGTCCTTGTGGCTTCTTGAACAATCTTATTCTTTCTTTCAACCACTTCATTCTGTTGAGGAGTCCTAGCGGAAGATAAATGCCTCTTTATTCCATGATTATCACAAAATATGTTAAACTCATTTGAGGTGAACTCTCCACCTCTATCAGACCTCAAACATTTTATTTTCATATCCATTTGATTTTCAATCATAACTTTGAATGCTTTAAACTTATCTAGAACTTTTGATTTTTCTTTGAGAAAAGTAACTCATGCCATTCTAGAATAATCATCAATCAATAGCATAAAATACATGTCACCTTGAAGACTTCTTACTCTGGTAGGACCACAAATACTTGTATGCACCAATTCCAATAGTCTAACAGGATATTATTCTTTGAATTTGAAACTTCTTCTTGCTTGATTTCCAACTTGACATTCCTTGTAGACAACATTTATAAGCTTTGTAATCTTTGGAAAATCTCTCATAGCTTGAACTGAACTTATTATCACTAGGCTATCAAAATTGATGTGACACATTTTTTTATGCCATAGCCAACTCTTATTGATTTGAGTCATGAAATAATAATCAACAACACCTTTGAGTTAACAGACATTTCCATATTTCCTTCTTCTACTAGTAATTATAGTTCTAGAGCCTTTTCTGATCTCACAACCATCATCCTGAAACATAAGATTATATCCTTTTCTACACATTTGTCCAAAACTCAAGACGTTATGTCTTAAACCCTTAACATAAAGAACATCATCAGTGTTATGCTTGTCATAAAAATTGATTGAACATTTTCCACATATCTTAGTAAATGTATCATCACCAAATCTAACTATTCCTCCATATTTTTCAAGTTTAACAAGCTTACTCTTATCACTAGTCATATGATTCGAGCATCCACTATCAAAGAGCCTATAGTTCTTTCCCTATCTAGCATGAAAATCAGACACCAAAGTTCCTTCAGTATTAGAACTTTCTTTTGAAGCCCTTTCCTTCACACATCTCTTAGAGTTAGAAAAATTAGTTTCATATTTTAAATCCATGAACAAGCATTAACCATCCTCATCATCTCCATAATATACTTGCATCTTCTCTAACATAATAACTTTTCTTAATCATCTTACTTTTGTTCTCCCTATTTTTGTTATTCAAAGCTCTGTTTGGACATATTGAAGCATAATGACCTATATTTCCACAACTAAAATATTTGAAAAGAAACTTGTAACCATTGTACTTTCCAATACCCTTTTTCATTCTTCTCACAAAGTTAGCTTCCACATCATCAAGATCCTCCTAATATGATTCCACAGTCTTCTCTGATTTTCCAACCTTAAAATTAGTCTCAACTTTTGCACTACTTGTACCAATTTCTCTCTTTTCAAAAGTAGTTAAAGAACCATATAGCTAATCTTTGGTATATTGATTCAAATCTTTTAATTCTTCATTAGCAAAAACTTTATGACTATAAGATTTAGGAAGAGTTATAAGTACCTTCTTTACCACTTCTTCTTCTTTCAATTCTCCACAAATATCTCTAATACTATTGACAACTTCATCCACCTTTTGCAAGTATCTTGTGATGTTTTCATCTTCAAAAATTCATAGGGCCTCAAACATGATCTTCAAATTCTGCATCTTAGCTTGCTTAATCTTATCATCTTCTTCATAAATGCTTTCTAACTTTACCTAAATTTCTCTAACAATTTTTAGATTCATAACTTTCACCAATTCAAAATTAGCAATACCACTTAAGAGAGAATACCTTGATTTACCATTGTTTTCATAGGCCTTGATCTCATCATCAGTGCTCAAACTATTTATAGGAATAACATATCCTCTCTCAACAAACCTCTAGATTTCAAATCCAAGATAAACCAAAAAACCTTCATTCCTTATCTAGAATGCATAATCTGATCAATCAAACATAAGAACATTTTTCTTGTGCACCATCCCAAATCTACCTCAAGGATTGAGCTTTATTCCAAGGATCCTTGCTCTGAAACCTATTGTTGAATGCATAAGAAAATTAAGAGGGGGGTGAATCAGTTGTACCTTAAAACTTCAAAACCCTCAAACATTTATATCCACATTAATCCAATTAACCCCTAATTTGTAAGAATGATTTATAATGAAAGAAAATAATAAAAAGAATTAAATCAACAACATACACAAAGAAACACCAAATTTACATGGAAAACCCAAGATGGGAAAAACCATGATGAGGATTAGCTCACAATATAAAGTAATATCAACACTAAATACAATAGGGCTCATTGTTGGAGGGATCACTACCAAAGGGCTCACTGCCAAAATAGAAAAGAAGATATAGAGGAGTGTTGCAATGATAAATCCATATCAATGCAATGAAAAAATCCACCACAACATCACCAACACCTTTGCAGTTTTTCTAAAGAATTGTAGACACCTTTTGCTCAGTGCATTCAATAATCTAACACACGAAAGCTCGCACTATAGTTCTCAAAGTCACACCATACAACTCTACAATTCGCATCACTCATATCATACTCATCTATCTTATTATCCCTAAACAACTCAACACTTATTTATATCATCTTCAACCATGAAAACATTCCCCAAGGTTGGCTATGCACCTCAACCGTTTAAGTTGAAATTAGGTTGACACCAAAACATTCCTACAATGGAAAGGAATGAAGGCGTACTATAACTCACCTTAGCTAGGACCTAAATCCACTCTTATAGACCACGCCATGCTTCCACAAACATTAGTACACACTTCCTCAAATCCAAAGACAAATCACAGACACCACATAACACTTGAACATAATCTAGAATATTCCACAAACAACCTTAAATTCAACAGATTCCTTCGCAACAACTTACACCTAAAGAATGTACACACCCAGTACACTCAAATAACTCTTACATACACTACAACTCAAGAAACTGACTTTAAAAGTACCAAACCATGAACAATTTCAACTAAAGAAAGATACTATTATCACCCTTCCAGATTTGCAAGACCTGAAAATACTTTGTAGAGAAATGTGGAGCAAAAACATTTCTCCCAGAAACCTCTATAATATACAGTTCACACACTGGTGAACACACCTTCCTCTGTACAATAATCTAGCACACCAAATTCTAAATACAACACCTCTGAACACCTTTGATCAACATATATAAACCACACAAGTAGGTCTTCAACCCAAAACAAATGCAGAGCCAAAATAAAACACTAATTTGCAACACAAAACACCATTTCAACACACTGTTTCCTCTTTTTATTTAATTTTCTTAAAATAATTTGGAAACCAAGTACTAGAAACATATCATCAACATCTTGAGTACTTCCTCATCACCACCAAGCCAATAGCAACTCAACCATACATTCATATACAAAATTTTATCAAAGAAACACTAGAGATTGGCACTAGTAGCTTACTTATGACAACATAATTCAACTAATCAAAGCATCATAAAGGACAACATCAACTCAACACATCCTTGCAAAACATTCCTTCTCATACAATTGACATCAATGACAAAACCAACTACACATACTTGCAACATAGATTTTATATTTGCATACTCTATTAAGAAAATTTTATTTGTATTAATTTATCCTATCTTATAACATATGATATCAAAGCCTTAGTTCTATTGATAAGGGGGCATCTTTCTTGAAGTGCTTTAATTTTAGGTACATTAAGGGCTTTTGAATTGTTTTTTTCTAAGTTATTGGAACCATGGATTCTACCTTTCATTTAAATATTGGAAATTTTAATGTAATTATGTTTGATTTGTAGAAGAGGGGGATAAATAGAAATTTTCTACAAAGGAAGGAAAAATCAATAAGATATTTGATGAATATTGGAAAATTTTAGACAAAAAGGCATGAGGAACTATTTATTTGTGTCTTACACATTCATCCTCTTGAATGTCTTAGAAAGGACCACCAAATTTACATCATGAAAGAGGATAATTGATATTTACCAACTAATATTATAACTAATAAATTTATCTCAAAATTATTTTGTATTATTTAAAAATTATGTTGATTCCATTTTAGAACATTCAAATCATTTTAACTTTATTTTGAGTTAGCTAGATTTAGTGGATGCTAAGTTTGAGAAATAAGATAAATGAATTTTTTTTTTAAGCAAAAGTGGTGATGCCACTAAAATTTATTAAAATAAGAAATAAAATAACATGATTTCAAAATTGGGCTCCATAAGAGAAAACACATGAGTAGTATTATGGATTCAAAGATGGATTGTATTATTACTACCTTTATTTCAAATAAAAAAGGATAAGATCCATGGACGAGGGCTCAAAGGATGTCCTATATGTTTGGTGAAGGGCCAAGGAAAAAGGTGAAACTAAATGATACCAAAAGAAATAAAAATAAAGATCGAAGTAAAAAAGAATAGTATAAAACCCTAGTAAGAGTATATTAAAGTGTTCAAATTATAGGAAGAGGGGATTGTGAAGAATGAATATAGATACTAAAATAAATCTTATGATGGCACTAATAATGATGCATTATATATTTCTATAACACTAGTAATGAAGACTTTTGACTCATTGACTTACATTTCTTCTACCGTATAATATAAAGCTTAAATGATAGAATTTTTTTTCCTTGGTTATAATAGTACACATCAAATTATTGGTAAGGGAAAGGCACAATAATGTTAAGTGATGGAAGGGTGAAAACTCTCAATAATTTTTTACATATTCTAAGACTTGTGAGAAACTCAGTTTCTATATATAATTTGAATTTTGAATTGATGTGATATTTGAAGATTTTAGTTGTAGTTTTGTGAGGAAATTTAGTGCTAGCTAGAGCCTCTTAATGTGGCACTTTGTTTAGGCTTGATGACTCCATATTTTGTAAATATACTAGTATAATAAACAATTATTAAAATTCATGCACATTGTGGCACTAGAATTTAGTCCACATTGGAGGAAATTTCATTTGAGTCCTTATTAATTAAAGGATGGTTGAAAAATTCTCTATTTACTTTGATGAGAAATTTGATTTTTGTATTATATGTTTAGAAAACAAAAGAGAGAATCTTTTTCTTTTAGAAGTTATAAATCTAAGAATAAATCTAAGAGATTATTATAAATAATTCATTTAGATGTATTTGATCCAATGGATGAGGGTTATATTGTTATATCTTAGTATTATGTCACATTTTTTATGATGTTCTAGATCACCTAGGTATATTTTCTTCGTTAAGAGTTTGAATTTTTCTTCAATTTTTAAAAATTTAAGGCACTTGTAGAGAAGAAAATAGATAATAATAAAAAATGATTTAATATTTAACAATGGTGTTGAATATTTCTCTAGATAATTTGATTATTTATGTAAAATTTAGATATTATTGAATAGAATATTACCCATACACACCACAAAAAAATGGGGTTGTACAGAGAACGAAACAAACCTTGATGAAAAGATTTAGAAGTATGTTAAGTGGTACATATGTAGTGCCCTCCGTTTCGGTAGTCGTTGAGGTCAAGTAAGTTGTTGGTAATGTCATGATTTTATTATTTAATTTAATTTTAAGGTTATGAGATAACACTAATAATACAATTGGATTTGATTAATAAAGTTAATTTAATTATAAGGTTACTTGTTTTATTTGGAATTAAATAAATAATTAGATTCAATAATAAAGGTTAATTTAATTAGCTTTGGGAGTTAGTTATTTAAAGTAATCGGATTAGATGAGGAAAGGTAATTATCATTTAATGATTAAATTTGATAAATAAATTTAAAAGTGAGAAAATATCGAATGTTAGTAGTCATGTTTAAATAATTAATTAAATCATAAGTGAAATTGCAAGGTTATTTAAAATATTATTAGAAATTAAAATAATAATCATTTAAATTAAATCAAATGATTTAGAAAAAAATGATCAAATTAAACTAATTCGTGAAAAGTAAAAGTGATATTATTAGATAAATTGATTTAAGTTGTTTTGTTAAATTAAAGATAATAATAATCCTGAACAAAATAATCTTGAAAAGATATTAGAATAAGAAATTTAAATGGTTAAGAAGCTAGGAAGCTGAAGGGTTTTAAAACAAGAAAAGCGGGAAGAAACTTCACCTATTGAGTAATTGGAAGTCGAAGAGAACGGGTGAGATTGCAAAATAAATAATAGCTATATTTAGCTTATAGAGGGGGAGAAAGGGGAGGTTGGGAATTGGTTCTGGATTTGTAACTGTCCAAGAAAGAAAATAAGGGGGAGGTTTTTAGAAGTTTTCACCCTTCTCCTCACACGAAAAAAGAAGAGCGATGTGAACTCCCGATGTTGGGGCATTGAATCTATCTTCATTTACAAGTAGCACATGGTGATGAATTTCGGTTTGGACAGGAGGATCTGCATGAGGAACGGAGATCTAGCTTTTCCCATTTCAATTCTATTCTTTCCCTCTCTCCTTCTTTCTCATCTAAGGTACGGTTCCTTCTCTTGCTTGAGGATTAATAAAAAAAAAAAGAAAAAAGGAAAAGAGACAGGGGGAAAGACTCTTGCGTTTTATATAACCTGCTTTGATATCGATGCTCTCATTGGGTTTACAATAGAAGCTTTCTAATGAATTAAAGTGGTTTGTGGAAAGCAAATTGGATACCATTTTAAAACATAGATATGATTCTCAACCTGCTTGCTTTTTATTTATATAAGCTATTGCAAAATATTATTTGTTACTTTCTCATTTATGCATTCTGTGGTTGGCACGTTTCAAGATAACTTATTGATGCATGTATCATTTGGTTCAAATTATTAAGTTGCACAAGAAAGGTTAAGTTTTAATCTTAGTTGATCAGGTTTAATTTAGATCAAAATGGATTATTGCTTCCCTTCCATTATCTTTCCATTCCTTCAACCAACTAGTTTTGAAATCAGATGTAAGTGTACAGTT
Organism: Sequoia sempervirens; assembly: GCA_007258455.2. Taxonomy (NCBI): domain Eukaryota; kingdom Viridiplantae; phylum Streptophyta; class Pinopsida; order Cupressales; family Cupressaceae; genus Sequoia; species Sequoia sempervirens. Next base: position 720,578,188 of record VDFB02193867.1, read on the forward strand.
TAATTTTTTAGGATTTGAATGATTGAATTTTTTTTAGTAGAATTCCTCATGTTTCCAAACAACCTACACAAGTAACAGGAACCCTGTGTAAATAAATTTCTCTTTTTCTTCTCTGAGAATGTGCCCTATTATTTTTGTAAGTGGATCACTTTGTGTTCCAGCAATAATTCTACTGTGGTATTTCTTGAAAGTTCCTTAAGTATTTTTATCAAATATGTTTTGTGCATATCCTGCATCACTGCATTCCTTGAGATGATGTCTTTATATCTGCTAGTTGCATTTCCTTGAAAGACTCTTAAGTCACGTATTTGCACCTCACCGTTCTCCTTCTCTTCCGTCTTGTGGATAACATTTGGGATTTGATAATAATGCAAGTAGATGGCGATATTTCCAAATTCCAATATTCACTTTCTATTATATCTGGCAACCTGTCACTATTACGGCAATTAGAATTGAAACATTGTAGAGAATTAAATAGCCTCTCTGATTTCTTTGTCAACCTATCTGAGTTATGGCGACCGAACATAAATGTCTGTGAGTTGCGCCCATTCTGGTATGGGTATTGAAAATGATGAAATAAATTCTGGTATTCATAACAGTAGAAAACTTTCGATAATCATAATAATATAAAATAGAAAACATGGAAAGTTAAAATAAACACAAATGGTGGGTAAGGAATAAAGTAGAAGCTTCTCAGGAGAGAGAAGATCACATTACTTTAAAATAAGAATATATATTAAAATATTAAAGATTCCTCAAGGTTTTAAAGAACAATTTTGAAATGATATAATAAATTGATTTACGATCTCCATGTAGCTAGTTTGAATTAATTTTAATTCTTTTAAATTATATAAATATATTTATAAAGTGAATAAAATAGTTTCTTTTTAAGTATATCAAAATAAGGGGAAATAAATAAATAAAAATAATAATAATAGCATCAATAACTACTTGTATAAATCGATGTTAGCATCATTGTGGTTAGATTTAATCATGAATGTCTAAATTTAATTCTTGTAGATCAATCTTAAAATTAATAATAATATTGATATATGGTTTTAATCTCGTATGAATATTAATGTAATACCTCTAGGAAACATTAATAATAGATAAGTAGGAGGTATTTTTGTTGCATATAGCAATATCTATACATGAATAATAATCAAACAAGATTGCATAATAATGTATTCCACATCTATATTAGCATCAATGCCAATAAAGATGTGTAACGAATAAATCCTAATGTTAATAATAACACAACGGTGAAGTGTAAATAAGTGTTGTGAAAGTTGGACAAGTGCTCTTGAAATTAGATTTAATTACAAGTGCTTTTAAAATTTAGATTAATTATTGATATAGTAAATAATGTATTGTTAAAATAGGTCACTTGATTTATTGATTTAAGGTGAATAGTACGTGAATTGGTTTTAGGATGGTGAAGGAAATTTTGTTAAGAAGAAAAGATAGAATGTTTTAATAGAGAATCGTAAATAGAAGATATGTGTCAGGATAAGTAACTTTTGACTTAAAATTTTAAGGTTCCTATATGTAAGTGGGTCGACTTGTTTTCATGTTGGGATATTCGAGGGCCTTCAATTGTTAAATTTATTCGTATCAATTCATTGAGTTGTGAAGTTTTTCCATAGTTATGGTGTATTGTTTGGATAAATTGTTTTTTTGAATGGTCATTGTTCATTTAAGGGCAATTTGGTGTATCCTATTTGTGGTGCCCTCTTTGGAATTGTTTGGCTTCAGAAGTGTTTTCATTCCATTGGGTTCATGTCCTTTCATGAGTGATTTGGCATATCCTTTCATTGTGACTTTTCTTGAGCTGACTTGAGTTGGGGATCTTCTTTAAGTTAACTTGTGTTGATATTTGTTTGACCTTACATGGTGAATTCTTGGTTTGTTTTGAGTTGTGGGGGTATTATTAATTGATTTTGTGGTGGAGTATTTTGTGATTCTTGGTTGTGATAAGTTTATGTTTCTTGTTGTATGCAATCTTTCCACTTGTATTATTCTGGTGAAACATTAAATTTTATTGTTGTTATATTTGTTGATTTTTTCAAAGGTCATTTGTTTACCAGCTGCACGGGTATCTTGTGAGGAGGAAATTGAGGTCTCCCTTGGATGCCTGGTTTTATGCTTTTACCTCTGTTGTTGAAGGATTGCTTCTGGATGGTTCCGTGTTGGTGTGAATTCCTTTGGAGATTAATGTTGATTTAAGGAATCCTTTGTCATTTAAATTGTGTTGCAATGTAATTGGGAACTCGTGTTTCGTTTATGAGTTGTGGATAGTTGATCTTCTTGAATTTCTGATTTATTTTGTATCAAAGTTGATTATGTAGTCCAGATGGAGTTGTTGATCTTAATTTAATGTATTCACTCATTATATTTGAATTGAAAATAGTTCTCCAAGGTCTTGCATTTATTGTTTAATTGTCCTTTGGGGTTCGCACGACGGGGCGTTACAACATAGTTATGAGATTTGCATTCATGTTCCTAAATAAAATTGATCTAAGCTAAATACCACAACATAAGAATGTATCTTTGTTAGTTAAATGAGAATGAATTTGGTTAAAATATTTAGAATCCACTAATGGAAAAAATGGTTTATTCTTTTCTAGAATTCTAGAGAAATTTTAATTCCTTTATATAATTTTGATCATATAATAGAAAAGAGGGAAGGGTAATGATTTGTGTCTTGTAAGCTCCCCTCTTATATCAAATAATCTAATAAAGCTAAAATTATACTTTTCAAGCAATAATGATTGAAATTATCAATTTGATTTTTGTTACAACTTTGAAGTAAAGATGATAATACTATTTATTAATATTTAAAAAATAATCTTGGAAAGTAATTCTACAAACTAAGATGAAATTTAAAACTATATATTAAATATAATCTGCCACTAAATCTATGCACATGTTTCAAACACAACAAACCATCAACTTCTAGAATAAAATTGCAAAATGAATTTACACTATGAATTATACCAATAAATATAATTTTTAAAAATACATAGCAAGTTTGATGTTAGTTGTCTTTAGTAAATTGGTTTTTTAGTAACCTCATTGTCTTCAACATTTGTACCTAATCCCAATGGTGAAAGAGGAGAGTAAAACATGCTTGGACAAGAAAATAGTGAAATAAAAGAATAAAGGTTGCATGGTAGAAACAATATAGAGATTGGAAAATTTTAATTGGACATACATTAGGATTTAATTATATATAAATTATCAACAAATATATATTGTTTTATGGTTTTATTATGGCATGCAAGTTATCATATAAAATATTAGAATCTACTTGCCTTAATGCTTGGTTGTAGTTTCTACTTGGATACAAAAACATGGACCCTTTACAATAACAAAAAAGTCTATCCCCTATCGGAAAAGAGGATTAGGTTTAGGTTTTAGGTAGAATTACTAAAGTTAACTAGCTCAAATTATGTTTCAAGTTGGGTTAGGAATCTAAAAATAAGATCCTGATTTTAAATTTGTACAAATTATGAAAAATATTTCCTCATCCTTGTTATTAATTCATTTTTCAAATATACAAGGCATTTTTTTGTGAATCCATATTTTTTGTTGTAATGGTGTTAATTTGGACCCTGGGAAAATTTTCCATTTATTTACCCTCATTTTGAATTGAAAGATGCATAAATCCATGTCAACTTCTTGATCTTTCCATGTTTCCCTGTCTTTTTGTGTCAATGGAGGAATATTTGTCAGGGACGTGTGTGCACCACATGAATTTCTGCATGTCGCATTTCCATCCTAATAGATTCCTACCTTTGGGATTCACAAAAGTGTTAAATTTCCTAGTTGGTCATGAATGTAATGTCCTCTATTGGTCTTAACCAAAAAAATACTCCTTGCCTCCATTTTATACATTCAAACTCATCTTTTCACTCTCTTACATTCTCTAACTCATTCTCATGATGCTTCTTTGATTTTCTCTCACACTCTCTTTTCACTTCTTCATCATTCTTGCTTCTCCATTCCTCTATCTTCCTGATACCATATTTCTACTTGGGTCCCTTTCCTTCAACACCATTGCCATTGCAAGTTTATGAGGTTCTATCTCCTTGTTGTGGTGATTTTGTTCTCTTCTTTCCTCTATCGACCTTGAGTGCTCATAGCAAGAAGCTAGTATTATGTCTTTTCATTTTACATCTATTGTCTTGTAGAGTAGCATTTAGGTTTTCATTGATCTCTAATTTCTTGTTTCATTTTAATTCCCTCTTCTTTATCAATTTTCCTATCTCATTACATATCTGGCTATTCATTGAGGTGGGAAAACTAAAATAGGGGTTTAACTGAGGTAGACCTCAAAACATAGCCCAACATTTTTCTTGTTTTTGTGTGTGTAGGTGCGAGTTCTTCCACTTGGAATTATAATTGGAGAACTAGATTGTGTGTGAAAGGTATATTTTCCTACTCTTTCCTTATCATTTACGTCACTAGAATAGTTATTTCCAGTATTCTTGTTGTACTACTTATTTCCACATTTTCATATTAAACTGTTGAACTATAAAAATCTATTATTCTAGTTGTAAGTAGACCTTGAGTGCCTTTTACTATCATTAGACTCGCTATCTATATAGGATGTCAACGCATCCCTGAGACTCCAGTGCACTGCACTGAAGTTTGGTTCTTGTGCTTTCGTCCCCAAACATAGAGTTCTTTGAGTTGCAGGTTGAAACCCTTGTAGTTTGTTCACCTAATTTTTGAAACACTTGTCATTAATAGAAGGGAAACAAAGTCTTGTTTTCCCTTCCTTTTTATTTGGTCTTTTCTTTCCTAATTCATTAATCAACCTAAGATAGTTTAGGGCAGTTTGTTCTTTGAGGCTCTCCCATGACCTGGAGCCTTGAGGGTGATGAATCCCTCTACTCTACATTTTTTGTGAACACGACATGAATGTCTTATTTTCACTTTTGTGTGTCATATATATTTCTCTCATGTCTTGGGTGTGTTATGGATTTGCATTTTGTGAAGCTTTATGAGCTTTACAACTTAGTCTATGACCTTCGGGCATGTTGTTAGGAGATTATGACATATAGAGATGGATTCTAAGAAGGTCACTATTAGTCCCACCAATGAGGAGATAGTTTTGAGAATGTCTACTAGTTTCTCCAACCCCCTTGGAGAAGTTGCTATGCATGTTCCTACCCCTCCTACTTTTCCTTTCACTTCATCTATGGAGAATATGATGCTCTTGAGGTTCACATAGAGAAACTTTTTTCCCTAGACAAAAGGCTCGAGGAGTTTGAGAAGTATCTAGGGGGAAAAAAAGACTATGGCTAAAGCCACTAAGGTTGTTAACAACTTAAGAGCTATATTGGACAAGGAATGGATAGGTCTAGAATTTCTCTAGGGCCTTGTGAACATTATGGACACTCATGTCCCAAACTACAATCCTAGCTCGGGCGTTGCTTGAGGTATTGGCTCTAAGACTGCTGAAAGACATATAGAAGTCTCAATTCCTAAGGCATCAGTATGTATGGCCAAGACTAGTGGTAATTCTAAAGCCCATGTTGGTCTCGATGGTAGGGTCTCTTCTAGTATGGGGGTTGGTGGATTTGGTGGTTCTGGTGGAGGCTCCACTGGTCATGTTTCATCCTCTAACCCTATCCTAAATGCTTTATTATAGAATATGGTTCATATGCAAAACTAGTTAACAAATCTATCTAGTTCTACCTCTCAACCTATTTCCCAACCTTTCTTCTATCATATTCCTCTATCTATTTCCATTCTAAACACTCCTAACCCTCAGAGGATGGAGATTCCAAAATTTGAAAAGTATTTTGGTCATGGAGATCCTTAGACACAGGATTTTAGTATTTAATGCTATGTGAATTGATTTCTTCCATCATGATGCTTTAATGGCTAAGATCTTTCCAAGATCCCTTAAGGAAATTTCCCTTGAGTGGTAGTGTTCCTTACTAGATAACTCTATGGGTATGTGCAGGATCATGATGGGCCAAAAAGTGGTGATATGATGGGTATTTGTAGGGTATGTGGCTGATGACTTCTTTTTTACCCAAAATTAATGAAATGAAAAGGGTTTTTAAAGGATATTCTCAGCTTTCCACCAATATAAATTATGCTTTACTTTGAATTTAATAAATAATTATTATTCATTTTCTATTTGAATTATGACTAAAGTCCTGATTGATAAGTGATTGAAAAACATCTATAGCTTTCAAATGGTATCACATTTTTGAATTTGAAACATGCATCACATTCTATGCTTTTATACTAGAGGATTAAAAATTAAAAAATTGAATTTCATGAAGTTTTGACCAAGTTAAGGTGGTTAGACATCGATTTTTTATTTTTTAAAGTTGTAATAAAAAATCATAATTAATTATTTACTTGGAAAAAATTACAAAAAATACATCACATCCAGGACATAGTCCTATACTAATATCTAAAATATTAAAAAATATTATCATTTTATTGTGGTCGGTGGTGACGGATACCTACTTATTTTTTTCCTGAAATTTAAGTACTCTGCATTGAAATTTCAAATTTTCACCAAATAGATTTTGTTTTTAAAAAATAAACCTAGTAGTTTAGAAACTACGTTTAATTTGCTACCAATTCTATTCTTACATATTTTTGAAATAATATAGATAACTTATTCAAAACTTTATGTCAAGTTGCCTAACTCTGATTTTTTTGAATTTGTTGCCACTTAAGGGCCTATTTTTTCCATGATGATCCTGCACATACCCTTATCTTTTAATTTGATTAATTGGTAAACCAGTTTCTGAGGAAATTCCAAGTTAACATTGGACCAAAGATGACATTTTTGGATCTTTTTCAATGCAAGCAAGGGGACCACGAAAAGGTAACTGATTTTGTTGCTCACTATTAAGTGTTGTTTTTGTGTGTAAGAAAATATGTGTGAATTAAAAACACACTTAGATGGAAAGTATTACAGTAAGGAAATATAACTTAATCAAACACAATTTGATAACAAAATTCCCTAAAGACATCCCATCTTCCTCTAATCTCAAATGTCCTAGTATTTATGCTCTCAGATCTTATTCATGCACAAATCACTGGGATGTTATCTAAGAAACAAGTAGCCTATTTATCTATAATGCAGAATCTAAGTCTACATCTACATGATTGAAGGATTCAGCTAGATGATGGAATGACATGGTGAAATGAACTATTGTAAAAAAAATGGTATGAAAGTAAACAATGCAGAGTTAATCCAATGACAATGAAATGTATATGATTCTACATGTTGAATTAAACTAGGAAATATCTAAAGGAGCCATGATTCAAAGCAAATTCATTAACTATTGTAAAATTCCAAATGAAAAATGAAAACTAAGCTCCTAAAACTTGAATGAAATCCTACAAAGTGATGTTATGCAAATGCTCCTTATGAAAAAGCTATAAATGGGCCTCAATTTATAGATTTTTCCAAGGCCTTGGGTGAGTTGGCAGCCATGAATGATTGAGATTTGATATGGAGAAATCGACAGTGAAGAATGAGAAGGATGGAGTAAACAAGGCAATTGTTCCCTTTAGTAAAACCATCTTTCCAAGTGTAAGAAAGAATCATTTGAATCAAGGAGTCATGTGTCTTGAAGGTGGTTAAATTGTTGAGAACAAATATCCATTTTAGAAAATAAGAATAATTATTTTCATGTGACACATGGTGAGTTAGAAGGTGAGGTGGAAGGTAGTTAGAAGAATATGTAGAAATGTGATGAAATTCAAATTTAAAAATTTGAATTAAATAAGAAGGAATCAATTAAAATAAAACAAATTATTTAGATTTGTTTATTTCAATTAAATCATGAAAAGGGTGAATTAGATCGAATAGAGGAATTAAGAAAATAGGAACTATGTAAATAAATTTTCAATTTATTTATATAGTAGAGGAATAAATAATTCATTAATCAAATAATCAATATTTCATTAATTAAATAATCAATATTTAATTAATATTTTCTAGAACAATTTTTGGTGTATACAGTTTTCATAAATTTCTTATCCTTTATCAGACTCAAATGTTCAAAAGGCCCTCATCAATAATTTATAGAAGTGGTGGAAAGAGAAGTTCACCTTGATGAAGTACCTTGCTTTTGCACACATATGTGTTGCACTGCATGAATACCAATAGATGGTTGCATAGTCTAGGGGTTCATCCTCATGTTCCCATCGTGATACCCGATCTATAGTTTCAAGTTTTAGCAAGAACAAAGCTATTACAAACTTGGTGTCTACATCTAAAGATAAGGGCCTAGGGTGCAATAGGCATTTTATAAAACTATCTGAGTCTTATAGTACTGTAGCACAAGGAAAATTCATAAATTAGCAATACAAGAATAACTCAAACTAAACCTAAGCTAATAATCGAGAACAATGGAAAACTATAAAACATGCATAAATGAAATATTTTACCAAACACCCATGTAATTCCATGAATCACCTCCATTTCTCTTCTCCATTTCGTTGTAGTATGATAATTGCCCTTAGATTTTAATTAAGCATGCAAGTGTGGCCTCATGATAATGATAATAGCAAAACATTGAAGATTCTAAAGTTGCTTCCAAAACTCATAAGATTTTGGGAGGAGTAATAATGATAAAGGTAAAGCCAATTTATAGAAAATATGATTTTCAAATGACAGGCTTAGATTAAAAGATAATTCTACGATTAAAATTAAAAGATGTGACATGCAATAGGTTAGGGTTAAATTAGTGTAAGTGACAAAGCATAAATGGTGGAGATTAAATTAAATAATAATTTAATCACTGGTGGAAACTAGTTGAGACATAGAAGAATAAAGATTGCATGTAGAAGATAATATTGACGAAGTGATCAATACAGAAAGACTGTTGGTTAGAGACAATCAGATATTATCTCACCAGATAACTGAATGATCAAATTAGATCTAGACATAAGTGATAAATGACTAATTAGATAACAAAGAGATTATCTAATTATAGAGGAATATGATAAAGATAAATCCTTTTGAATTAAATAATTTCAATTCAACATACAAGATTTTGGGATTAAATTAAATAAAGATTTATTTAATATTAGAGAGAAAAGGTTAAGGAATAATTAAATAATTAAAGTGATTATTTAATTATAGTTGAAAGTGTCATAGGAATTAATTAAATAATAGTTTATTTAATTTTAGAGAGAAGATAAATTTAATTAGCAACATAATTAAATAAATAATATTTATTTAATTAATTAAGGAAGAATGAAGGTAAGAATGAATTAATTAAATAATTAAAGTTATTTAATTAATAGAGAATATATGATGAAGAAGTTAAGGGTCTCAGGCCTAAGACAATTTTTAATGTCTACATTTTTCCGCTTTTTTGATACAATGTTGTTTTATCACATTGTGTCAAAAAAAATCAATCAAAACATGCCCCAGTGACAACAGGATAGGGTTGTGCCCCCTCGAAAGAATTTTACAATTTTTTTAAAAAAATTCAAAAAGTTTAAAAATTGTTCCGAAAAGTCAATTTGATAGCTTGAAAAGCGATGGTGAAGTCAATTTCGAATTTCAACAAGTTTAAGGCAGCCAAATTTGTGTTCAAACATGTAAAATGGTGTGTCTAGTTATAAAGCCTTAGGTCAAAAACCTATTTTTTTGGGGGGGGGGTATAAAAAGGAATTTGGAATTTCTAGGTTCATTTTGCACTTTTAGACTTTGAAAACTAGAGCTCTGAGTGAAGATGGAGCGAGTTCCCCATCACAATCACCGTGCCTACAGAGTTTGTACCTTCAGATGATCGGAGGGTGCAGGAGATTTGATAAGTCTCTTTCAACCCACTTTGTCAAAAAAAAAAATTATGCATTTATAGGTAGGATTAAGTGCCAATAGTTAGTTGCATCGCTTTACAAAAGTCGCAAATGCTATCGTGTTCGATGCATCTAACTGTGAATCGATGCAATTATTTTAAACACGCAAGCTAGATTAGGGTTTTCCATGTCGTGATGCAACTGAAAAAGTGCTACGCATTCGTGGGATCTTTAACTACATTTTCCTTTGTGCGATGCAACTGACTTTGGTTGTGTACAACTAATTAGGGCTTATCCGCAATTTCTCCTAAATGATGCAATTGTAGTGCTAACCCACATTTGATTTGGGGGTTCGACACATTCGATCTCCTAAAACACAATTGTAAAAGTGTGACACAATTGATAAGTTAACAATGCATTTGACTTTAGTGACTCAATTGACTATTTGACCAAGTTTTCCTAGGTTTAACTTGACTTGTTTTAACATGTGCAAAATAGATTGACACAACAATCATCATATTGGTCACAGGTTCATTTAGATCCTATTTATACTCAGGAGTCACGACCACTAGAGACCTATTGATTGAGGGATCAGATGACTAGTAGTGAGAGGCGTAGGTTGTGGCATCTTGGCTTATATCATGCGGTGTCTGTTCTCGTCATTAGGGAAAATAGGGGTATGCTGACTACACTGACTAAGTGTTTGCATTTAGAGAAATGTTCCTTTCATCTGCCTACAGGGGAGGTGACCATTACTTGGGAGGATGTCTACAGAACCTTGCGTCTACTGATCCAAGGATAAGGGGTTAGATATGATCCTGGAGGAGGATATTAGACACTGACTAGTTATTATTATATGATGATATAGCTCAGCTAGGTATCGATTGATATGAGATTAGATGGGAGACAATAGCTGCTCAGTATGAGTGATTCGACTGTATTCTATGTATTGTGATAGATATAATAATGATCCCAGATCATTAAGGACATGGATTTCAAGTTGGATAGGGGGAAGATGCTTGTTGGTATGTTGGCCAGGGATACATTGTATGCATGGGGGCCATGTTTATTGGCAATGGTTTATTTTCAGTTACATGACATAGTCTACAAATGAGGATAGTCGATGAGCTGCAGTGTGACTCTATTGAAGTTCTAGGCTTGGGAGGACATTGCAGTGTTCCGTCCACCAATTGATCAACATATGGATACAATGACACCATACGTATATATGTACGTCAAGTAGTGACACAGACATATGTGGGTGATATTGGTTATTGGTGTCATGGATTAGATACCTTAGTGAGTTTCATTTGGAGGCCTTATATGGATTTTTATCAGTGGCCAAATGAGGGTGAGAATCTACCTTGGTGTTGTTAGGAGACATACCTAATTGGATGCAAGGTCCAGTTAGTTCATATTATCAAGATGTATTTTCTAGGTCAGGTCTTGCAACAGTTTGGGGAGTAGCAGGAGTGCCTCAGGGATTAGCAGTGTATGCTCAGTCATCCAGGGAGGTTATGCCATGAGGTCTTATGATGTTAGCTACCACAGCAGTGCAGGCCATTGATAGTTTACAGACATAGTAGTGGGGGTGGACAGGGATACCAGTGGATGCAAGAAGCACTCCTGATTACAATACATGGTGGAGGACATATAGGCCCATTCCTTTGACAGATCTAGATCAACCTACACTAGTTGTTAGACGAGGATGGGGTCCTCGAGGTAGGAGAGGTGGAGGCAGGGGGAGATGAGATGGAGACCAAGGGGGTGGTGGAGGTTAGGGTGATAATGGAGGTGATGATGGAGCAGGTGATGATGATGGAGATGGGAGAGGAGGAGGGGATGGTAGGAGATTCTGATGGCGATTGAGGAGGAGGAGACCACTTCCTCCTATCCGAGAGGAGGGAGAGGAGGAGGAGAGGGGGGAGGAGGAGAGAGAGGAGAGAGAGGAGGGGCAACAAGAGGAGGGTCGATAGAAGGAGGATATGCCCAATGTAGAGACTGAGGTAGAGGAGAGTGAGAGAGAGGAGCTTGAGGTTTTAGCAGTTGTAGCTACCATGGATGTCAATGTGGGAGGACATGAGGAGCAGCTAGAGGATGAGGAGATGGGTGAGGAAGAGTGAATCCTCCGTGAGAGGATTATAGATGGAGACGAGGGTTTTGAGGATGTTCCCATCAGGGGAAATTCAGGGGACAGAGATGAGGATTTGTCCAAACTATAGGCTAGAGTGCAAGCATTGGAAGCTGAGGTACAGTCTCTACGAGCAGAGAGAGATGGGATACAGGTGGATAGGGACAAAGCATTGACCCAAGCTCAGGAGGCAGATTAGAGGATCATTGACTTTTTGGCCGGATGTACAGACACAACCGCTGACATAGCGCATGCACTCCTCAGAGCAGGGAGGAGAGAGTATTATTATAGAGATCTATATGAGTCAGCAATCCCACCTAATCGTAGGGCACCCAGTACCTCAGTGGAACTGAGCAGTGGTTGATCTCAGTCTCACAACAAATCTAGCTGAGGTGAGAGTAGGAGCACGAGCTCTGGGCAGCATGGGAGTATAGGATAGGCTTATTTTGACTTGGATATTTTGACACTAATGTTTTATTTCCATCGAGCCTATGAGCTCTTATTTTCAGATACATTATGACATTACATTGTGACCCTTTTTGGAGTGATATATATATATATATATATATATATATATCATTTTTGGTGATGATTAAATGATGTGTAGTTCTTTATATGATATGAAATGTTTAATATGATATGCAGTCTTCTATTTATGCATGTGTTATGGATGTCGATGTTTACTTTATGATATTCATGCAACCTATGATGATGTGTTAATTCTATATGATGATGTATGCATTTAATTTTATGGTATTATGGATGTCATGTATGGATGCTATGTTTATGATTATGAGATACAATGTGATTTTATGTATTTACAATGCCATGTGAATGTATTTGTTGTGATAATATGCTATGTAGTTTATGATGGTAAATGCATGTTATACCATGGATTCCTAGATGTGATAGATGTTTATATTTTTGTGTTTTTCAAATGTAGCATATATGTATGATTTAATATGTTTATGTGTGTGGCAATGTCTAAATGATGTTTGTAACATGAATGCATATGCAAGATGTTTTATTTTTTTGTGTGTCATAGGACTCTGTCATAATGCAAGAAAGAAGAAATGTTAGTGCAAAAAATTTGGAAGTTAGTAGTAGAAATATTCAATATTTCACCAAAACATAATAGGCCTTACATTAATCATCTTGGGCGTTAACTAATACAAATGGATAACAAACACCATGATATGAGATAGACCAAGGTGTGCAAGGCCATCCACCTGCTAAAAATAGACAATCACAAACAAGGAATCTCCTAACTCATACTAAGGGAAAAATTGCCCCAGTCTTTTTGTCAAGACAAACCACATACAATAATCAAATAAAAGATGAGACATGAGACATCATCACTCCTCTAAATCCTTCGCGGGACATCCTCAAGGAAGCTAGTAATCTGACTCAAAGACAAAAATAAAAAGAAAATCATCAAACAACACTCAAAGAAAAAGAGTCCTAAGACATCCTTGCTTCTCTAAATACTTCATGGGACATCCTCAAGGATGTTAGTAATCGGACTCAACAACAAAGCTAATACAAAAAGATAAGAAAAAAGAATCCATAATGTCAACAACCAGTAAGCATATTTGCCAAAATTTGATCTGTGTTGTTAATTGTCTACGAGAGTGATAAGATGATTGTTTCATAAAGCCTGATTTCGGGAATAACACATATTGTATAAGACATCGAGTCTAGTTTTGACTATGTGACCACCTGTATAAGGCAATGATAAATCCTGATTTCAGAAAGACACATATCGTATAAGATGTTGAATCTGGTTTCGATCATGTGACCACCTATATAAGGCAATGATAAAGCCTGATTTTAGAAAGACACATATCATATAAGACGTCGAGTCTATTTTTTATCATGTGACCACCTGTATAAGGAAATGATGATGCTTTACTAAATGACAATGCTTGTTTTTAGGAAGGACACATCATTTCTAAGACGTAGATTTATTGTTTTGGTTATTTTAGTGTTTCAAAAATTTGTTTGGTTTGACCTGATAACCTTGTTGATTTATTTTGAGTGGCATGACGAACCCTAAAGGACTAACCTAGTGCGGCCTCAGGGGCTAATTGATTGATGGCCTTTCCTGCATTATACACGCAGAGACCTCGTAGTTCGACCAAACTCTGACTAATAGGATTGACTGAAAAAAAAAAATTTATTTGAAGATATCTGATGTGTGTGATATTGAATGTGACGAACCCTAATGGACTAACCTAGTGCAACCTCAGGGGCTCATCGATTGATGGCCTTTCCTACGTTATATATGCAGAGACCTCGTAGTTTGACATGACCAATGACTTTGTCTTATTGACCAAGTATTGAGTCATGATTTTATTTTGACAAACCTAAAAAGACTAACCTTATACCTCAGGGGTGCATCGATAGATTTCCTTGCCTACATCCAGTCACAACGACAATGTAGTTCGATTATGACAAAGACTAACTGGTGCAACTAACTCTAACTCTATTTTTGGATTTTTTTTTAAAGTTTTTTTTTTATTTTTGGGTTATTTGACATGTTTTGATTTTTTTTGTCTTTTTGAAGTTTTATTATGCTTTTTGGATTTTTTAGGATATTTTGTGTTGTTTTTGGATTTTTTCAGGATATTTTGTATTGTTTTTGGATTTCTTCAATGGTTTTATGTCCTCAGAATAGCCACTGTAAGAAACAAATGATGTAAGTCAAGTGCTTGCCCCCAGTCGAGTATAAGACCAATTTATTATGAATAGGATGGATGTTACAAGGAAAGCTTAAGGTGCTGAAAAAACTCTCCTAATGTCAAACCTCAGAGAAGAATGCAAATATGTCTTTAAATTTTGCAATTATAGTTCATTGAGATGCACATGAAAGGAATACTAGAACAGAGAAATAAACATATACACAATTGGACACTAGATTTATGTGGGAAAACCCTTACGAGAGAAAAACCCACCACACTAAAGAAAAATATCTTGTATTACAGTAATTAAATTGCATACAAGTTATAGACTCTCCTTTCAGATAATTAATCTCATAGTAGCAACATTTCCTTGATCAACCTCATACAAAACAACTTATGATCACACTTTGTTATGTCTAGTCACTGCTACAATGCATATACAACATACAATGAAGAACACACCATGATCAATCGATCATCGAACCAATCGAACCCATAATAGTTACAATATGTTGCAATGTATAGCAACAACCATAATTGATTTGTTCTCTATACAAATGGTTCAATTCAATTTCCTCTTTTGAGCAACTGTCGAACTTCCCAATCATCGAACAACCATCTCCAAGTCAACACCATCCTCCACTGATCGGCATACACCTCAACAGTCAGCCAAGTCCACGCTCATTCACCCATGGTCCTTCTACCACAATATTGCTAGATAGGTTGAAGACTCTCGCGATATGGCAGTAACTACACTACCACACCTCAACTAGAAGACTCCTGCGATATGGTAGTATACCACACTACCACTCGACTATTAGAAGGTTCTCGTAGTATGGCAATAATTGCACTACCGCTAGACAGCTAAGAGGCTCCTGTGGTATGGCGGTAACTGAACTACCGCTAGACAGGTGAGAGGCTCCCGCGGTATGGCAGTATACACCACACTACCACACCTCTCTCACAATCACCTAATGGTATAGTGGTACAAGCTTGAAAGGAACACTTATACAGTTTTGAGCTAATTTGTGACAGAACTAGGGTTATACCAGTAAGTTTGAGACACAATTTCTCAACAATGGAATGGGGATGTAAAGTGTGCTAATGTCAATCATTCCAAGTTATGGAAAGGACAACCATTTATTATGGGTGATATGATAGGGAAGTCAGATTGGAATGATGGTAGACAAAGGAGCAGATCAACTACACATGGCGCCTGTTTTCTAGGTTTTCACCATGGTACTCATCCAAAGTGCCACCAAAGTGGTTTTCACTATTAGGCGACTTATTTCTCTTTACTATTTTCTTGATTTTTTTCAAAAAATTTTATGTTCCCAAGATGCCTATTTTCTAGGTTTTCACCTAGGTAACAATTTTTTTTTTGTATTTTTTAATGATTAAGACAAGGCTCTTAGAAGCTATGTGTAGAACCTCTTCAGATGAAGATTGTTGATTGGCACTAATAGTGGTTCACCTTCAAGGGTAGAGAAATAGTATGCTCCTCATCCAAAGGCTTATGTGACAATATAGGGTCCTAGCCAATTTGGCTAAAACTTTCCTGGTTTTTCTCTTTCTACTTGATTCTTTGGATTTTCCATTAAAACTAGGTCACCAATGTCAAAATTTTGATTCAAGACTTTCTTGTTGTAGCTATGACGAAGATGATTTTGATATGCTTGAAGGTGATCTAGTTCCTTTTGTCTTTATTTGTCCAGGAACTCTAGCTCATGTATTCTTGACACACAGTACTCTTCATCGTCAATATTCCCTTTCAGAGATACCCTTAGGGAAGGAATCCAAGATGGCCTCATAATCGAATACCAAGGAATATGGAGTGGTGTCAGTGGGAGTGTGGATGCTTATGCGGTAAGCCCATAGGGTAGGGTTAAGTTGTAAATTCCAATCACATCCAGCATCATTAGTAGTCTTTTTAAGGATTCTTAGGATTGTTTTGTTAGACGCCTCAGCTTGGTCTTTACCCTATGGGTAATATGGAGTAGAAAAGTGGTGTTGGATATGGAATTCCTAGTAGAGGTGATGAACTTCTTGGTTTCTAAAAGGGTGGCCATTATCTGTGATGATGGATTGAGGAACACCATACCGACAAATGATATAGTTAAGGATGAACTTGAAAATTTGTATGTTGGTAATGTAGGTCATAGGAATGGCTTCAATCCACTTGGTAAAGTATTTAGTCACAGTAATGATGAATTTATGACCGTTAGAGGATGTCGTATGTATCTTACGGATGAGTTCAAGTCCCCATTGGGAAAATTTCCATGGTGACATTATTGGATGGAGCTCTTGTACTAGTGTGTGTATCAAGTCTTCATGAATCTGGCATTGTCAACATTTCTTGACAAAGAATTATGAGTCCTTTTCCATCATAGGCCAATAATAGCCTAGTATCATAATATTCTTAGCTAAGGTGGGACCACTAGAGTGGGATCCACATATACCCTCATGTACCCCACGCAAGGTCGCTTGTGCTTCTTCAATATTGAGACATCTCAACAGGGTATTATCTAGGGCACATCTATAAAGGGTATCTCTGATGATGGTATACTTAGAAGACTTATGGATAAATTTCCTACATTGGTTGTTCGAGAGGTCAAGAGGTAGAATTTGGGCATGAAGGTAGTCATATATGTCCTTGTACCACAGGGAATTGGGACCAACAATTTCACACACCATCTCAGAATATGGGACGTCAAAGGCAAGGACCAAAAGTTGTTCTAACAAAAACTCGAGTTTAGGCATGGTGCTAGGTATGTCCAAGAGTGAACCAATGGTTTCCATTGCATCTACTTGTTCAAAATGTAGGGTATTTGATGAAAAATGGTGTTATCAAAATATTATTTAAAACTATCTTCCATCCACTTGTATGGGGCGAGCTTTTCATCTTTGGTTTCATAGTCATCATTCACTTGTCGAACTACCAACTGAGAATCTCCAAAAACTTGTAGATTCTTAATCTTCCATTTAGTTGCCATTCATAATCATGTTACAAGAGCTTCATATTTTGCTATGTTATTGGTGCATGGAAAATCAATTATGAATGACTTAGGAATAGTGTCACCTTGTGGTGTGATAAACAGTATGCCAGCCCCTGAACCATGATTTGTGTGGGACCCATCAAAGTATAATTTCCATGTCATTCTCGTGTCAAGGGTGAAGATGAATTCATTAGAAAAATCTGAAACTAGAGGATGATCTTCCTTAATTGGTGTGTTTGCTAGTTGGTCAACAATAACTTTTCCTTTTATAGTTTTTCTTTCTACATATTGGATATCTCATTCACTGAGTACCATTACCCACTTAGCCAGGCATCCTGTTAATGCTAATTTACTAAGGATATACTTCAAAAGATCTATCTTTGTGACCAACATTGTTTAGTGGTTTAACATGTAATGCCTAAGTTTTTGAGTAGTGAAAACTACTACAAGACAAGCACATTTTATTGTACTCTAATTTAGCTCATAACCTACCAAAGTGTGGTTAATATAATACACTACCCTTTCATGATCCTCATTATCATTATGTGCAAGTAAGGCTCCTAGCATTGATGTGGTTGTTGAAATGTAGAGTATCAAATTTCATCCATCAATAGGTGGCATTAACACTGGTGGTGTGAGTAGGTAATCCTTGATCTGTTGAAAATTTTCTTGGCATTTACCTATCCATACAAACGGTACCCCTTTTTTGAGTAAATGTTGGAAGGGACGTATTTTATCTACTAACTACACTATGAATCATCTGATAGACTGAAATCTCCCTTATAGTGTCTGTAGTTGACTTATATTGGCTAGTGGAGGCATGTCTATTATATATTTCACTTTTGTTGGGTCCACTTCAATGCCTCGTCTAGAAATAATGTATCCTAGAAGTTTTCCTGATTGTACACCAAATACACATGTTTTGGATTTAGCCTCACTTTGTATTCTTCTAGTCTAAAAAATCTTATCTAGGATATGTAAATGATCATCCCTTCTCAATGATTTAGATATCAGGTCATCCACATAGTCTTCCATGAGAGTGTGTATGAGATCATGGAAAATGGTTGTCATGGAACGTTGATATGTTGCTCCAGAATTTTTAAGTCCAAAAGGCATGATGTTCCAATAATAAGTTCCTCATAGACAAGTGAAAGCTATCTTATGTTGGTCTTTAGGTGCAATTCTAATTTGATTATATCCCGAGAAACCATCCATGAGGGATAACATTTCATATCATGATGCTATGTCCACAATCATGTCAATATTTGGTAGAGGAAAGTCATCTTTAGGACATGCTTTGTTTATATCTCAAAATTTTGTACATATGTGGATGCCACCTATTGGTTTTGTCACTCGTACTAGATTGGAAATCCATTTTGCATATTCAATTGATCTGATAAAGCTAATATCCAATAGTTTCTTTAGTCTAGCTTTGACTAATAAAGCAATTTGTAGGTGCATTTTTCTTAATTTTTTCTTCACGGGTTTAACACCTAGTTGTAATGGAAAATGATGTAATACTAGGTCAGGATCCAGTCCAGGCATGTCAGCATATGACCATAAAAATTTTACCTAGCTTTCTAGGAAGTTATGAAATTCAAGTTGCTTTGTTTTTGTCAAAGATGTTACAAAATAGATTAGTTGAGGATTATCTTTAGTGCCTATGTTGATCTCCGCAAATTCCTCAACCAACATTGGTGACTTTTCTTGAGCAACGGGGGGAATGTTCAACCCTCCATCCTTGGGTGCCTCAGAGAGGTTTTTTCCCTTGGATGCATCCTTATTTTTAACTTTTTCATTGTCCAAAGGTACCTTTCATTTTTCACCTAGGGACTCACCATTTTTTATTTTTTTTATTGTTTTTCTTATTGTTTCCACTTTTACGACTAGAGGGGTGAACAGACTCCCCAAAATAAGCCTTGTTATCCAAGTCTATGGTAAATCTAACCTTATGGTCACCACTAGGTATTCCTTCTCGCAGTCCCATGAGCTCAATGATTGCTTCGTCATTCTCAAAGGTATCTACGATAGGGAGGTCTTGTTGATCCCAATCAATAAGTTGGGGATATACTAAGGGAATTTCATCATCGTAAGTATCAAAATTTGAAGGGTTCAAGGTGAAGGATGAATTATTGACATAGTTCCAAAAGGATTTTATGGTGTATTCCCCATTCCTAGGAGGGGGTGTGTCAGGTTTTGATGTGTCCCATGATGGGACAATTTTGAAGCATTGCTCAAATAGTTCATCAAATGTAGGTTAACCAGGTTCTTTAAAGGTTTCAAATAGTTCATAATCATCAGATGATTTGTTAGAACCAAATTCATATTTGTTTGAGTCAGTGGAATAATAAGGTTGGTCAGATGGCTCATTGGATGTCTTGATAACTTTAGAAGCATTGACTTCCTCTTGTAAAGGCGATGTGGTACTAGAAATGCAAATCTTAAGCAGTTGAAATCCCAGCCCTAGGCCTTTTGGTCACTTAGAGGCAATGATGGCTTTAGTTCTCCCATTCTGATGTAGTCCCAACCC
Source organism: Sequoia sempervirens (assembly GCA_007258455.2). Classification (NCBI taxonomy): domain Eukaryota; kingdom Viridiplantae; phylum Streptophyta; class Pinopsida; order Cupressales; family Cupressaceae; genus Sequoia; species Sequoia sempervirens. Next base: position 720,598,324 of record VDFB02193867.1, read on the forward strand.
GCTATGTTCATCATATCCTTTGCTTTGCATTATCATGAAACCTTTTCCATATTGATCTATGGGTATTTGAGTGGGTGGAGGAGGTTCTTCATCATCTTCTTTGTATAACCAAGAGGTCACATCTTCATTTATAGCTTCTCTACTTAGTTCCCCCCATTTTTTGAAATTCATTATCAGAGGGACATGTATGGTGATGATTGATTGTCTCCTATCTGTCATTGGTAGGCCGTATGATTTGGGAGGAACCAACTGGTTGATACAATAAGATGCTTTCATATGATACTCTCCACAACTCTTATCTTGGATCTCAACCTTAGGAGTGGAAGGTGGTGGTTGGGAATTATATGTTTTGGAAAGAGTGGATGGATTGATATACTAGGATGAGTTGGATGATGAAGCCTCCTAGTTAATAGGCACCTGTCGTTAGGGTATTCCGCGTAGATTGGTGCAATACTAGAAAGGATCAGGATCACCATCTATCATGATCTGGGTGCCATTATATGGGAATTTAAGGAATTGATGGTAAGTGGAAGGGACATCCTTTATAGCATGCATCCATTATCTGCCAAGTAAAAGGTTATATGGAAGGGCGAGATCCAAGACACGGAATTAGGTATCTATAACTATAGGACCAATTCTAATGGGAAGTGTTACAAATCCTTTAGATGATCGTTCTTCATCATCATACACCTTAATGACAATTCTCTTAGTGGTGTCCACACATGCCTCTAAGAAATCTAATGCCTTAACTAGTTTTAAGGTGCAAATATTCAACCCTACCTCTCCATCTACCAAGACTTGTCTAACTTTTGTTTTATGGACAATAACCTCGAGGTGCAAAGGGTCATTGTGGTCTGTCTTCTCGATTAAGTAATTTTGTTCAAATAAGGTACCATGATGAGATTTGGTTGGGTAGCCTACCATATCTTGGAAATGATTGAAATCAATGTTGGTGGGGATAGTTGTGCTTTACAAAGCTTTGTCTAAAACAACTTGATGATCAAGTGATATATGCAATAGTTCCAAGATAGAAATTTGTATTAGGGTCTTCCCCAACTCATCAAGTAAATTTTACTAAGGCTTGGAGGACTGTGGTTGTTGTTGTGATAGAGGGCCTTGGATGGTTATCTTAGTTCAGAAAGTGTTGATAGCACATTCAGGAGTTTTCTTTATGGTAATAGTGTTGATATGACCATTGACAACTCAAATGTGATTTATGATGGTGTCGTGGTTATAGTCATATTTTACATTAGCATAGTTGGTTGAATTATTGCTCTTATTTCTTGAACTGGAGGCTTTTCCTTTTCCATGGTCATGTAATGGATTAGTAAAGACCTTGTGATAGCTATTTGAGGATATTTTTTTCTCTCCATTAACCTCAATAGTTTCATTTTCCATGAGATCCTATATAATGTTCTTCAACTATTGACATTGTTGTAGACTGTGTCCCTTAGTTCAATGGAAATCGCAAAAAGTGTTGTCATCCCACCAAGAGGGTTTAAACTATCTAGAATCATATTGTTTTGGCTTGGGAAGTTGTATGAGGTTGTGTTTTATCAGTTATTTGAAGACCGATTCAATTGGTTCCCCTAGGGGAGTGAATTTGTGTTTTGGAAACCTCCTTTGTGGTCATGGTTGTTGTGTGTTTTGGACAAGATTGGTAGTTTGGTCATAATTTTTGGGTGTGTTTTTTGAGGGGTTGTGTCCTCTAAATGTAATTATTGGTCTTGCATGTAGGGTTTTAGCATCGACAATGCCATCATTGGTTACGTTCTTGTTTCAGGACCAAAATTTGTTCCTATCATTAGGGGTTCTTTTGAACATTTGGATTTCTATTTGACGTCTTGATTTCACCTTTGTCAATGAAAGCCTCTTCAAGTATGATACCATTTTCTACTAGTTCCACAAAAGAAGTGCAATAGTGTACTCTTAGGTCACTTCTCAATTTTGAATTAACATTTTCTAGGAATATGGTCACCTTTTTCTTTTTGGGTATTTCAACAGGGAATCATCTAGCTAGACTCCTCCATCTCTGGAAGAAGGTGATAAAGTTCTCTCCTTCATCTTGTTTGTTATGACTTCATCTCTAGAAGAAGGATGCTATTTTGATTTCATTTTCAATGTTAAAGGAAAAATGTTTAATAAATTTTTCAGCAAGTTCACCCCATGACCTTATGCCATATGGAAGTTGAGAAAACCATTCAAGTGCTATTCTAACAAGGCTTCATGGAAAAAGTCTCATGAGATATGTGGGGTCATATGCAACGTCTATGCACATTGTGGAAAATTTGATAATATATTCAATAGGATTATGCTTCCCATTATACTTAGGCAAGTTTGGTATAACATATCCTTGTGGTAAGGGTTTCATGTATAAATATTTGTCAAAGGGAAATGGACATAATTCTTTTGTTGAAAAATTATTTTTGCTAGACATCACCATGTTGTCCATTTGTTGTTTAAGGGCTTGCATTTGTGTTTGCAGAACATCCACTTGTTTCAATGATGTGTTGGTTGCATTGTTGGGGTCTATGTAAGTGTTTTGAAACCCAATGTTATGTGATAGATCTTGGTTTAGTGTAGGAGTGAAGGGTGGATTTTGATTTGGAATGTGAGAGAACAAGTTTTGATTTGGTGTTGGTTGATTGGGAATGTGAACGTTTTGTGAAGGATCGGGCTAGTTCCCAAATTGTATCAGAGGTATGTGTCTCATTTGTAAAACCCCTATTTGTGGAATGGCACTAGTGGTGTTGATGTTTGGTATAGTAGTTGTGTTTATGCTAACTTTAGGCCTTTTTCTTCCAATGTTGGTGTTGAAGGGATTTGACAATGATGCCCCTATGGTAAAATTAAGGCCATGTGTCATGCTTGATGTACCAAATGGTGATGTATGTACTATTGTGGCACTTTGGGTAGGTACTCCAAATGGTATAGCTGCAATTACTTGAGGGATAGAGGCACTAGATGTCATTGTGTTTTTCCATTGGGTAGATGAAGCTTGCAATGTGTGAATGTCAAATCCTAGAGGTAATATGGCACCTTCTACTAACAATTTTGCTAGATATCATTGGGGATCTTGTGCCAAGTATTCATCTACAAAAGAGGAAAATTTTGGATCTTGGGCAAGAATTTCTAAGTCTTCAACTATAACACATCCTTGTTGGTCTCTAGTGACAAGTTTTTCCAATAATTTTTCATGAGGTCTTGATGTCCCTAATGGGGGTTTTGAAAATGGTTTGATAAAGTCTTGTGGATCATCCATTTCTCTTTGTTTCCTTTTTCACCTTGTTTCGACCATGTAAGATATGCTCAAAGTGCAGATGATGCAGAACTATGTCTATGAATGATACGATTTTAGTCTATGTTTTGGTATTTTTTTGGAAATAAGGAATGTCTAAAATGATGGTGTCCTAAAATGACTATGTCTAAGTATGTGATAGTGTAGGCAAGCTTTTAAAGGTAATCAACTATGGGATATTTGAGAAGAGGTTACCAACCATGCAAAGTTTAGCCAAGGCTTCAATTTCATTTGTCAAAGGACCTTTTTTAAGAGACAAAGTGAGTTCCCAAACTAGATTGACAAGTGGGAAAAGACTTACCAAAATGAAAAAAGCTAACTAGTGTGACAAATGACATGGTTCTATGACAATTTTCATTGAAGGAAAGGTTTATCCAAAGCATGGAAAGTTGGCCTATTCTAAAATTTTCAAAGGTGATTGTCCTAAAAAGTCTGATTGATTTGAAGATAATGAGGACTCTAAAATGTAACTAGGATTTGTAAATGGTATATCTATTGCTATGGCTAAATGATACTAAAAGGTGCAATAATGAAAAGTGCGAGAAAATCTTTCTAGTTTCTATTCAAAGATCACTGTGAAAGGATAATCAAAGATAGGTTTTGACTATTTGACCTCAGACTGTGACAGTGGGATTTGTTTTTCTAATTGTCAGGAAATTGTGGTTCAGATTTAACAGATACGTCATTTGACAATCGATTGTGGTTTACAATATCAAATGCAGTTTATAGTAGCAAGTGCAATTCTCAGTAACAAATGCAGTTCATAATAGTAGATGCAGTTTTCAATTGCATATGCATTTTGTAACAATAGATGCGGTTCATAATAGTAGATGAATTTTACTATAAATAGGATATGATTTTTCTAAAATTTTGGCAAATTTTGCAAGTTTGTTTTAGTCTAATTTTGATAAAATTCTGGAAAAATAGAAGACGGTCAGAAAACACTTTTGTTTTGGTTTAGTTTTTATGTAAAAATGTTTGATTTCAAACATAAATGTATGATCCTATGGTTGGCCAGGGCAATATTTGTTGAGTTACCACTCGGATTTCTCCATCCACGCTTATTCAGAGTGGATGATTAGAAGCTTGGTCACATTGGCTCCCCTCCACGACACTCACTTCTCCAGGTCAACCAAGCTTTGATTTCTCATGAATCTCCCATGAAAAACTCTTCATCTCTACTAAGAACCATGAAAATATAGGACAACTTCAGAGGTCCAACCTCTTGCACCAGCAAATAGAAGGATTTTGGAAATCTATAACAAATGGCTCTTAATAAGGACACCCATTTAGGTGGCTATACATGAGGCAAGATTGGCTTCGATAAGGAGGTTTCCCAGCCTGTAGAGGTTACACTCTACAAGTTTTAATGCACCATGTGGGTATTGAGGGAATCACTTGTCTGTATAACACATTCGCACTGTAATACTAAGTTTTCCATTAGCATTCACATTTATATACCGGTCGAGAGTGTTAGGACTAAAAAATCCCATATTTTTTCATCAGCCTCTATCCACTTACCTCCCAGTCCTTACAAAAGTTCACCACACTTAATTTTATGACTTAGAAAAATCACTAAGATTTGTGTGGAAAAAATCATTTTGAAACTACCATACCCAAACATTCGCTTTCATAAAATAATTTAAATTCCAATTGACATTATCGGCCCAACCTCACCTCATCGATGGAACTCCCATCACCACCCCACCGGTAGCCCAATGAGGATAGTTCATAACTTTACATCGATGTGACCTCACTCCATTGGGCTAACTTCCAAGGTAGTCTCCCTGATAGACCAATAGAGGAAATAATGATAATCACATCACCATAACACTAACACATTGATGGAACAAATGATTGTGGTCCCCTGATAGCTTGATACAATCGTGGATTATCAAAAGTATAACATCCAATGGTGAAGTTGAGATGCATCGAGGTAGCATTGTTTAGTGTCCCACCGATAGAATGAAAGAAAGACATTCATTAGTGGAGAAGGTGGCTGTCGGTGGAAAATGAACCAAGGCTCCAAAAATGCAACAATGAATAATTACTACTAGTTGATGTGATGTCCAAGAGCATCACCGGGATATTGAACATAAATGCTTCCCCCAATGAAAAGACTAAAACAAGTGGTTTATTAATGAGCCAGAGCAAAAGTAAATTGCACCAAAATTCAATCATACAATTGTAGGAACCAAGAGAGCTATGCTAAGGGCAGAAGTAGAAAAGACGAACTTTGAGCTCCTACATAGAAAAACCAGGGGAGGAAGAAATTCACGTAAGTACATCACTCTCAATTAGAAAGTTGTATTTTTTTAGAGTTTTCAATAGAAGAAAATGTGGAAAAACCTAAGGCAAAGAAACAAAAAACTAAAAAGAGGAATTTAAACCAAGATTTGATAGACCAATGTCTGCGGTCATGGTCGAGACCCAAAAGAAGTTCTCAAACAAGTAAATTGTTAAATAAACATAAGGGTCTAGGTGATGTTTGGATGCCACATCAAGGCTATGATATTTTCATGTATCACTATAGAAAGAAATTCAAATTCCAACCTGTTAGAAACCAAGATCAGACATGCAAACCAAAAAACCTTCCACTAAAGAGAAAATTAGAAAAAGCAAAGCTATTGCAAAAAGATGTGCAAAATATTTTTATTTAGGAATTCATAATTACATGAGATCATTTGATTTATAAAAGCAAAGTATGCATAACCCTAATCTTATCTTGAGCAACAAGATAGCTCAACAAGATAAGGATGAGAATAATTAACCTAGGAATTAAAATATTACCTAAGTAAAGTTATGCAAGTGTAATTAAATATTAATTACACTAACACCCCCATAAGTGCAACTTAAGGAGACTAACAAAGCATGCACCTAAAACTAAGATGAATGCAAGAAAGCATGAATGGGTCCCAGCAACAAGGCCTGATCAGGTACCCATGTACAAATGCAATAATGAGGTAGAGAAAGAAAACCCAATGGGACAAAACCCCCCTACAATGAGATGACTATTGCAAAGAAGCACTGGAAGAAAACTGTGGAGTAACACTGGAACCACAATCTAGCAAGAAAGGAAAGATACTTCTATCTACAAGAAACCAAATGAGAGTCACTGAAGGACTCAGGCAAAATCATAATAATGCAACAATAGACCCGATGCCATGGAACATTGGAAAACTCACAAACTGGAACAACCCTGGAATTTGTGAAGCAATAGTAGATGAAATGATGATAGAACTTGGAAGCTATGTATCTTGATGTCGATTCCAAACTGTGACTAAAAATCTTCCATAGGAACAAGTACCATAAAGACTCTGGAACATTAACCATAAAAACATGGCCCTCAAATTGAGATGGATCTGAACCAATGCGGATCAATAACCATAGGCTCTCAATATGAAGTGTGAACCAATGTGAATCTGATATGTGTCAAGCTAAGAAAAGATGTGGCCAAAAGAAACTAAGAAACTAGATATAACCCATGCGAGTTGCCATCAAAACAAGATGGAGATCAAAGTGAAAACTACACTCTAATCAGATTATTATGCAAGAAACCCCTTGATGGAACTTTATCTCAGTTCATTTATTACAATTGTACCTTAGATTTGTGTAGAGGACTGAACCAGTTTTCCAACGCCACAAGAATGACAAAAAAAGGATCACTGATTCAAAATATATGCCCTCTGAAGCAAAAAAAACTTCATCTGAGTTCAAGGACTTGAAAAATCAATTTGGAGAAAAATATGGTAAAAACACCTTCACCACTAGATCTTCATTGGAATCAAATTACCAAGGATATCTCATTTGCAAAAAACAAACATTGTACGCAAAAAATACACCTGATTTAGTGAAAATTGCTCCAAAAAGGCCAATAAGGCCTATAGGCAGCCCTAGGGGCTAAAAAAAATAAGCCCCTAGTCCTATGCGCGACCAGAGGCTAGTGAACTGGGGCTGGGGCGGAGCCCCTGGTCACCCATGTGACTAGCAAGCAGGGGCTTGTTCCAGTCGGGGGTTGGGCGCATAGCGCCTGGTCCCCCCATATGACAGTGTTGTGTTGGAGGAGCCCGCGGGGGCTGGGCGCAGGGCACCTAGTCACCAATGTGACCAGAAACCTGGGCAAGAATGCCTACGAGGGCTAAGCTCAGTTGGCGGCTCTTTAGTGGGCGTTGCTCCTAGTGGCCGCTGGGTGGCGCAGTGGTGGCAGGTGTGATTTCTACTGGAGGCGCCGACATGGATTTCAAAACTTGCTCTTTTAATAAAAATCAATTTTTGAGCCTCGGGAAGCGTGTTGGGGAGGCCGTATGGCCTCTCTAGCAATTTTTTTTCCTTCTGGACCAACTTCACCAAAATTGATGAAACGAAAGGCGTTCTTAGGGTTGTTGACCACTACAAACGCGATGGTGACCTCCATTTGTGCCCAAAGTGCTTTGAAAATTTGGCTACCCCCAGAGCTTGCAAAAAACTCCAAGCTTGAAACCCTCATGGATCTGGCAAACGATGGCCAAAATAAAAAAAATAAAAGTCAATCCTAAATTTTTCTAGTGCTCTGAATCCAATGGTGAAGCCCGATCTAATCCAAGACATTGCATAGATGAACTCAAGCCATGAAACCCTTGAGAAATCCTAAATGAACTCTGTAATGATTTTCTCAAAAATTTGAGAAGGGGCTACAAATCAAGGCTCTAATACCATGTTAGAAACCAAGATCAGACATGCAAACCAAAAAACCTTCCACAGAAGAGAAAAACAAAAAAATCAAAGCTATTGCAAAAAGATGTGCAAAATATTATTATTCAGGAATTCATAATTACATGAGATGATTTTCTTTATAAAAGAAAAGTATTCATAACCCTAATCTTATCTTGAGCAACAAGATAGCTCAACAAGATAAGGATGAGAACAATTAACCTAGGAATTAAAATATTACCTAAGTACACCTGCAAGCAATCACCTATCACATGCAATAGATATTCAGAACAAAAAAGAAGAGATGTTCTATAAACCCTCAGAGCCAATATGTGCAAGCAAAAAGATGTGCAAAATATTATTATTTAGGAATTCATAATTACATGAGATTATTTTCTTTATAAAAGAAAAGTATGCATAACCCTAATCTTATCTTGAGCAACAAGATAGCTCAACAAGATAAGGATGAGAATAATTAACCTAGGAATTAACATATTACCTAAGTAAAGTTATGCAAGTGTAATTAAATATTAATTACACTAACACAACCAGTCTATAACCCGTGGAGGTTGAACTTAGGAAGACTTGTGGTGCCAAACGTATTCATTAATGTAGAATTAATGAAAGCTCTAGCTAGTCAGTATAATACCAAGAAGAGAACTATCCAGTCACCGAGTGGAGCCGATATGCTTGTTATCTCCCAAGACCTCATCTCTAATGTATTTTAGTTAGAATGTCCCCAAAATTTTCCATTCACAATTAGACATCTTTTAACAATACTACCTACAAGAGATGGAAATTTCCTTTGCATAGACCTAAAAATGAGGATGGCCAACTCAGGAGGTTTTTCAAGCAAAGAAAACCCTCCTTTTCATGTAGATTTATTTGAAGAATACTTTTAGTATACCTACTACTCAACTGGTCAAGTCTTGGGAATAGAGGTTCCACTCCTTATGTTTATTGCACCGATGGTTGTAACTACGGATATACAGAGCAAGGATGATAGGTAATTCAACTATGCAAGCTACTTGGCTAATTCCCTAAAATAAGGGCTTCAAAGGATAAAAAATAACAATGACTACATAGATTTCAAACACTATTCCTTTCTAATACATTTACTTTTATATCAGGGACATGCCAGAAATGTGTGGAGTAAAGAACTGAGGAAAGGAGATACAGATGATAATGGAAACTTCAGACCTGTACAGATGTGGACTTCCCAATAGACTCTAATTTGACTCCCCAGTAGAGTCGCCAAACTGTTAGGTATCAAAAACGTTGGTTTGAAACCACAAGAGGTTGGCAAGCTCTTGATATGTTTTTGGCTAGCGTATAAGGCCAAATGATGAATTTGAACCTTCTTCTCTTTAGGCTCTTCTAGACCTAGGTGGGTATACTAATGCAAATGGAGCAGACTTAGATTTTGTGTTTCCTATTTAGGCAAACTATCCACAATGTAAATTGGAGGTGGAGAGATGAAATCCTAATTTAGTATAAATTGTATAAACAATATCAAGGTAAAATTTAATATGTTCAGTTAACAGATGTGAAATTTGAATTTGGTATGATAAAACTAAATAAAACCAGGTGCGACCAATGCCTTACTAGGTAAGATGGAGTCAAATGAAATTCAAAGATAAGTGGCTTATATTTGGCAAAAATTCTAACTATTTGGCATACTAATATTGGTTTATAACTTGTATAAACATGCAAGAATGTAATTACCAGGTTCTTAGTAATCCAAATGAAACTTCCAAATTACAGTTAATGACTAGAAGGATTTAATCTTTACTTGAAAGAACCAATTAATCATATCACACAAGTACATCAAATGTGCATTGATAAATTGAGTATATACTTGATATATCAATTTAAATAACAAAGAAATATCAACCTTGGAGACAATCTAATAATATTTTCAATTAATTCAACAAATAATTGATACTAGTATGGTGCCACAAAATTAGAGATCTTTCATTGATTCCTCAAAATTTCATACATGCATCATGGTCTTTTGAAACGTAAACATTATATCTAACCCTATTCGCCTTTTACTTTCTCCTAGCTCTAATCTAATAATTCTAATGGTCTTTCCCTCTCTTATTTCTACAAGAGACAACCAATTTTAGATCAAACGACATGTCTTCTGATTATACCTAACAACAATTAAAACAAAAAAAATAGGCTCTTTTTATCCATAAGTGGAATTTTGACAAATGGTCAAGATAATCATGTCTTTGATGAGTATCAACATCTCCCAACGCATTTCTGATTGCTATCTCTGTGTTCACCATTTTCTCATTATTCTTGCATGCTTCATCCAATGTCGAGTCTTTTCCCGTAGCCATTTCCAGAATCCTTTGCAACACCAACTCGTATTCCTCAATCCATTTGGCCTTTTCTTTTGTTTTTCCATTATTTTCAAACAATGTTAGTATTCCTTCTTTTTTAGCATCAATTAATCCTTTTTCATCTCCTTGAAGTTCCTCATGGTAACTTCTATGCTTTTTCATGATCTCCTTAGCAGTATTGATAGCCTCATGATCAGGTGTATCCCTCTTTTGTATTTCTTGAAATTTCTCTTGGATTTTATCACTAACTCTGCTATGCTCCTACTTTGTAGTATAATTCTTTGAGTGAATTCCCCAAAGCTTACTCAACCAAACCATCAAGTTGTCCTGTCTCTTTCTAATCATTGTAGAGAGTGTATCAAATTTTCTTTGAGAATACACATCTGACCCTTCCCACTTGTTCCTTGTTTGAGAGATCTCCCCTTGAATCAGTAGCCTAGTGGGTTTTTTCAATGTTTTTCAACCATATCCTTCAGGCGATCATTTTCCCTATGTATCCTTTCATTACTTATTTTGTACATTTCCTTTTCTTTAATCAGCATTTGGATCTAGGCTTTATTTAACTTGGAAATATTTATACCAATCTCAGTTGTAGCCACATGATCATCTTCTCCAACTTTTAGTGTCATAACATGTCCAAAAGCCTTCTTAGTGTCAATAACAATAGACTTATTATGTGGTGGATACAAGGCCCAGATCATAAGGGAACCTTCATCAAGGTTATACTTTGACCCTGTGTACACTTTTTTCACTCCCTCAAGGCTAAGCTTATGTGTAGCATTGTTGTCCCTTAAGAAACTATAAAAAACCAAAGCAAAATTTAGATCCAACCTTGGGAAAATCATGACACCTGAATCTTCTAACAATTTTCTCCCTTTCTCTAGAGTCATATCTTTTATTTCTTTTTCCACAATTGACTTCAAATTATTCAACAATTGCTCCTCATTATTCGGTGTTACATTTTCAACAAATTCTCTTATGAGTTTTCCCTTCTATTTATACAAGAAGGCTCTGAATTCTGGAGATTTCACAAACTCATCATCAGCTACAAAATATCTATAATCCATTTGCCTTGTTCTTGTGTCTGAACCTTCTTCAATTTTTGGTTCTCTAGGAGGAAGCTTATAATCCTTAGTCTTCAATGTGCAGATCTTATCAATTGAACCCTAAGATCCCTCATCACTAGATGCCTCATCTCCAGAAGATAACAAATCCATATCTTGTGTATTTTTTATTTTCTTCTCTACCACCTTATTATGTTCATCAACAACCCTCTCAGCTTCTTTCTCTTCCAAATTTATGATCATATCATCAAATTGATAAGGTATATGATCATACACTCCTAATTTCATCTTTTTCCTAGAAAATTCAATGTATCCCTCTAGATAAAACCCTTTCCATGGTGGAGCTCTCTTCAAATTGAAATGTAATAGCTTATCCAGAATCAAATCATACCCTTGCTTTGACAATATAGTGAAATCTCCAAACCACAAAGTGCTTGGCATAAATGTCTGTTTTCCAAAGGAACTTAAATTCATTACACTTGAGTAATCCATTTTCCTAACAATTTCCAAGTAGGAAATTCTATTAGGCACTGTTTTAGGCAAGATGAATGGTGTATCTTCAAAACCATACACTCTAATCGTAGTAGCATCATCAAAACAATTCCAATCTCCCTAGTTGTGACCAATAGGTCCATGGAAATATTTGGGTCTAAGGAACTTCTTGATCACATCAGACAATGCATAATCACAAGGATGATTAAAGAATTTGTACAATTGTTTAACAAAATATTCTTCAAAATGAAAAAAACTCAATTTGGCAAACCTGCTATCCCAAATAGCAGTCCATAACTAAATTGGTAACATTTTACCCTCCCTATCAAACTATGTAATCCTTAACTCATCTGACCACATTCCCAATTCTTGTCCATAATACATTGCTATATGCATAAAAATAGAGTAATGTTTGAAATGTAAAACAGGGGATCCATTTCTTATTGCCATTAGCCCTGAATCAATTCCTTTGAAGATGTATGAAGCATAGTCAAAGGGTTTGACATTGTGATACTGAACATCAGCTATAATTACCATTGGTACAATAGACATAAGCTCAGGATCTTCCATTCCCAACACATGACATATTGAGAAGTGTGTATATTTCAAATAGGGCTCAAATAAGTCTACATGAAATGGAGGCCCATCATTGTAATCCAGTGGAACCAGACTTCCATCCTTCTTAGGTCTATGCAACAGAAATCTCTAGCCCCTATATGTGGTATCCATTCTCCAGAATTCTCTCTCTAAATTCTCATGCACAATGGCTTCATCACATGTTCCTTCTAGATTAAAAACTTCACTAATTCTAGCTTCTGACACATGTATGAAAGGCTTACCCAATGAATTGTAGACAACTTTGAGTGTTGGATTGTAATGGGAAGCTAAGAGTTTCAGTAGTTCCACATCCATGAACACATTTGGGACAACTAATTTCCCCAAGTTAAATTTCCAAGGATTGCACACCGGTTCAAACCTATCCCTCCAATGATAGTGGAACATAAATAGTTCATACCCCTGAATTGAAGTCCACACATCTACTATGTGTTTGCACTTATCCTCAAATTTCTCCACATCTTCCGTAAGTTGTGTAGAACACCTGGCTTTAGGTCCTGAGCTGGTTAGTTGGTCAATAATATCTTGATTCAATTCCCTTTCAATTGTTTTTGATTCATCCCTAGTCTCAATATTTTGCTTCTTTCTCCTAGGATGACTACCCTCACCCTGCCTTTTTCTACCTTTTGATTTTATGGAGCTCAAACCTTCCATTTTATTTTATCAAATTGAAAGAATTGAAATACGGATGCAGAAAATTCACAAGCTTACTTAAAAATCTCCGATTGCACAAAATTCTTTGGCTCTTGTTCGTTCTCCTATTCCTTTCACAACCAATTCTACAAATTATCCTTAATAGTTCTTCTTTGATTCAAAGGATCATATATACAATGTGTATTCGTGTAGCCATTAATGTTTAGCTCTGAGCACGAGTGTAGCAAGTTTTTAAAATTCCTTGCTATCAAATCAAATGATCGTATTGGAAAGACATTTTAAACTTTGGCCAATCTATATGTTTTAATCAATTCAATCATTTGCTAGGCACCTTATACAATTGGGGAGACCAAATATCACTCCTACCGATGAACTTTTTATCCATTTGCATTTCCTATCGGCAAGAGAATAAGTATTGCTGAAATATTTGAAAGCTACTTCGATGTTATAAGTCTCCCTGATGTAGCGTCTTCCTCCTTCAGATGAATTGACAAGACTCTCTCTGATGCTACTTTCATCTGCATGACATATGGAGTCAGAAAGACATTTGAAACTTATTCCAATAGCACATGTCTCCCCGACATGTTTCTTTGTGCTTCATTGGTGAGACAGAATGGGCATCTTTCCAGTAAAATTCCATCAGCATGACATATATGCTCGGGCTAACTTGAAAATCTCACTCTGATAGCATTTTTCTTTCTGATAACCTTTTTGTTGGTGAAACAACAAGCCTTGTATTCCTAAATATATATCCTCTTATCGATGTGACAATTTTGGCCTTTCACTAATATGCTAGAGATATCTAAATTGAAAGGTTATAGCTTATGGGTCGGAGATACATAGAACTACTCATGCCGATATGATTACTTATTCAGAAGCTCTTGCTCAATGATGATCAGAGGGATTTTGGTGTGTCAAAAGATCAAATCTGATGGGATTATTTGGGGAATATGATATATGGAATGAATTAAAGCAATTTTTCACTCAAAATGAAACTATCTTGTGGAGTTTATAAATCTAAGCTACTATAAAAATTTCAAAATTTTATAGTCCCAACAATGGCATTGTTTGGGGATGAATGATTGTGAGATCATTGCAAGAATTCATATCTCTAGGAGAGAAAAACAAGAAGTTTATGACATGGAATGGTAGTGGAAATGAGGGAAAATGAAGAGTGGTGGAAGTGATATGAAATCCTATTCTACTGTGCATGGAGAAAATTTTTATTGATTTTAGAAGTTTATCTAGGAATTGTCCATGCACTGGCAATTCCTAACCTTCATTTATTCTACTATGCATGGAAATTTATTTTAAGAGGTTTTTCAAGAGTTATTCATGCACTGGAAACCCTTAATACTCTATGTTCTTCAAGAAAAGAAGTGCTCCAGATACTACCCATGTACAGGCAATTCTTGTTCCTCTCCAAACTTGTTTTGCAAATAATAGGAGTCCTCCCCTCCTTTTCCAATGATAACAAAGGGACCTAACCATAAGGCCTCAAAATTTACATTCTTTCCCTTTTCCTGACATGTAGCATTCCACATTAATACCAAATCATTCTCCTCAAATTTTATATCTTTGGCTTTCTTATCAAAAAGATATTTCATCTGTGATTGCAACTTCACATTTTGTTTTTGAGCCATTCTTCTTATTTCATCAAGTTCTACAAGCTACTCCATCCTTTCCTCCATTGGTTCTGGAATATCTAAATATTCTTGAAGGATAAAATTATAAACTAGTAATAGGTTTTGCAATGGTTTCCTGGCTTGTGTTCCATTCACTAGTTCAAATGGAGACTTTCAAGTTGCCTTTTTCATAATAATCCTATCTGCCCATATAGCCATTCTCAATTTTGAATCCCATGCTTTTTTATTTCCATCTAGCATCCTTCTTATGATTTTCAAAAGACATTTATTACTAGATTCTGCCTAACCATTTGCTTGTGGGTGGTAAGGGGCAGCATATAAGAAATAGTAATACCATATGTGTTGCAAAAGTTTTTGAATTCATCAGACCTAAAACACATCCCATTATATATGATCAATCTTACTAGTGTGCCAAATCTGGTTATGATATTCTCCATCAGGAAGTTTATCACCACCTTGCTTGTTTCTTTTTTAGTTGGGATTGTTTCCACCCATTTAGTGAAATAATCAGGTGCTACTAATATCCACTTATGTCCTCCAGTTGACTTCTCCTGTATTTCCCCAATAAAATCAATTCCCCATTGGTGGAAAGGGGCTTCTACTTGCAAAGGTCTAAGCAGTAGGGCTCCTTGATATTTCATCTTTCCTAAGAACTTCTAGTAAGCTTCACACCTCCTTACATATGAAAAAGAATCATTGAAAACCTTAGGCCAGTAATGGCCTGCCCTAAGAATCTTATGCACAGTCGTTTAGGCAGAATAATGACCTCCACACACTCCTTCATGCATCTCCCTCAAGACATGTTCTTGTGATTCATCTAGACACAATAGTAGCACTCCATCCCTATTTTTCCAAAATAGATCCCCTTCTATAAATACGTACTTGGATTCCTACAGCTTTACAGTTCTCTTCTTATTATCATTCAATCCTTCAGGGCACTTCATGTGTCTGAGATAATACATTATGTTTGTGTACCAAGGAGTATGTTCAATGCTTGCAACTGCACTCTCCTCATTTTCTCCATTGTAGATTTGGTTAGCTTTAATGTTTTCTTCTGCCATTAGTTTGGCTAAACCCTGTCCCCTTACTAACTTGGTAATCTAGATTTCCATATCAAATTCTTGGATTTTATTAATCCATCTACATCTCTTCCCTATCACCTCTGTCTGAACCAAAATATCTTTCACAGCTACATGTGGTACATATGCAATTACCTTGGCTCCAACTAGATATGGTCTAAAAGATTTTGTTTCTTTGACCAATGAAAAAGTTTTCTTCTCCATAATATCATACTTTAACTCTAACCCCTACAATGACTTGCTAAATAAGGATACAGGTTGCTCATACCCTTCATCATTCTTTTGGAACATGACAACTGCTATGGTATGAAATGAGGAAAATGGGAATATTTGGAAAGGTTTGGAAAAGTTAGGGGATTTTAGAATGGGGGATTCTTTGATAGCTTTCTTGATGGATATAAAAGCTTCCAAGGCTTCTACATTCCAATCTATTTTTTCTCCTTTCTTCAGCATTTTGGATATGGGTTTAATAATCTCAGCAAAATTTGACACAAATCTCCTAACAAAGTTAATTTGTCCAAAAAAATGATTGAATGGCTTTGATAGTTTTGGGAATGGGGACTTTGTCTATGGCTTCTACTCTTTTAGGGTCTATTCTAATTCCTTCTTTTGACACAATATTCCCTAAAATCTTATGCTCTATGACAGCAAAGTGGCATTTCTTAGGATTAAGATTGACACCATATTCCAAAGCTTTGATGAATATTTTCTCCAGGTGTTCCACATGGTCTTCTACCTTTTTGAAATAAGTAGTGAGGTCATCCTGGTACACCACCATTATAGCATTGATTAAATGTGCAAATGCCATGTCCATGGCCCTTTGGAAAGTTTCCCCTGCATTTGTGAGACCAAATAGCATTCTCACATAGATATATGTCCCCCATGGTGTAGTAAATGTTGTCTTGTATTGCTCAAACTCTTTAACTTTAACCTGATTGTACCTAGAAAACCCATCCATCATTGACAGCAACTCACATCCTGTTAATTTGTGTAATATTGTTTCCATATTCAAGAGAGGGTAATTATCTTTAAGGGATGCAACATTTAAATTTCTGAAATCTACACCCAGCCTAATGTCCCCATTTTTCTTTCTTACTAGGACAAAATTTGAGACCCATGTTGAATGTCTAATAGGCTTGATAATTCCTCCATCTCTGAGTTTTTCTAACTCCTCTTGCATTTTAGGATCCAAAGTTGGGTTGATGGGCCTTAGATTTTTCCTGAATGGTTTTGTGTCTGGTTTTAATGGAATCTCATGTTGGAATAAATCCTCTCTATATTCCTTGAGATCCTCATAGGACCATGCAAACACATGCTTGTAATTTCTTAACAATGAAATTAGAATTCTTCTAATTGTTGGACTTATTTTCTTTCCAATATATACATTTTTTGGTGCTAACTCAGTCCCCAGATTGATTTCTTCAATATCTTCTCTCTTGACTAGTGTTTGCTTCATGAAAGAATGATCATTTCCATCATATACCCTTTCTAATGCCACCAGTCCTTTGGGAAGTTTTTTGGTTTTAAGCTATAGAACTTCTTTCCCAAATACAGTTTGTTTGCCATCCACTTCTTCAAAAAATGTGTTAAAGTCAATCTCCTAAGCTTCATACTGGTCTATACAATGGAGAAACTTTATGAGATCAATGTCATCATTGAAAAATTTCCAACTATATATATTATTAGGGATAGCAGGCCTTGTTTTGAATTCAGCCTGAGATGCTCTTGCCAAAGTGATATCATCTCTTTTTAGGGCTATATTGGCCAAGAAATCTGCCATCAAATTTTTGGATCTGTTTATCCATTAAATTGAGAATGCATCAACTAATTCAATTGTGCCCCACACCACATTTCTATATTGTTTCAACATTTTTTTTTGCAGCATATTTTGACCTGACTTGTGAAATGATCAACTCAGAATCTCCCAAAACAATTAACAATTTGATCTTGTGCTTAAATGCCATATTCAAAACAATTAATAGGGCTTCATACTCTGCTACATTGTTAGTACACTCAAAAGTCAGCAGAAATGAATATTTGAATGTGATATCTTCAAGTGAAATAAAAACTACCCTAGCTCCATTGCCTTCCTGACTACATGCCTCATCAAAATACATCTTCCACACACTATGCTCATTCTTGGAAACATGTTTATCAATTAAGTCAGTATTCACTAGTTTAGGCTGAGAAGGCTCTACTCTGAAACTCCTCAAATCTATATCACAAAATAAATTTAACTAATCTTGAGCCACATAGTCGACAATTTGATTCATCCTTGTCTCTCTATACAACTGGAATTCTTCACCATTTATGGGTATGGTGGCATAGGATAGATCAAATTGTACATTTCCTCCAATTGTTGCAGTCCACTGCCTTGACAAGAGCATTCCAAAATGAGGAGGTGTATCAATCATAGTTATATCAATGTTATATACTGCTTATGGATAATCATCTAGCTTCACCTCTACATCTTTCATTATCCCTACCACTAGAATGGGTCTGCTATCCATAGCATAACATTTTCCACATATAATGTCTACCCACATGCCAAGTTTTTGTTTCATGACCCCTACTAGCATGATGTTGATGGTTGCACCCGAATCTATCATATAATTCCTAACCAACTTATTTTTTATAAGCAATGTAGTGAAGAATGGATCAACTTGTGGAGTATTTATTAATGCATCACCTAAACAAACCTCAAGAACTTTTACCTCTCCCTGCTTATTGTTAGTAATATCTTTGATCTTAGTTTTTGTGCTCCTGCTATTCCCATTAGATATTAGTTGGATTGCACTGTCCCTATATTCTTTTTCTTTCATCATTTCAAGCAATGGTACAGACATCTTTACCTAGGATAAAGCTTGTGTAAAATCAAAAGAAGCACTTTCTATTTTGATCATCTTCTTCTGTTCAAGTGAATCTCCTTTTTTCTCCTCTTTTTCTCTTTTTTTTGTGTCATTAGGCTTTTGTTTATTTTTATGCAACTCTTTGCTTTCCTCCTTTTGGATATGCTTTTGCACATTCTTATCAGGCTACTTATTTTCTATTTTCTTTGGTGCTCCCTGTGTTTTTTCTTTCATAAATATCCCTCTTCAAACACCCTCACCTTCCATTACTATTTTGTTCCTCAACCAATATTTTCTTTTTGCCTATTCCACTACAACAATGGTCAATTTCTTAATTTCTTCCTCAGTTGGTCTTCTTACACTACATTTACTTGAGTGAGGTAGTGTACTAACAAAACATCGTTCATCAATGCTTCCTTCATCATCAGAAAAAACTTGTTGTTCTACTATATGGATGTTATATCTTTGGTTATCAACATCATACTCGTACCCTTCTTCTTTTGAAGATGAATGTTCCTTCTCAATGGGATGAAGAGTGTGGGAAGTTAAATAAATTGTGTGGTCCCCTTCATTATTGTCTACTAGAATTTCCTCTTCTTGTATTGATTGAGCTACAATACAATGGTCATGGGAATGTGGCAAGTCACAAAATTGACACCAAGGATTATTGTTCACCATGTATGTTCCCCTCTTCTTTAAAGGATCAGGGGTCTCCTTACTTTTAGGCATATCCATCATAGGCTTTACATCCTTCCAGTTTGTATTATACGGCATATCATACAACTTGGGCCTTTCATTTCTATATGTATTTTCTTTCCTATGTTGAGGATTGTTTAAATGTTGGGGAACCCTAGGATTATCTCTCTTACTTATCATCACAGTAGACTTTCTATTATTTTCAATAGTCAATGTTATTTTTTGAGCTTCAGCTAAATTTATGGGGCACCTATTTCTAAGCTCATATCCTGTCTTTGGATCAAATGCTTTTAAATAAATACTTAATGCTATAGGGTCTGCCAATTTGGATCTAGGAGGTATTTTATTATGTAATTTCGAGAACTTTTGGTTAAAGTCATAAATTGAGTCATTCTGATGTTTATGTACACTTATCGATTCATGTAAGGAAAACTTTGGTGCACATTGGTTCCCATATTGTTCAAGAAATTGATCATGAAATCTTGAATGGAATCAATAGAAGTTGTTGGTAAATTGTTAAACCAATCTCTTGCTTCTTCAGTTAATGACATCATAAACAATCTCACCTATACGTCTTCATACTACATATCCAGATATTAAATAAAAGAATTAAAACTCCTTAGGTGTTCCTCAGCAGTGATAGCACTACTTCCTCTAAATTTTAGGACGAGACCTCTCCAACTACTATCCATAGGGTAAGGATATATTTGGAATCTTGCTAAGTCATATTGTTTGATCATGGTTGTGTATTTCTAAGGAGGTGGGTTTTGAGGATGCTGATATTGATATAATGGATTATTGTATTGTGCATGGGGTGGTGGCACATATTGTTAGCTAGGGGGTGGCTGAGCATTCGAGTGTTGTGATGGATTTCTAGGTGGAGGGTTTGATGATTTTTATTGATTTCCAAATGGCTTTGGAGGTGGATTTGAAGGTCCTACATTATTATTCCTTTGCCTATGAGGTGGTACATATTTAGGAAGGTTAGCTATCTGAGCATCAAATTGGGATTTTTGTAGCTTCAAATCCTGGAGTTCTTTTATCACTTGGAGCCTTTGTTCATATTCTTCTTTCGATCTTTCCATTTCTTGTCTTTCATACTCCAATTGTGCATTTAATTCTTCCTTAGTCATAAATTCATAATTTTCTTTAGGGGCTACATTATCAATAGGCTCATTCTGATTCCCTCCCATTTCCTGATCATATTCATGTTGTCTTCTAATTCTTTCAACCTCAAATCTAGCCCTAAATTCTTCTTCTTTTTGAGGATCTGACTGATAGAAAGGATTCATTTTCTCTTTAGGAATATGAGGTTCTCCTACTGAGCTATTTTCATTTGTTAATGTATCATAGGGATTATATGTCTCAAATTGAGGTTTTGATGCTTTATCCTTATTTGTCATGCACATGTCATAAGATGCCTTCTTACCCTTATCATTCCTATGTTTCCATTTATTATTGTCACTAATACCTCCTTTATATAGGGACCTTTTGTTGTGCATGTTGTGAACTATTGTGATAGTCTGATGTGTACTTTATTTTATCAGAGTCATCACTCACTTATGTGGAAGTGAGAAAATTTTATAACTTGTTATTCCTAGCGGAGTCTTGTGTAAGATTTTTTGAATCTATGATAAAGGCCCTGAATCTGAGTTGACTCTCTAGCAGAGTCGCCAAATTGTTAGATCTCAAAAATGTTGGTTTGAAACGACAAGAGGTTTCCAAGCTCTTGATACATTTTTGGCTAATGTACAAGGCCAAATGATGAATTTGAACCTTCTTCTCTTCAAGCTCTACCAGACCTAGGTGGGTATACCAATGCAAATGGAGCAGACTTAGATTGTGTGTTTCCTATTTAGGAAATCTATCCACAATGGAAATTGGAGGTGGAGAGATGAAATCCTAATTTAGTATAAATTGTATAAGCAATATCAAGGTAAAATTTAATATGTTCAATTAATAGATGTGAAATTTGAATTTGGTATGATAAAACTAAATAAAACTGAGTGAGACCAGCTCCTTGTTAGGTAACATGGACTCAGATGAAAATCAAAGATAAGTTGCTTATATTTGGCAGAAATTCTAACTGTTTGGCATACTAATATTGGTTTATAACTTGTATAAACATGAAAGAGTGTAATTACCAATTTGTTCTTAGTGATCCAAATGACACTTCCAAATTACTGTGAATGACTAGAAGGATTTAATCTTTACTTGAAAGAACCAATTAATCATATCACACAAGTACAACAAATGTGCATTGATAAATTGAGTATATACTTGATATATCAATTTAAATAACAAAGAAATATCAACCTTGGAGACAATCTTATAATATTTTCAATTAATTCAACAAATAATTGATAATAGTATGGCACCACAAAATCAAAGATCTTTCATTGATTCCTCAAAATTTCATACATGCATCATGGTCTTTTGAAATGTAAACATTATATCTACCCCTATTTGCCTGTTACTTTCTCCTAACTCTAATCTAATAATTCTAATGGTCTTGCTCTCTCTTATTTATACAAGAGGAAACCAATTTTAGATCAAATGACATGTCTTTTGATTATAACTAACAACAATTAAAATAGAAAAATTAGGCTCTTTTTAGCCATAAGTGGACTTTTGACAAATGGTCTAGATAATCCCATCTTTGATGAGTATCAACATCTCCCAACACATTCCTTAATGCTATCTCTGTGTTCACCATTTTCTCATTATGCTCGCATGCTTCATCCAATGTTGAGTCTTTTCCTATAGCCATTTCTAGAATCCTTTGCAACACCAACTTGCATTCCTCAATCCATTTGGCATTTTCTTTTGTTTTTCCATCATTTTCAAACAATGTTGGTATTCCATCTTTTGCAGCATCAATTAATCCTTTTTCATCCCCTTGAAGTTCCTCATGGTAACTTCTATGGTTTTTCATGATCTCCTTAGAAGTATTGATAGCCTCATGATCAAGTGTATCCCTCTTTTGTATTTCTTGAAATTTCTCTTGTATTTTATCACTAACTCTGCTATGCTCCTACTCTACAGTATAAATCTTTGAGTGAATTCCCCAAAGCTTTCTCAACCAAACCATCAACTTGTTCTGTCTCTTTCTAATCACTGTAGAGAGTGTATCAAATTTTCTTTGAGAATACACATCTGACCCTTCCCACTTGTTCCTTGTTTGAGAGATCTCCCCTTGAATCAACAACCTAGTGGGTTTTTTCAATGTTTTTCAACCATATACTTTAGGCGATCATTTTCCCTAAGTATCCTTTCATTACTTATTTTTTACATTTCCTTTTCTTTAATCGGCATTTTGATTTGGGCATTATTTAACTTGGCAATATTTATACCAATCTCAGTTGTAGCCATAGGATCAACTTCTCCAAATTTTAGTGTCATAACATGTCCAAAAGCATTCTCAATGTCAATAACAATAGACTTATTATGTGGTGGATACAAGTCCTAGATCATAAGGGAACCTTCATCAAGGTTATACTTTGACCCTGTGTACACTTTTGTCACTCCCTCAGGGCTAAGCTTATGTGTAGCATTGTTGTCCCTTAAGAAACTATCAAAAACCAGAGTAGAATTTAGATCCAACCCTGGGAAAATCATGACACCTGAATCTTCTAACAATTTTCTCCCTTTCTCTGGAGTCATCTCTTTTATTTCTTTTTCCATAATTGACTTCAAATTATTCAACAATTGCTCCTCATTATTCAGTGTTACATTTTCAACAAATTCTCTTATGAGTTTCCCCTTCTATTTATACAAGAAGGCTCTAAATTTTGGAGATTTCACAAACTCATCATCAGCTACAAAAGATATATAAGCCATTTTCCTTGTGTCTGTGTCTGAACCTTCTTCAATTTTTGGTTCTCTAGGAGGAAGCTTATAATACTTAGTCTTCAATGTGGAGATCTTATCAGTTGAACCCTGAGATCCCTCATCACCAGATGCCTCGTCTCCAGAAGATAACAACTCCATATCTTGAGTCTCTTTTATTTTCTCATCTACTGCCTTGTTATGTTCATCAACAACCCTCTCAGCTTCTTTCTCTTCCAAATTCATGATCATGTCATCAAATTGATAAGGTATATGATCATACACTCCTAAGTTCATCTTTTGTCTAGCAAAGTCAATGTATCCCTCCAGATCAAACCCTTTCTGTGGTGGAGCTCTATTCAAATTGAAATGTAATAGCTTATCCAAAATCAAATCATACCCTTCCTTTGACAATATAGTGAAATCTCCAAAGCACAAAGTGCTTGGTATAAATTCATGTCTTCCAAAGGAACTTAAATTCATTACACTTGAGTAATCCATTTTCCTAAAAAATTCCAAGTAGGCAATTCTATTAGGAACTGTTTTAGGCAAGATGAATGGTGTATCTTCAAAACCATACACCCTGATCATAGTAGCATCCTCAATACATTACCAATCTCCCCAGTTGTGATCAATAGGTCCATTGAAATATTTGGGTCTAAGGAACTTCTTAATCACATCAAACAATGCATAATCACAAGGATGATTAAAGAATTTGTACAATGGTTTAACAAAATATTCTTCAAAATGCACAAAACTCAAATTGGAAAACATGTTATCCCAAATAGCAATCCATAACTGAATTGGTAACATTTTACCCTCCCTATCAAACTATGTAATCCTTAACTCATTTGACCACATTCCCAATTCTTGTTCGTAATGCATTGCTATATGCATAAAAATAGAGTAGTATTTGAAATGTAAAATAGGGGATCCATTTCTTATTGCCATTAGCCCTGAATCAATTTCTTTGAAGATGTATGAAGCATAGTCAAAGGGTCTGGCATTGTGATACTGAACATTAGTTGCAATTACCATTGGTACAATAGACATAAGCTCAGGAGCTTCCATCCCCAACACTTGGCATACTGAGAAGTATGCATATTTCAAATAGGGCTCGAATAATTCTACATGAAACGGAGGCCCATCATTGTAATCCAGTGGAACCAGACTTCCATCCTTCTTAGGTCTATGCAATAGAAATCTCCAACTCGTATATGTGGTATCCATTCTCTAGAATTCTCTCTCTAAATTCTCGTGCATAATTTTTTCATCACATGTGCCTTCTAGATTAAAAACTTCACTAATTGCAGCTTCTAACACATGTATGAAAGTCTTACCTGATGAATTGCAGACAACTTTAAGTGTTGGATTGTAATGGGCAGCTAAGAGTTTTAGTAGTTCCACATCCACGAATGCATTTGGGACAACCAATTTCCCCAGGTTAAATTTCCAAGGATTGCACACATGTTCGAACCTATCCCTCCAATGATAGTGGAACATAAATAGTTCATACCTCGGAATTGAAGTCCACACATTTCCTATGTGTTTGTACTTGTCCTCAAATTTCTCCACATCTACCCTATGTTGTGTAGAGTGCCTGGATTTAGGTCCTGAGCCGAGTAGTTTGTCAATAAGATCTTGATTCAATTCCCTTTTAGTTGTTTCTGATTCATCCCTAGTCTCAGTCTTTTGCTTCTTTCCCCTAGGATGACTACCCTCACCTTTCCTTTTTCTACCTTTTGATTTTCCAGAGCTCGAACCTTCCATTTTATTTTATCAAATTGATAGAATTGAAATACGGATGCAGAAAATTCACAAGCTTACTTGAAAATCTCCAATTGCACAAAATTCTCTAGCTCTTGTCCGTTCTCTCGTTCCTTTCGCTGCCAATTCTAAAAATTCTCCTTAATTATTTTCTTTGATTCAGAGGATCATCTATATAGTGTGTTATTCATGTAGCCATTAATGTCTAGCTCCAAGCACGAGTGTAGCACATTTTCTGAATTCCCCACTGTCAGATCAAATGATTGTATCAACAAGACATTTTAAACTCGGGATGATCTATATGTTTGAATCAAGTCAAATGTTCATTAGGCACCTTATACGGTTAGGGGGACCAAATATCACTCCTACCAATGAACTTTTGATCCATTTGCATTTTCTATCAGCAAGAGAATAAGTATCATTGAAATATTTGAAAGCTACTCTGATGTTATAAGTCTCCCTGATGTATCGTCTTCCTCCTTCAGATGAATCGGCAAGACTCTCTCCAATCCTACTTTCATCGGTGTGACATATGGAGTCAACAAGACATTTGAAACTTATTTTGATAGCACATCTCCCTGACATGTTTCTTTGTGCTTCATCGGTGAGACAAAATGGGCATCTTGCTGATAAAATTCCATTGGCATAACATATATGCTCGGGCTAACTTGAAATTATCACTCCGATAGCATTTTTCTTGCCGATAACCTTTTCGTCAGTGAAACAACAAGCCTTGTCTTCCTGAATATGTATCCTCTTATCGATGTGATGATTTTCACCTTTCACCGATATGCTAGAAATATCTGAATTAAAAGGTTATAGCTTATGGGTCAGAGAGACATAGACCTACTCATGTCGATATGATTACTTATTTAGAAGCTCTTGTTGAATGATGATCAAAGGGATTTTGGTATGTCAAAAGATCAAATCTGATGAGATTATTTGGGGAATATGATATATGGAATGAATTAAAGTAATTTTGCACTCAAAATGCAGCTGTCTTGTGGATTTTATAAATCTACACTACTATAAGATTTTCAAAATTTTATAGTCCCAACACACTCATGCCCAACACTTTTTATTTTGGAGATTTTTACAGTAGTTTCAAATGAAGGATATGAAGAAATTGATTCTAAAATATCACATTACAACCTTCCCCTTGGGTATGAAGAGAGAAATTTGATGTAGAGAGATTTATTCATCAAGCAAGATTAACACAAGGACTGTTTGGGTATGAGAATTGGTTTGCGGTTGATGATGTGATCAGGAACCGAGATGAGGCATCCACCAGTGATAGAATGGCCTCATATAATAAAATTATGCTCATGGAGGAGTGGAAGAGAAATAATGTCCCATAATATTCAAAAGAATTTGGTAATATACAGGATCCCTTGGCTAGGATTGAGCAGCTTATTGCTCATATAAATGAAATAGTAAAAGATGTGCCTTCATATGTTTTTTCTAGTGCAAGTTATATAGGAGTATAGGATGAAGATGTGGAGCCTCTAGATCACATACCCTCTCAACCTACTCCTGATGTATGTTTTTCCACCAATGAAAGTGATGAAGAGGAAAGTAATGAAGAAAGTGATAAGGTGAGTAGTGAAGAGGAGCAATAGGTAGAACAAATAAAATCCCCTATGATTACACAATATGAGCCTCCTTAGGAACAAAATGTTGTAAGGTTTGAAGCATCAGATGAATTATCTTATGACATTAGGGTCAAGGCTAGCCAGGAATTCATTTCTGATGGTGACTTTTTTAAAACTCCTAAATTCAAATCATTTGTCTATAAGTATAAAGGAAGGAAAATAAGACAAAAGAAGCAAGATATTACTCCTGAAAAGGAAGTTACTGCTCTAGAGGAATTAAAAAGGGAAATTGACAAGGAGATGCATTCTATCACACCCGAGAGAGGTAGAGAATTACTTCAAGAGGTTGGGGTATTACTTCTACCCGGATGGGACATTTTCTCTAACATTGTGTTTGATAGTTTTAGAAAAAGAGAGGATAACACAATGAACCTAACAGAGGAGGCTAGTGACAAGATATATTCAAGGTCTGGGTATAATCCAAATGAGGCTACCAACCTTATTTGGTCATTGTACCCCCATGAAAAGAGGTCGGTGGTGATTGATAATCCAAATCAATTATTTGGACATCTTTTGGTCCAAAGAGTTGGGGACACTAATCCCTTGGAAACTATAGAACTAAATTTCAATGTGGAAAAATTCACTAGAGCACAAATTTGAAAGTTGGTTAAAGAAAATGAAAATTTGAAAAAGGAGTTATCACATCAAAAGGAGAAGTCATCTTCCTCTTCTGGTTCAGAATTTTACTCTCCATGGCTCAAAAAGGACAAGAAAGTATTAGATGCATTAGCTAATGTATCTTATTGGAAAATTTCCCATTTGAAAGCCCAGGAAAAGTGTAAAACACTAGAAAAGGAAATGAAAGTCATTAAATACAATACTGTGTCTGAGATAATCAAGGAAAGGTTTAATAAGTTGATGAAGCAAGCTAATAATTATTTGAGTATGTTCAAATAGATGCAATCAGCACTGGAGGAGAATGTCCAATTGCAAAGAAGAATGATTGATAAAAAGAAGGAACTTCTAGATAAACAGATTCTGAAAGAACAAACATTGTAGAAATATAACAACTTGGTGGAATCTCACAACCAATATCAATGTAGACTTGAAGAGGATATTGGTTTCTTTAATTTGATCCCTGCACTCCATGATGATACAAGGAATCTTCGAGAAAGGGATGATTGGAAGGAAAAATTTATAGAATTTCTAACAACTGCATTGCAAGAGATTAATGATGAGGATATGGTCCTACAAAATACTCATAAACAAATTGAGAAATTCATGTACATGGAGTATGATATGAAAGAAGTAATATCCAGTGCAGACACTCATGTAGAACAAGAGTACATTCATCACCTTTCAACATTCAATTTGTTTATCAATCAGGTAGTGGATGTTCTGGGCACAACTAAGCAACAATCAGAGTCAGTTGGTAGTGATGATGTGGACCTTATTATATAGTAAAAGCTTTGAATAGGTCTTAGGTGATCACAGGATTTTACTCAGAGATTAATGGATTGGTGCACACATCTACAGTTGTGTTAATTTCTTAAATTATGCTTATTTTTAAAATCATGTTTTGTTATCAAAGGTCGTGTCTTTTGGTCTAAAGCTTGTTGCCTCTTGTATATAATAGAGACCAAGACCAAAGAAAGATATAGGAGATAGTAGTAGCATAGGGATAATAGATAGATAACAGGAGAGCTCCATAATGTTTACATTTCAAAAGACCATGTTGTAAGCATAATTTTGAAGAAAGCAATGAAAGATTTTTGATTTTGTGGTTTCATATTGGTGTCAATTTTTTGTTGAGTTAATTTAAAGATATTATCAGGTTGTCTCCAAGGTTGACATTTCCTTATTATTTAAATTGATGTATTTAGGATATTTTCAATTTATCAGGGCACATTTTTTGTTCTTGTGTGGTTCAATTAACAGGCTTCTTCAAGGAAGGATTAAATTCTTTTAATTAATCATTGTAATCTAGAAAAGGTCATTTGGATCTATAAGAAGAACTTGATAATTGCATCCTTGCATGTTTATACAAAGATATAAACCAACCTCATTGTGCCAAAAAAATTGAGTTATAGCCAACACGAATCATTCATCTTAGATCTTCATTTGACTCCATTCACCCAACAAGGTACTCGTCTTACCCATTTTATCACCTAATTTTTATCAAATTTTCAAAATTTTACATCTGTTGACTGAACATATTAATGAACTTCACCTTGATATTGCTTATACAATTTATACCAAATTAGGCTTGCATCTCTCCACTTTCAATTTCCATTGTGGATAGATTGCTCAAGTAGGAAACACATTATTTTAAGTCTCCTTCATTTGCATAGGTACACCTACCTAGGTCTGGTAGAACCTGAAGAGAAGAAGGTTCAAATACATCATTTGGCCTTGTTCGTTAGCCTAAAACATACCAAGATCCTAGAAACCTCTTGAGGTTTTCCAACCAGCATTTTTGAGACCTAACAAGGAGTAGTTTGGCTTTAGATCATTTCCAGTTTGAGTTGTCTTGGGGTGAGTACTTTTTCCCACCAAGACAGGCCCTCTAGAGATAATAACAATTTCTCTTACACCCAGGATCGCATAAATGCACAAGGGGAGTGGATACTTTTATTATTAAATTGAGATTTAATCTAAACAAAGTGTGCAAAAGCACCAAGCATAGTAGATAGCTATTTATTTTAAGTACCAAAAAAAATATGATCTAAGCTAATTAGATAATTAGTTTCAAAACCAATTCTTCAACAATGTCCTGCATCATATTTCATTAGTAGTTTCAATTTTAGCCTTCGATAATTGAGAGTTGTAGCTTTTAGATCTTGGCCAAATGAAGCTGCAAAATAAACATTAAATTTCTCTTTCCACACGATGTCAACAGATTATCAGTAACCAAAAAATCCTAAACTACTGAATTGAAAATGCAGAAAACTTAATTACTTGCAGAAATTTAAAAACAAACCCAAAACTAGGCAGTTCCATCGCGTAATGACAGATTTAGTGCATGGGATGGATCAGATTTGTTGTAGGAAAATCAATTACAACTTATGGGATGGAAATTGTAGTGTGGTACAATAGATGCAGCTCATGTTGTTGGTGGTTGCGAACTAACTAGCAGATGTGTCACTTTGTCTAGGCAATTGTGTCAAATCATATAGAAAACTTGCAAAACACAGAAAAGCATATGGATTTTGCAGAAAATTTGTCATTCATGTCGGGTTCACCAGATGTAGCATAGGGAAAATTCATGGCTTAGCAATACAAGCATAACTCAAACTAAACCTAAGCTAATAATCGAGAACAATGGAAAACTATAAAAACATGCATAAATGAATGATTTTAACAAACACCCATGTAATTCCATGAATCACCTCCATTACTCTTCTCCATTTCGTTGTAGTATGATAATTGCCCTTAGATTTTAATTAAGCATGCAAGTGTGGCCTCATGATAATGATAATAGCAAAACATTGAAGATTCTAAAGTTGCTTCCAAAACTCATAAGATTTCGGGAGGAGTAATAATGATAAAGGTAAAGCCAATTTATAGAAAATATGATTTTTGAATGACAAACTCGAACAACAAGCTCAGATTAAAAGATAATTCAATGATTAAGATTAAAAGATGTGGCATGCAATAGGATTAGGGTTAAATTAGTGTAAGCGACAAAGCATAAATGGTGGAGATTAAATTAAATGATAATTTAATCACTGGTGGAAACTAGTTGAGACATAGAAGAAAAAAGATTGGATGTAGAAGATAATATTGATGAAGTGATCAACACAGAAAGAGTATTCATTAGAGACAATCAGATATTATCTCACCAGATAACTGAATGATCAAATTAGATCTAGACATAAGTGATAAATGACTAATTAGATAACAAAGAGATTATCTAGTTATAGAGGAATATGATAAAGATAAATCCTTTTGAATTAAATAATTTCAATTCAACATTCAAGATTTTGGGATTCGATTAAATAAAGATTTATTTAATATTAGAGAGAAAAGGTTAAGGAATAATTAAATAATTAAAGCGATTATTTAATTATAGTTGAAAGTGTCATAGGAATTAATTAAATAATAGTTTATTTAATTTTAGGGATAAGATAAATTTAATTAGCAACATAATTAAATAAATAATATTTAATTAATTAATCAAGGAAGAATGAAGGTAAGAATGAATTAATTAAATAATTAAAGTTATTTAATTAATAGAGGATATATGACTTTAGAAAATAATTAAATAATTGACATTATTTAATTATGAGAAATGATGATGAACAAAATATGAAGAAGTTAAGGGTCACAAGCCTAAGAAAATTTTTAGTGTCTACAAGTACTATTTTGAAAAAGTTGTTAAAAGATAAAGTCCTAACATTACCACAACCCTAAACTTTGACTGATTCATATCCTAAGTGGTATGACGAGCAACAATTCTGTTAATTCCATTGAGTGCACATACATGACACCAAGCAATGTGTGCACTTGCATCATGAGATTTAGGACCACATTGACGATGGGACTATTTGTCTCAATGGGAAGAAGAAGATTTCTAATAAATCTATGGCCAAGGCTAACATTGAGTTAAAAATTTACACAATTTTGTTTCCCTCTCATTCTATATATTTAGTAACACAATCTTCTACATCTTCTAAGTTAGTTCCATCAGAGCATTTGAACATGGTCTCATTCACATGTATCCCTCCTCTTGAAAATGTGAGTGTGATGCCTGATACAACTTTCATCTTGCATGATGTGCCTCATAGAAATGAGCCTTCCCATTATACATTCCTACCTAGATTAATGGAAACATTGTAACTGGCATCTTAGTTGATCTATTTATAAATAACTTATATAAGGAGAGATGTGAAGGGTTGCAGACCACTCTCTGTACCCATGATGGACTCTTTATTTCCCCTATGGGTGCTATTTCTTTATCAATCTCGATAGAACCCAAGGCTATTGATGTCTCATTTGTTATCATTCCAAAGTTTAACCTATTCAAAGTTAGGCTAGGCATTCCATGGCTATCCTTTGTGAATGGTGTTGCCTATGTAGTTCATAAATGTTTAAAGTTCCCTCATGAAGGAACTGTACATGTGGTGCATGACAGAAGCTATAAACTGCTAGTGTTGCATGAGGGATTCTCATTAGATCACTTTTGGCTTGCCCCAGTTAGATCTCTCCCTCCTAGGGGGGATTTCTTATACAAAGCTTATATTAAATATAAGACCGGGAGCTCAACATCAGGGATAGTTATCCAATGTCTCATTATGCTATCTTTGTAAAATCATCTATAGTAGCATAGCAACAAGCTATCTCTTTGGCCTTGTCCAAGGGAGAGGGAAAGCTTGCTCATACCCTAGAGCCTTCTCCTTCTATATATGCAATTATATCTACTTATGCTTCTCATCTTGTTGCTCTTTAGCTCCCACTCTTATGCCTCACATGGGATGTGTGATGGTGATCACATGGAAAAAAGAAAAACATAATTTTTTTGAGCTTCATGTGTTACCCACGGTACCATGACCCATTTTCTATGGTAGAGGTAAGTCTTCTCATGGGGTTGTTCCTACGTCTCAGCCTCTGCAGCCTCCTATTGTTCTTCCACCTTCCCCATGGGAAGAGAATGGGAAGAGTCCCACTATTGAGGTGCCTATGTCTTCTTCTCCTCCTATGGTTGTTTCTTCTCCTATGCTTCCTCCTCCTGATCCTACCTAGGAGACCATCCTTCCACCAGAAATGGTTGTGAAGGATACTCATGTGATTCACCAATAGTCTTTGGTCTCTTCTTAGGTTGTGTCTACTAGTGCACATAGTCAATGTAACCATCTTGTGTGTGAGCACAAGCATAGGAAAAAGGCTTTTTCCACAGAACATGCCACCTTGTAGAAGACGGAGGGAGAGCTAGTGGCACCTATCTTTGCATATTTTATTGCTATTCTTCTTTCTTCTGATGTTTTTTCCTTGATTCCCATCACCTCTATTTTTCTTCTGGCTCCTCTGATGGATCCTAATGATGCTTCTCACCCCAAAATGGTGCAAGTTTTCATCACTCCCTCTGTAGATCCCCTTCTCTTGATGTGCCTCTTGTACATCCCTCCATTCTCACAACCTATAGACATGTTGAATACAATGGTGGTGTCTATTGTAGCTTTATCTTATTCCTCCTACTCTTCTACTTCTTTTATGGGGATTCCATAGCCTCTGTTGAAGTGCAAGCTAGAGGATGACCTTGCTACAAGTGGAGGTTAGAAGAAGGGTTCACCTTCTTTGAAAGTTTTTTATTTTGTCCTATATCATCCTCATGACAAAGGCAGACCCTACATCCCCAAAGTTTGTCATTGCCCCTCTTGATGAGGTCGATAATGACTCTGGGTGTCTCATTCTTCTCCCACTCTATTGTCACATGGTACTCCAGGAAATTGCATGTTCAATTTGGTGGATGATATCTCAGCTTAGTCTTTGATCTTTGTAAGATCGATGACTTTTTCTTCACAAGAGCTTGGTGAAGAAGACCTTAAGGGGCCTTCTTCCTTAGCCCATGTTTTAGGTGAGTCAGAGGGTACTTCCCTCACTATCCCACCCTTGTAGGCCCATCCACCCTCCCCCTACAATGATCTAGATTGGGAGAAAGATGACCTATTGGTCGATGAGGACTAGGGTGGTACCTCTTCTTTATTTGTAGTCTATATTTTTTTATATGTTTGTGTTCCCCTATGTTTGTCTCTCTATGTTTGTAATCCTTCCTATAGAACCCTTGCTACCCTTGTAGGTACTCATATACAAGTGTGGAAAAAATTTCTTGCACTTCTTCTATTTGTATCATCATTCTTCTATGTGTTGTGAAATTTCTTTTCAATATTGGTGACAATGCAAAGCATTAGGGGTATCTAGGCCTTCTTCCATGTTGACCCAATTTTTTTTTTACTTTGTTTTCATGTTCTATGAAATTTTGGGATTGATGATCATTTGTTCATATATCATATTATATTTATTTGTATCTATTAAAAATATAACCCTAAATTCTCAAATCCCCCTGTCTCTTGATTTTTCATCTTTGTCTGCTTCTTGATGTTTTGGTTCTTCTGTGTTGTCCCTCGTATGTGTGACAACATACCAAAAATTCATCTCATCATGTGTTGCATGCCACAAAAAAATTTCCTCTCCTTTCTCTCCTTAGGATGTCATGTGCTCCTCTGTGTAGCACACACCATCCTAAGGGGGGCTAACATGTGTTGTTTCAATTTTTAGTAAGGCGAATTATTTCAAAAGAATTTCTTGATGTCAAATTTTCTTTAAAATGAATTCCTTGATGAAAGAATCCCTTATCGAATCCTTAATTTTCTAAAATTTTGTACTCTCAAGATTCTTGGATGAAATTTTCTTTCAAGAAGGATCTTGGATGCAAAAGAGTCTAAAAAATTTCCTTTAAAAAATGAGCACTTTTTCTAAAATGAAAGAGTTTGAAATTTTTCATTTGAAAAGGAGCATTCTTTCCAATAGATTCCTTGAAAAAATATATTTCAAAATGATTCCTTTATGATAGAATAACTTGTGGAAAATGTGGTATCTTTCAATTGGAGTGTTCCTTTGAATGGGCCCCTTGGTGTCTTAAAGGGTTCCGTATCGAAGGAACCCCCCTTTGAAATATTTATTCTCACAAAGATCTATTTGATGTCTTGTAATGTGTGTCTTTTTTCTAATATCTGATATCATGTTTCTTGGTTTCAGACATCTTATATCTTGGTTTCTAGCTTGGGGGTAGCTTGACTAGACCCATCTTTTCTATGACTTTCTTGCAATGTAGTTTGTAGCAGTTGCAGAATTATATATTTGATTAGCATGTGTCTTGTGTCTATTTGATTAGAATGTGTCTTATCATGTCTACTTGTTTCTTCTTATGTCTTATGAATGTGTTTCTTGTGATTGTATTATTTTCCTAACATGTTTTATCTATAACCTAACATGTTTGTGGTGAGATTGCAGCTAGCTTTGTAGGACTAAGAACCTATGGAGCCCTCTCTTTGGTATCCAAGTATGTTAGATTGAAGATATGCTTCCTTGAAATCATTGGTATATTCTCTTCAACCTCTTTCTACTTTAGCTCACATACGCATTGACACGTATGCTTACTAAAATGGGGGGAAATTTAATGATGTAAATTTGCACCCTAGGAGAATTTCCCATTTATTTACCCTTTAGAATTACAAGTACGATGGTGCATGAATCTACCATTGCCTTCCTAATATTTCCACATTCCCCTATCTTTTGCATCGGTTGAGGAATTTTTATTAGGTACGCACATGTGTGTCACATGGATGTCCATACTCCATGTTTTCATCTTGTCAGATTCCTACCTCTAGGATCCATAAACGTGTTACATTTACTAGTTGGTTGTGAATGTGACATCCTTTGATGGGTCTTGACCAATAAATAATAACTCCTTTCCTCCATTTTATCCATTCAAACTCATCTTTTCACTTTCTTACATTCTCTAACTCATTCTCATGTTGCTTCTTTGATTCTCTATTCACTTCTTGATCATTCTTTCTTCTCCATTGCTCTATCTTGTTGCTACCAACTTTCTACTTGTGTATCTTTGATTCAACACCATCGCCATTTTAGGTTTATGAGGTCATATCTCCTTAGTGTGGTGGTTTTTTTCTCTTCTTTCCTCTATCAGCCTTGAGTGCTCATAGAAGGGAAGGTAACATTGTGTCTTTTCATTTTGCATATATCATCTTCTAGAGCATCATTCAGGTTGTCATTTCTCTCTACTTTATTGTGTCATTTCCATTCTCTCTTCTTTATTTCTTTTTCTCTATCTTTGCATATTTATTTTTTTATGGAGATAGGAACATCAAAACTGAGGTCTGACTAAGGTATACCTCAAAACACATCCCAACATTTTTCATGTTTCCATGTGTGTAGGTGCATGTTCATCCACTTGGAATTATAGATGGAGAATTTAATGAGGGACACACCGCCCAAAACCCACAAAAATCACAACAACAGATACCAACACAGAATATGCGAGACAGAAAAATGACTTACTTTCAATTATTTTTAGAAAATGAAATTACAGATTCAAAAACTTACATGTTATAGCCTCATGGGCTTGATTCATTACAACAAAATCAACTTTGAAATGAAAATAAACTATTCGGAGCCATAATCTGCACTATCAGGGCCACCTTCTACAACCCCCACTTAACCCTTTTTTATTTTCCCCAATAACCACCCTAGAATGTTCTAGAAAGTTCAAATTTCCTTTTTTGTTTTGGTCCAAAAGTCCCATCATTTGATTTCTGGCTTAGGAAGATTTTTTATGAAATTCACTTTTTTGAGGACCAACTTCGTGGGGCCATAACTTTTGATCTGGGTGTTGATTTGCTATTATTGCATATCGTTGGAAAGCTCTCGATGAGCTCTACAACACATGAACCCACCATAGGTTGGTTCAACCACTTTTTGAGTTGTTTTGGGTCCTCTAAAGTTTTATATTTGAATTTGAAGCTACATTGGAGAAGTTCCCAAGACAAAAACTTTAATTTATCCCAAACCATGTAGGGTATTGAGGTGATTCTTTCGTGACCGGAAATGTTTTTTAGCTCTACTCCTTGGGGTAAATTTTCATGTCCATATGAGCCCATTTTGGCCAACTTACTAAAAATAGTAAGTGCTCGTTTTTCACTATTTTTGACACTTGACAATCATATACCCCTTAAGTGCCATCATGGGACGCAAAACAACTAAAGAAAAAAAAGAAAAAAAAAATTGGGTGAGGCAAGATTTCCCTACACCACTAGATGCTCTTGCATCAGAATTGGATTGTGCATGAAAGGTATCTTTTTCTTATCAATTTCATCACTAGAATAGTTCTTTCTAGTATTTTTCTTATTGTACAGCTTAGTTTTGCATTTTCATATTAAACTATCAAACTATAAAACTTTGTTGTTCAAGTTTTAAGTAGACCTTAAGTGTCTTTGATTGTCATTTGACTCGCTATTTGTATAGGATGCTAGTGCATCCCTGAGACTCTAGCATGACATGCTGAAGTATGGTTCTTGTGCTACCAACCCTAGACAGAGAGTTGTCTGAGTCATAGTTCAAAACCCTTGTATTTTTCTCACCTGATTCTCAAAACACCTATCATTAATAGAAGGGAAAAAGAGTTATGTTTTCCCTTCCTTTTCAGCATGTCTTTCCTTTCTTAATTCATTAATCAACCTAAGGTAGTTTAGGTTAGTTCATTCCTTGAGGCTCTCCCATGACCTAGAGCCTTGGGGGTGATGAAACCCCCTATTCTAAATTTGCAATATCAAATCAATATTAATTATGAGAAAACTCATAGATAAATTAGAGAAAATGGATTGTGTATAGGAAAGAGATTATGAAGGTATCCTAGACTGACTTTGAGAGGTTTTCTAGTATTTTTTTAACTATGAGATAAAAAATTGAAGGTTATTTTTGTTTTCTTTCCACATAGGGTCATGAGCTAGGTTTTTGTTGATGGGTGTTTTATCACTTTCTCAACACAGGCAATGCATAGATGCACTACCTCTCTTGAAAGGAAATCTCCAACAAGAAGTTGATGAAAATCACCCCAAGGTCTCTCGGGTGTCAGGACATGACATGTTTGGAATCTCTTAGTTGGTTCAATTGTGATTTTGTTTCTAATCATAGGGAAGACTTACAGAGTTAAGCTGGAGGGAAGTTGGATCCTAAAATGGAGTTCATGAGATGGGGAAGTTAGTGTGCAATTGTTGCAGGTTCAAACAACAGACTTAAACTCCTATTTCAACTTGAGATTTGGCTTTACAATGTGAAATGAACCTTAGCATGGGTTATTAAAAAAAAAGAAAAAGGGCAG
Source organism: Sequoia sempervirens (assembly GCA_007258455.2). NCBI lineage: Eukaryota > Viridiplantae > Streptophyta > Pinopsida > Cupressales > Cupressaceae > Sequoia > Sequoia sempervirens. Next base: position 720,635,841 of record VDFB02193867.1, read on the forward strand.
GGAGGAGGAGAAGTTCCAAGATCTGAAACTAGCAATGAACAGTGATTATGGAGGACCCTGCTGCGGATAGCCTTCATAAAACTGAATTTCACTTAACCAGATTACCTCACATTACCATGAAATTAGTGCAAGCTTCTCAGGACTGTGGATATTCAACCATTCATTCACCACAGGCATGAATAAAAGATAGAATTTTAGAGCATATTTTAGTTCATGTCAAGACTAACTTTACATAGCTGTTTATCATCAATACACAACAAAAAGTATGGACAAGGAAGGTTGTCAGCACACAACAGAATTCTTCAAAATTAGTGAATAGCATTAACTAATCTACTAGAACAAGCTAAAACATGGAAAATAGCAAAGTAATTCTACTTGAATTAACTAAATATGGGAGAAGAACCATGTAACATGCAACTAAAACTCAAGAATTCACCAAAATCCAATGAACTTCTATTAAAAAAATTAGCAGCATGCCTTTACAACAACTCAACTCTCTCTTGAAAATGAGAGGAGACCCCCTATTTATAGTGTCCAAAAAGAAAAATGAATGGAAAAGATTGATTTGTATTGTGTGGCCAAGATTCACTACAAACTAGGGTCACCTACCTCCAAATATATTACAATTAAAAATTACATCCTTGTCATTTTCCATATTTTGTCTTCTTGTGGCAGCACTTTAGCTCTTTTGTCTTTTGTTGATTTCCTTTTGTTGTAGCTACACTACAAGGAATTCATCATCAATCATAGGAATTCATTTATTCCTCTTTAAGGTGGCATACTCCACAAACTTTTCGATCAATCCCCGGAGCTTATCCTACTCCAATATATCTGATTGGATCACCTAGAAGTTAAATTTTCTAGATTTATTTGTGAGGTCATCCTAGTCCCTACATATTTCTACGTGGTCTTAATCACCTACTTAGATTGAGCAAAGGCTCGAATAGAAAAACCCATGAAATTTGGCATTAGTGTATCCGCAGTCCCATTCTCCATTTTCTTATGAAAGTAGGCCTTTATCTTTTTTGGATCTAACTTGATGGCAGGCACATCAAATTCCATCATCAGCCTTATGCATTCTTCACAAGCAGCCTGGACTTCCTTGATCCAATTGATCTCAAGCTCCACCTCATGGAGCACTTGTTCTATCACCTCCTTTCTGTGGTCAAGTCTTAGTTTCCATGTCTCCATGAGCAAATGATCACCTTTTACCAAAGAAAATTCCTTTTCCTAGGATCCATCAGGTACCTTGAGGATAGCCTCAAGTTTGGGGTACATGATCCTATATAACTCGAGCAAGTCAGTGCAGAATTTCCTTATTCCCTCGAGCACTCTCTACAACTCCAAGAATTTGTTGGCTATCCTAACCATATGGCTTATGCCCATGTTTTTGTTGTAGAGGGCTTGTCTAAACCAATCCTCTGTGGCCTTTTTCCAATTTTTTCTTTTCTCTAGCTAATCAATGTGGTCCTTGGACAGCAATTGTGGTGGCACCAAGGATGTGGTGGGGAGTTCTACTGATGACCACTATTGAATATATGTTGTCAAATCAACCACCTGTGCCTTGAACTCCTCCTTAGAGGTCTTATCTTTATAAATTTGATGCACGATAGTGGCAACGGACCCCTAGAGATGATCAATTTTTTTCTCTCTTGTAGTCATTCTCAAATCGAGGGTAGAGACATTGTAGCTTACTCCTTCTCCCATGACTGGAGTGGCTATTTGTATAGTCCTAGATCTAGATGCATCCATTGTCAACTAAGATATGACCTTTGGTTTCTTTTCTTTCTTCGTGCTTATTTGGGATAGAGCCAAGATTGCCTCCAGCCTTGCCCTTAGATCCTTTTAGGTTGGGGTTTTCTTCTCCAACTATTTCTCAAGCCACTCAGGCATCTGAGATTCTCCCCTTGGTGATTCATGACCACCTTCTTCCTCATGGGTGTGTTGGATTTCCATTACCTTATCTGGGATTATGGATGCACAGTCCTTGAAGCTGCAGTCTTCGATGTAGGACCTTTAAGCTAGGAAAGATAATCAACCACCCAGAAAGTGTTGCAAATAGGCATGCACAATGGAGATTCAATATGATATGATATCTAATTGATATCTGGATATCTTGATATATTACAAATACATGTACAAGATGCCTTGAATATATAGGCAAGTGGTAAACCCTAATATGCATGAGATGTTGACATATGTCTTGATCTAACAGCATGTGACAACATGTGAACCCTAATGGTGAAGAACATTTCAATGAGGGGGGCCAGTTCTAGAAGGACAACTCATCTTCTAGAAGGGAATGCTATCCCCACAAACTAGGAAGGGAATATTATCCCACTTATTAAATGAGTTTTATCTAATAAATGCAATAGCCTAGGACTTAATGATTAAATGCAAGACCTAGAAGTTAGCATATGTGTAATAATAATTGAATTAATTAGTGCACCAACATTGTCTTGAGCTTCTTGTTCCTATCCTTCCTTCCTCCTCATTAGAATCCTAAATGAAGACAGTTTCCTTCTATGGGGACTCAGAGGTTGTGCATTATTTTGGGTTTTCCTCCCCTTCAACAGTTTTCTTTTCTTCTTCATCATCATTCCCATGCTCTATGGGATGCTCTGTTTCTAGACTCATGTGGGCTTCAGTATCTTCTTCAAGTTTATCTTCTTTTTTCTTTTCCTCTTCCTCCTGCTAGGCAGCAGCATCTTTCGTAAGCTTGAGGCTCTCTTTCATATCCTCTTTTTCTTTCTCTTCTTTCTCTTACGAAAGAAGCACATTTCTTCATCATGTTTGGTTTATCGCTGCTCCCTGGTTGGAGGTTCAGTATCTTCCTCCATTTCCTCTTCAATGTTCTTCTCCTCATCAGAAGGTTGCCTCTCTCCTTCCTATCCAACATCCTTAAGCTACCAAGCCAACTCCTCTGCGAGATCTAGGTCAAAATTTTCCATAATATATTTCACACCTAGCTCCTCAGTGTCTTCCTCTGATGATTGTGTTTCTTCTCCTTTTCACACCACCTTATCAATTGTAAAATGTTGGTACTCGGGGTGCTCATGGTAATCATCTACTTCCTCTTCCATCTCTTTTGTATCTTCCCTTTCTTGTCTCTCTAACTCTTCTGATATTTCCATGGTAGCCTTCATCTCTGGTGGTTCAGTTGGAGGAGTATGGATAGGAAGACTGGCAACAATTTGTGCCAAGGCAGCTTGTATGGTTGTTCATATTTTAAATAGCAGTGGGCAAGAGTGGAGCAAGGTGGGTGGGAATGCTCCCTCTGAGCGGGGAGTAAAGACCATCATCTGATAGGTAGGTAGAGGGGCAATAGTAGTAGCAACATCAGTAGCAGCAGTGGCTACAAGAGTGGAGGCAGCAAGTGGAGACTTTGGCTGCTTGGCCTCTACTCCTCCCTCGTGGAGGGGGTCCTCCTGGATGGTAGGAATTTCTGTGAAGCTGCCTAATTTCTTTTGTTTCTTGTAAGGTTCTCCTTTTGAATCCTTTCTTGCATATACCTTAGGCTTGGGCTGACTTTTAGTCATTTCTTTCCTCTTCCTTGACCTGGTGGTTGGAGGATATTTTGAGGTTTCTCTAGCAACTACCCCACTATCAATTTTGCTTGCCAGTTCATCCTCAAGCTTCTGATAGGTCAAAGTGACTCCCTATTGCTTCAACTGGGAAATTTTCCTATCAATCCATTCTTTTTCCTAGGCTCAATAGGATTTGTTAGGATATCATGGTCATCAACCTCCTGCTCATTCCAATCGATTAGCAGCAACGAGAGATTAGCAACTACATTGTACTGAGGATCAATTACTATATTCTCATCCTCCACTACCTAGTCTGGCACAAGGAATAGGTTGACCTTCTTGATGAAGTACACGGTCATGTGCATGTAGTGCCTCATTTGCACTTCATTGTTGTTCATGAAATTGGCCCAAAATTCATCCACATTATGCAAATGGGCATATTCATCTATAACCATCTTCTTTAGTTTACCGTAAGGATCCATCCACAACTAAGCAGTGTGGGACTTTAGGTTATATTCCATGAGTTCTTTATCTAAATTGTCTGCACGTTGAGTTGTGTGGAGTTCATACATCCCTTGGCTGAAGGAGAGGGGATAAGGAATCCCTGCCTTATGTTTGCTTCTTAGGAGGGCATGTGCATGTCGCTACTGCTAAGAGAGTTCTAACAATATTATTTGGTCATTTGGGTACTGCGGCAGCTTGTATGGTTTCTCCAAGAAACCTTTGGCTCGGATGTAGGTAAAATTTGGAAATTGTATAAATAAGAAGGTGAATTGGTGGAGGAAAGCATTAGCACCATATGAGACCCTTCTCTCAAATTCACCCCCAAGCAATTTGATAATGTGGCCTATGAAAGTGTCATTAACTCTGCAATAATCCCTCTTGAAGTTCCTATATTGAAGTTGAGGGTATCTGTCATAAACCTTCAATTCTCTACCTGGTTCTATATTTGGTGCCATAAATAAGCCCCTATATTAGGTTCAGTCAACAAGCAAATAGACAAGGTAAGATGTCATATAGAAGCACGAGGTCTTCTTGACAACTACAAATTGCTCATGCAAGTAATTGCTAATAATCCCTACCCAATAGAGCTTGGTTTTACCATAGATGATCTCTTCTATGAAATACAACATACATTCCTAGAAGTAGGCCATAGTCAGAAGGCCCGTTACTCTACTTAATAGGGTCACCAAGTCATGGTAATCCTCATAAAAATCACTGTGGAAGATTTCTTGGGGTATCTTTGTAGCACCGCCTCTCTTTTCTTTTAGCCAATATTGATTGATGACCTTTTTGCATTTGAGGGGGTCCTCGTCCCACATTTGTTTCCCATACTCCATGGATGATTCTTCCATCTCTCTAAATGTAGGGATATGAAAAGCTCTCCCTATTGACTTGGAAGATAAGTCAGCCAATATGTTCCCATCTTTGTCTACAATGGTTCTAGTCTCTTCTTGGTATGCCTCTCTGCAGGCCATCACTAGTTCAAGGGCAACAAGAGTGGGAGGGAAGCCTGTAGCTTTAGCCAACCCACTACTTCTGATTTTTCTTGCATTTTCTATTGTGGGGTTATTCTGAATCCTTTGCTTGAATTCATCGATGTCAATGTGCCCGATGTTTGTATCTAAGACTTCCTTCCAATGTGTGGTGACCTTAGAGTTGAGAGGTTCCCCTTGGAACTTGTACTTCATCTAGTCTTTGTCTTCTTTTCCATAGGATTTTTTTGTTGTTTTCTTTCCCTTGTCCTTCTCCACAGCTACCTCTGAGGGTCCTACACCTAGTTCCATATATCCTGTGGGTGAGAGAGAGGTAAGCACATTCAAGCATGAATATAGGAGAAAGTTAGCCAAAATCCTGCAAAATAGTGTTAGATCAAATAATTCATCACTTAAGAATCCTACCATATCTTCTAAACTGACATTATCCTTTCACAGGAATGAGTTTCAATAGTTTGGGTCCAGGGGTGTGGACTTCCCTAGGTTGATGGCCATTTTGGAATACCTGCAAGAGGGACAACAATCAAGGCACAACGGCCCAGCTGTCCCAACTTGCCTTAAGATTTGGTCAATGTATGGGGTCCACCAAGGAGGTCACTCCATTTTGGCATGTGGGTCAAAGTAATTTTCAAGTTTCAAGGGCATTAAGATCATCTTTTAGGCAAGCAAAATAAGGGAGTAGCTTGGTTGTTTAAGGGTTTGTTGTTGAAATGGCACTGGAAAAGCGGTGGCCTGCGAGCGGTGATTCATATTGTGGGATCTAAAGCTTTGGAAGGCTACAACATAACTCATTTGGAACTCAGGCCTTTCAGGTTAGAGAGAGTGGATGGATATTAGGCCATTGCAGTTTAAAATGGCGAAAGTCATACGGTGGTCTGGTAGGAGAAACCCATCGTATGGGGTTCGCCAGGAAGTGGAGCCTTCACATTCACTTTGTTTATCACTAGAGAATCCAAAGGCAATGGGGAGGTCGAGTTCCAGGTAGCAAGCAGATGAGGGTTATTCTCCATTTGAGAATGGAGAAGTTAGGAAGGATTTTTGGTGGCAACGACCCATGAGGGATAGCCCACTTAAGGTTCATTACTTAACAATTTTTATTTTTGCATATTGGCAGCCATGGTGAGATCGGGACCCAGAGGGTGGAATGCTAGCCATCAAGAGCCATTCGAGATAGTGGGTTCACCATGATGGTCTATAGGAAAAAGTCTACAAAGAGGGGCTTGTGATGAAGCTTAGACTTGGTCGCTTTGGGGTGCAAATGAAGTTGGCCAGCAAAGGTAGACTCAGGATCGAATGGTCAAAAAGACGGGTTGTAAAAGTTGTTTGAGATGACAAAACATAGATGGATTTCCCTGAGTGGACGTCCACAAGGTAGGACCTAGGATGGTTCAAGGCTTAATATTTAGCACAAATTGAGTTTATAGGTGATTGACAAGGTGGGACCTGGAGGATGAAAAGTGGTGCTTGATTAGTCATTTGAAACGGTGAATCAAAAAGGCCTTCTATATGTAGAACTCTGCATTTGGGGATCCGAGCGGGTTGATGGCTCCTCATTTTATTTCATGAGTTTATGCTAAGTTCAGGGCAGCTAAGGAAGGGATCCCTCTCGTGAGGGTGGACCTAGAAGACATGACTATCATTTTTAAAGTTCAATCCATTTTCAAAGTTTATGATGACAACGATGAGGGCATGGGCCCACAAGGGACGAAGGCCCTGGTTGATGAACAATGGTAGAGAACGTGAGTTTCACAAATGGTGCATGGATCGATTTTAAAGTTTATCAAGATTTCAACATGTGGGTTTCGTGTGCCTTAGTCTATTTTAGTTGATTATCAAGTTTTCCCCCTTTAAATTTATCAATTTTCATAGAAATCAAAGAAAACACAAAGCAAGGAACACGATGGAAAACCTACCTCAAGAACCCAATGAATGAGGGTGACCGAGTAGGTAGCAAAGATCTCAAAGTGGTGAATGAGTGTTGTGGGAGTGAAGGTAGCGTTGGAGGGAACTCTGACTCTTTTTTGATCGACTGACAGGTGAAAATGACATCTGAAAGTTGGTTATTTATAGAAAATATCATATTAAATGCACCCTATTAATGATTGTATGACAACGCTGGGGTTGGTGAGAAGTCATTTGAAAACAGCCACGGGAAGCTCAGATTCCATTGGGTGGATGGAAGTCATCACTCAGTCGTTTAGGGTTCGGCGAAGGAAAAGGCATCGGCAACGGCAAAACCCGCCAGGTGAAAGGCAGCCAGATGATGGTCATCTGGAAGGTCAGCAATAAGGGAAACAAAAAACAAACACGCGGGTCCTGATGAGCGGAAATCCGGTAGACAAAGGTCATTTATAACATCTTTGGGGTGAAGGAAACCCACGAGGGGCAGCCTAAAGGGGTGGACCCACCAGGCTCCTTGGACGCCAATTTTGAAAAGCAAAGGCAAACAGCTAAGGGAACTTCGTGAAGGCTTAAGGCCTTGAAAATTTGAGGGGCGGGAAAAACATGGTCAACTCAAAATGACTTCCCTTAAGCTCATTGACCACTTAGAACACCAAAATAGGGGGCATGCAAAATGAGATAGTAACAAAAGTGACCTGGCGAGGCAAAAGGAAAGAAAGGGCCCCCATTTTGAATAGGGCGTGTGTGCTAAGGGCACAACAGTTTCAATGTCATCATAGGACTTAAGTTTATGCCTGTCCATTTTTAGGAACTGACATATTTTACCCCTTTGTAAAGGCATCCCAAAATAGTAGTTAGGTGTCACTTCCCAAAATATGGCATTGGAATCTTAGAAATTACCTATACCCACCTCAACTTGGTTTCCCATATATATACCTCTATTGCATTTTATAACACATCCATCATATAGAGAGGATTTTTTGACGATAAAATATTGATCCCCTATTTTAGAATTTATATCATCTTTTGTAGAATATATATTTTATCCTTATGCAAATGTTATCTAATTTGGTATTTCTATTTTTTCTATGCTTTCCTAGTGTTTCTTGGTTTTAGTTTCACATATATTCACTATATATTGTTATATTTACATGTATTTTAATAAAAAATATTTATAGCTAAAAAGTCTTGCCATTTTATAGAAAACTTCTCAAAAAGACCTACAACTTATATTATTAGAGCCCACAATTTCCATGTATAATTAAAATGGAAAAAATCCACCCCCATATTCCATAATGCTTAAAATATGGGTGAGGAATACCAAAAACTACTTTATGAACCAAAAAACTAGTTCAATAACACATAAGGTATGGATAGGGACATACACAGTAATTCATGATAAGAAATAGTGGAACTAGCCTCACTGTGATTCTAACAATAGTAGACTTGTATCCAAGGATAGGGACAAACACATATACCCATGGAACCAAGGATAGGGACAAATGATTTCATCCAATGTCACATAATAATTTTTTGTAAGGACAAACACATCTATCCATCATCAATTATGAGAAAGGATACACACTTCTATTCACAACAATTATGATTGGATATAATATATACAATCATAAAAAAATGTGATTAATGAAAAACAAATGCAATAAAAATAACCAAAGATTTTGATTATGTATAAACACTTCCAATCATAAATATAGAATATTTATTTTATTTAAAAGATTCATTCCTCACTATTCTTGTGTGGAAGGTTGATGCAGGAGCATCTGAGTGCACACAAAATCAACATCAACCAAAAAATATTTTAGTTTCATTTTCATTTTTGATGTTTTCAAGCATATATTTGTATTAGGAAGACTTTAATTGGTTAAACATTGCAATTTTCATTTTTTTGCTAGTTCATTATTTTGAATGCCCCACGAGTAGTTTTATGGAAATAATTATTTTCAAAAGTATATGAGAGCTAGGAAAATAATTTTATAGGGATAATCTAAGAAATATTTTATAAAATGTGGAAAATGTTTCATGGTTAAATGTTTCACCATTTGGTAGATTTCAATTCTTGAAGTTTGTGTCGACAGTTTTATGAGAAATTTAAAATCTTCATGTTTTTGAAGAATGGAGAAAAATGGTTTGAAGGGAAGCTTACTAATTTCATTTGGCACATCTTGAAATTTTTTGAGTTGAAAAAGAGCTTTCAATAATTTTTTATATAAAAATTTGTTCTCAAACTACTAGCGCAACTTAAGGCTTTCAAAAGATGATTTTCTTTTCATATTAAAAATTCTTGAAATTAAATGAATGGAGCATATATTGGAAGAAATAAAATTCCATTCTTGAATGATATGAAATTAAAATGCATCAAATTATTGATGGTTTCAAAGTGGCAAATCAAGTTTCTTTATCTTTAGAGGTAAAAGATATTACAGTTTATAACAGTATTTATTTTTTCCTCCTTAGAGGCATTGAAAAACTATTTTGAAGCCCTCTTTTTAGTGGGGATTTATATCTTTTAAAAAAATATAAAGGAAATTTCAGATTTTAAATAAAGAGGAGGTTGTAGGAGCTAAGGAGGCTACTCATTTTGGGTATGTAAAACAAAAGAAAAATTTGTTTTAAATATTTTATTAAAAAATGTGGCATTAGAAATAAATGTGATACCTTTCCCAAATTTTTATGGCATTTCATTTTTGTTTTAAAAGGAAAGAAAGGAAACTAGGAAATGAAGAGAGTGTGGGAGATTAATGGGTAGCATTCCAATCTTGGAGGTTTTTAAAATAATTAAAATTAGTCATTTTTAATCAGCAACAAAGACTTGCAAATGAGACATTAAAGATAGAGAGATTTTCATGGACTTGGGAAGAAAATGAATAGAGGAGAGGTTACTTCTAGATGAATGGAGATGACTATGAAAGGACATGTTTGTAATATTGTTGTAGATTTAAAAGTCTAAAAGAAATGAGAATAGGGAATTTTGTTTTATGTTGAATAATTGGTGTTTAAGGAGATGAATATTTTGTAAATCACTAATTTTAATTCAATAAAATATTTTTGAATCCTTTTTGAATTGTTTTTTTTGTATAATGTGGGTGATATTTGAGTTTGGTTGTGAAGATCAATATTCCATTTTGGAGTTCTTGTTTTTTACTACGTCAAATGGTATCAAAGCCAAGTTTCTCATTGGGAAAAGTGTGGTGAGTTTGTTGGAAACATGAGCATGATGATTTATGGTGTTTTCATTGATGTAAAACCATTGTATAAGTGATGGTTCATCAGTGTGTATATAGTTCAAAGTAGACCAAGTCTTTTTGGGAAATTGGCTAAGTGTTTGGTTGAGATAGTGACGTAATACAACATCAGTTTTGTGGTCTACATTGCTTTGCACTAAAATAAATTTCATTTGGTTTTGAGTTGATAATGGTATATTTGAAGGATTCTATATCCAAATTTTCAAGGTTGTATGTCTTCCATAGCAGAAGATATTGATGACAGAGTATTGGACTAAGCATAGACATAGTTATAGTTGCAGAGTTCATGTTGGAATGCTTTACATTCCACCAAAAATTATCATTGTGCTTTATGGATTTGAGGAAGTTTTTGAAGATTTCAAATGTTTGTGAACTCCAAGTTTCAACTGGTTTGGTGGTCTGTGTGTCAAGTTGTGAATGAATGGTTGGTTCATTAAGTTGTTTCTTCACCAATTTTGTTGTGTAATACTAACATAAGGGCTTTGGGGCTGTGTGGTATTAAGTTGAGTATGAATCAAATTTATAGGAGTGATAATAGGTCATTTCAGCCTATTTTGGTGAAGAAAACATTTTGGTTTCCTTCACAAGGTATGTATGATGGAGTTTTGATCCAACAAGTTATGGTGTCACATGTTTCATCTAATTAGGCTGGCCTAATTAATGATATGATTTTTTGTATAATATATACATATATATAAAAGGTCAACTCATTTATGGTAGGATGAGATAGATGATGATGAACAAGAGTGTGAAGCATGAAATTTGATAGTGGTGAAGAATGAAGTGTGTAAAGTCAATTTATTGAAGCTAACTAGAATTGTATCTTCAGCATATTGCAGATGCATTGGTAGCAATTCAAAATTTGGTACTGAGCCACTCTTTTCTATATCTTTTGTAATTATAGAAGAAGATAACTCCCTTGGGTAGTGAACCCTCCTATTTTCTAGGTAGTGAGTCCTCCAGGTAGTGAGCCTCCTATAATTATTGTAAATGGTTATGATATAGTGAGCTAATCCTCACCATGGTTTTTCCCTTTCAAGGGTTTTCCATGAAAATCTAGTGTTCTTGTGTTTTTTGTTGCGGTGCACACTTCAATTGTTTATTTCCATTTTTTCAAGTTCATTGAGATTCTTTGAATACACTTTTAAGTTAATGAGTTTTAGGGAATATTGATTCACCCCCCTCTCAATATTCTAGGTGTTCAACAATTGGTATTAGAGCTAGGTTCCTTCAATTGGCTTAAACGTTGAGTTAGATCTTGGAGGTTGAACACATGACAACTAGGAGGTGTCCTATCCCTCTAGAAAAAATTATTATGAAAGGGTTTACTAAAAAAGACTATGAATTTGATATGGAAGGAGAGCTCAAATCTACTCTTGATGACCTAGATAAAGAAAAATGTGAGAATAGAGATCTAAAATAAACTCTTAAGGAAGTAGATGAGTGTATCAAGAAGTTGAGGAATCAATTCAAGAAAGATAAAGATCAACTCAAGTAAAAAAATGAGTAACTCAAAAAATAAAATGAGACAATTACTAATCTAAAAGTGTAGATTGAAGAAGGAAAAAGATTTGAAGACTACTTGAATGCCAAATTGAAAGACAAGTCTACAGAATGCTCAAATATTGAAGAAGAAATTGTGTATGAGGAAATATTTGGAGATAGCAAAGAGTCAAGAGGACAAATTCAAGAAGAGCTCCACCTTGCTTGATGATATGGTTGCTAGTCGAAAAGCTTCAAAGGAAAAAGAAGGATTAGGATTTGAAAAAGGAGAAATATGAAAGAAAAATTAGACTCCAAACAATGTTGAAAATGAGAACAATAAACAAAGGAAAATTTCAAATAAGAAGAGCAATATCAAACATTTCTGAAACTAGAAGAAAGGTTTCAAGAGACCTCCTATCAAAAAACTAGTTGCACAAAGGTATTCATATTTTAAAGGTCATTTCTATTTGTTGCAAGGTATGTTCCCTTGTTCTCCTTATGTTGTGAAACACAGTGCTTGGGTTCGTGGCATGGCTTAACTGCCTCTCATGGATTCATTAACTCTGGCAGTTGTATTGGGAATTAACAAGTCAATCTTTTGGTGCAATGGCAATTGTCTTCGAAAAGATTAGTATCATAGCCTGGGTCACAAGTTTGAACCCCTATGGGATTATTACAAGGTGTGCACCCTTGGTCTCCTTGTGTTGTACAATGCAACACTCAAGTTTGTGACATGGATTAATCACCTCTCATAGATTCATTAACTTTGGTGGTTGTATCAGGCATTAACAGGTCGATATTTTGGTGCAATGACAACCATCTTTGCAAGAATATTTTTGTAATAGATTTGGACATAGAGCTATAGAGTGTAAAAGTAGGATGAGTCATAATTTTTTGATGCAAGAGCATCCAAGGTGTAAGAGCAATCTTGAATCACCCAAAAAAAATGTTGTTTCTTTTCAATAAGGGCTAGCAGGGTTAGTATTATTGTAAGTTTGCATTTATGTATAGTTGGACACGAAATCTTACACAGACCTCCAGAATGGTAAATTGAAGCCAATGGTGAAGAAATCACTTCATACCATTTTTCATTTGAGAGATTAAAATTTTAAGTTTTGAAAATCCTAGTAAAATCTTCAGGGTCATTTTTGAGGCACTTAGAGGCTCTGGATGGGCCTGAAAATTGGTGGAAAATGAAAGTAGTTGGCCTTTAGGCGCTACTTTCTCATAGATTATTTCTCGAGAGATTTCTAAAAAGGTATTATAATAGAAAATTTGATAGTTGGATCAAAAGTTATGACCCCACGAAGTTGTAATTTACCAAAATTAATAAAAATTCAAAATATCTTCTTGATGAAGTTACACTTTCTAGAAGATTCTAGGGTGGTTACACTTTCCAAAAGATTCTAGGGTGGTTACACCTTCCAATTAAAGTATGTAAAGGGGGACTATAGAGGGAGGCAAGAGTAGTGTAGATGGTGGCTCCAATTTGCAGATTTGCAAAATTTATGTAATCAGAAAGCCCATGTGATGCAAAATATAATGTTGTAATTTCATTTTCATTATAGTGATAATATAAATTATTCACTTTCCTTCTTGAATTTTGTTTGTGCCATTATCTATTGTTTTTGTGAGTTTTAGATTGTAAGGTGAGTACCCTTCATCATTTTCAATCATTTTTTGGTCAATATCATGCATGTAATAGATTTGGTCATAAGGCTAGTGAATGTAAAAGATAGATGATGAATAGTTACAATAATGGTATGATGCCTCAATCATTCCTCAATTACTATTACACATGTAATGTATTTGGGCATAAGGCTTCTTAATGAATATCTAGAATGACAAGAAGTATTTTTTCTCCACAACAAAGTGTCACATGTTATAAATGTAATAAACTTGGAAAAATAGCTAAGTTTTGTAGAGGAAAGAATGTGAAACCTTTTGTTCCACAAAAGAAGATTGATCTGATTGACGTAAACAAGGAGATGAACAAGATCTAGAAGAAAAGGAAGAGAATGTTGTGAAGAATGAGTCTTCCAAATTTTGGTGTAGATATTTCCTCCGTAAACTAGATAGAAAGCTCTAGCTCAGGGGGATTTTTAACATAATACTTTCCAAACCCCTACCAAAGATGAGATTTTGATGTCTTTAGCATACTGGTGCATGCATAGGTTGGTTTTTTTGATCTATTGATGAAATATCTAGTGAGAAATATCTTGGTGTTGATATTTGTGGAATGTTTGGGAGTCCTTGTGATGATACAATGAAGGCTTGATAGTATTTGACCTAACCTTTCATTGCTACATTTAATACACTTTTTAGTTCATATTTAAAGAGTTTATATTTCATTTATGTTCGAGCATTTGAAGAGGAGAGTAGTGTAAACAAGAGTTGAAGCAATTATGAAGTGTTGAAGAAAACCCTACCAATGAATCTCACAAGTTATTTATAATTTTCTACAAACCCTAGCTCAAGAAAAGTTTAAAATGTTTACTCTATAAGTTATTGATGTGCTTAAGAGACTAAGACCTAAGTTTAATAAGCACTTGTACAAGCCAATGGTAATGGATAAATAAGGTGTGTTCTCTAGGGTTCCATCAAATGTGTTGTAGACAAAAGATGTGTGAATTTACATTCATTCGAAGATGGATGAATATGATCATTTGAAGTTGGAAAGATTTAGGTAAAAAGTGCTAATTGGAGATGATTTTGAGTTGAAACTAGAGTATGCTAGCTTGACAAAGAAAAATTCGGATGTGTGGATAAAATTTCTAAATTTTTGGTTTGAAGATGAGTAGGTGAAGTACATTCTGAGAAAAATTCATGATAAGCTCATGTGGATGGAAATGTTGCATATAATAGCCAAAGAGGACATTAGGGTTGTTACCAGTTTGAGCTCCACTAGACCAATCCCAAAATTGAAGGAGATAAAGAATGAGTTTGTGATGATGCTTACCAAATCCAAGTTTGACAAGTGTTCCCTAACAATGAACACCATTTAAGATCCAAAAATCAAATATAATTCAATTATGATTGGTTACAATATTTTTTTCACAAACAGAGAGAACTCTATCTTTTCCACCACAATACACATGACATATCATATGGTGAAAGAAGGAAAAGACTTTGATATTTGTGAGATCCTAAGATTATAGTTGTTGAAAAATATATAGAAGACTAAGGAGTCAAAATACCCTTTCTAGTATGGTACTCTTATCATTTGCTTGATGTTTTATTTTCTCAATAAGTTTCCTGAAGTGAATAATGTTGTATGGCAAGATAATATTCCTGTAGCTATGCAAATTAGAGATC
>VDFB02193867.1:720650928-720741331 GCA_007258455.2 Sequoia sempervirens
ACTTTAATTGGTTAAACATTGCAATTTTCATTTTTTTGCAAGTTCGTTATTTTGAAGGCCCCGCGAGCAGTTTTATGGAAATAATTGTTTTCAAAAATCTGTGAGAGCTAGGAAAATAATTTTATAGGGATAATCTAAGAAATATTTTATAAAATGTGGAAAAGGTTTCATGGTTAAATGTTTCACCATTTGGTAGATTTTAATTCTTGAAGTTTGTGTCAATAGTTTTATGAGAAATTTAAAATCTTAAGGTTTTTGAAGGATGGAGAAAAATGGTTTGAAGGGAAGCTTACTAATTTCATTTGGCAAATCTTGAAATTTTTTTAGGTGAAAAAGAGCTTTCAATAATTTTTTATACAAAAATTTGTTCTCAAACTACTAGCGCAACTAAGACTTTCAAAAGGTGATTTTCTTTTCATATTAAAAATTCTTGAAAATAAATGAATGGAGCAAATATTGGAAGAAATGAAATTCCATTCTTAAATGATATGAAATTAAAATGCATCAAATTATTGATGGTTTCAAAGTGGAAAATCAAGTTTCTTTATCTTTAGAGATAAAAGATATTACAGTTTATAATAGTATTTATTTTTTCCTCCTGGGAGGCATTGAAAAACTATTTTGAAGCCCTCTTTTTAGTGGGGATTTATATCTTTTAAAAAATATAAAGGAAATTTCAGATTTTAAATAAAGAGGAGGTTGTAGGAGCTAAGGAGGCTACCCATTTTGGGTATGTAAAACAAAAGAAAAATTTGTAGTAAATATTTTATTAAAAAATGTGGCATTAGAAATAAATGAGATACCTTTCCCAATTTTTTATGACATTTCATTTTTGTTTTAAAAGGAAAGAAAGGAAACTAGGAAATGAAGAGAGTGCGGGAGATTAATGGGTAGCATTCCAATCTTGGATATTTTTAAAATAATGAAAAATAGTCATTTTTAATCAGCAACAAAGACTTGCAAATGAGACATTAAAGATAGAGATATTTTCATGGACTTGGGAAGAAAATGAATAGAGGAGAGGTTACTTCTAGATGAATGGAGATGACTATGAAAGGCCATGTTTTTAATATTGTTGTAGATTTAAAATTCTAATATTTTCCATGTATTTATAATAGAAAAAGAAAGGAAAGATGGAATTTAGGTCTCCAAGAAATGAGAATAGGGAATTTTTTTTTATGTTGAATAATTGGTGTTTGAGGAGATGAATACTTTGTAAATCACTTATTTTAATTCAATAAAATATTTTTGATTCTTTTTTCAATTTTTTTTTGTATAATGTGGGTGATATTTGAGTTTGGTTGTGAAGATCAATACTCCATTTTGGTACTGCGTCAAATGGTATCAAAGCCAAGTTTCTCATTGGGAAAAGTGTGGTGAGATTGTTGGAAACATAAGCATGATGATGTATGGTGTTTTCATTGATGGAAAACCATTTTATAAGTGATGGTTCATCAATATGTATACAGTTCAGAGTAGACCAAGTCTTTTTGGGAAATTGGCTAAGTGTTTGGCTGAGATAGTGATGTAATACAACATGAATTTTGTGGTCTGCATTTATTGTCACTAAAATAAATTTTCATGCGGTTTTGAGTTGATAATGGTAATTTTGAAGGAGTCTATATCCAAATTTTCAAGGTTGTATGTCTTCCATAGTAGAAGATATTGATGACAGAGTATTGGACAAAGCATAGACATAGTTACAGTTGTAGAGTTCATGTTGGAATACTTTACATTCCACCACAAATTATCATTGTGCTTTATGGATTTGAGGAATTTTTTGAAGATTTAAAATGTGTGTGAACTCCAAGTTTCAACTGGTTTGGTGGTCTGTGTTTCAAGTTGTGAATGAATAGTTGGTTCATTCAGTTGTTTCTTCACCAATTTTGTTGTGTAATACTGACATAAGGACTTTGGGGCTGTGTGGTATTAAGTTGAGTATGAATCAGATTTATAAGAGTGATTATAGGTCATTCTAGCCTATTTTGATAAAGAACACATTTTGGTTTCTTTCACAAGGTATGTATGATGGAGTTTTGATCCAACAAGTTATGGCATCACATGTTTCATCTAATTAGGCTAGCCTAATTGATGATATGATTATTTGTAGAATATATACATATATATAAAAGGTCAATTCATTTATGGTAGGATGAGATAGACGATGATGAACAAGAGTGTGAAGTGTGAAATGTGATAGTGGTGAAGAATGAAGTGTGTAAAGTCAATTTATTGAAGCTAACTAGAATTGTATCTTTAGCATATTGCAGATGCATTGGTAGCAATTCAAAATTTGGTACTGAGCCACTCTTTTCTATATATTTTGTAATTATAGAAGAAGCAATCTTCCTTGGGTAGTGAACCCTCCTATTTTCTAGGCAATGAGCCTCCTGTAATTATTATAACTGGTTATGATATATTGTGAACTAATCCTCACCATGGTTTTTCCCTTTCAATGGTTTTCCATGCAAATCTAGTGTTGTGTTTTTTGTTGTGGTGCACACTTCAATTATTTATTTCCATTTTTTCAAGTTCATTGAGATTCTTTGAATGCACTTTTAAGTTAATGAGTTTTAGGGAATATTGATTCACCCCCCTCTCAATATTCTAGTTGTTCAACAATTGGTATTAGAGCTAGGTTCCTTCAATTGTCTTAAACATTGAGTTAGATCTTAGAGGTGTCCTATCCCTCCAGAAGAAATTATTATGGAAGGTTTTACTGAAAAAGATTACAAATTTGATATGGAAGGAGAGCTCAAATCTACTCTTGATGACCTAGATAAAGAAAATGTGAGAATAAAGATCTAAAATAAACTCTTAAGGAAGTAGATGAGTGTATCAAGAAGTTGAGGAATCAATTCAAGAAAGATAAAGATCAACTCAAGTAAAAAAATGAGTAACTGAAAAAAAAATGAGACAATTACTAATCTAAAAGTGTAGATTGAAGAAGGAAAAAGATTTGAAGACTACTTGAATGCCAAATTGAAAGAAAAGTCTAAAAAATGCTCAAATATTAAAGAAGAAATTGTGTCTGAGGAAATATTTGGAGAGAGCAAAGAGTCACGAGGAAAAATTCAAGAAGAGCTCCACCTTGCTTGATGATATGCTTGCTAGTTGAAAAGCTTCAAAGGACAAAGAAGGATTAGGGTTTGAAAAAGGAGAAAGATCAAAGAAAAATTAGACTCCAAACAATGTTGAAAATGAGAACAATAAACAAAGGAAAATTGTAAATAAGAAGAGCAATATCAAACATTTCTAAAACTAGAAGAAAGGTTTCAAGAGACCTCCTATCAAAAAATCAGTTGCACAAAGGTATTCATATTTTAAAGGTCACTGCTTGTTTTGCAAGGTATGTTCCCTTGGTATCCTTATGTTGTGCAACACAGTGCTTGGGTTTGTGACATGGCTTAACTGCCTCTCATGGATTCATTAACTCTGGTAGTTGTATTGGGAATTAACAAGTCGTTCTTTTGGTGCAATGGCAACTGTCTTTGAAAAGATTGGTATCATAGCCTGGGTCACAAGTTTGAACCCCTATGGGATTATTACAAGGTGTGCACCCTTGGTCTCCTTGTGTTGTGCAACGCAACACTCGATTTTGTGACATGTTTTAATCACCTCTCATAGATTCATTAACTTTGGTGGTTGTATCAGGCATTAACAGGTCGATATTTTGGTGCAATGACAAACATCTTTGCAATAATATTTTTGTAATATATTTGGACATAGAGCTATAGAGTGTAAAATTAGGATGAGTCATAATTTTCTGATGCAAGAGCATCCAAGGTGTAAGAGAAATCTTGCATCACCCAAAAAAAATGTTATTTCTTTTCAATAATGGCTAAATTTGGCAGGGTTACTATTTTAGTAAGTTTGCATTTATGCACAGTTGGACACGAAATCTTATAGAGACCTCCAGAATGGTAAATTGAAGCCAATGGAAAAGAAATCACTTCAATACCATTTGTCATTTGAGAGATATTAAAATTTTAATTTTTGAAAATCCTAGTAAAATATTTGGGGTCATTTTTGAGGCATTTAGAGGCTTTGAATGGGCTTGAAAATTGGTGGGAAATGAAAGTAGTTGGCCTTTAGGCCCTACTTTCTAGCAGGAGATTTCTCGAGAGATTTTTGAAAAGGTATTATAACAGAAAATTTGATAGTCGGATCAAAATTTATGACCCCACGAAGTTGTAATACAAAAATTAATAAAATTTCAAAATATCTTCTTGAGGAAGTTACACTTTCCAAAAGATTCTAGGGTGGTTACACTTTCTAGAAGATTCTAGGGTGGTTACACCTTCCAATTAAAGGATGTAAAGGGGGACTATAGAGGGAGGTGATAGTAGCATAGATGGTGGCTCGGATTTGTAGATTTGCATATTTATGCAATCAGAAAGCCCATGTGATGGAAAATATAATGTTGTAATTTCATTTTCATTGCAGTGATAATAGAAAATATTTTCTTTCCTTCTTGTGTTTTGTTTGTGCCATTATCTTTTTTTTTTTGAATTTTAGATTGTAAGGGGAGTACCCTTCATCATTTTCAATCATTTTTTGGTCAATGTTATGCATGTAATAGATTTGGTCATAAGGCTAGTGAATGTAAAAGATAGATGATGAATAGTTACAATAATGGTATGATGCCTCAATCATTCCTCAGTTACTATTACACATGTAATGGATTTGGGCATAAGGCTTCTTAACACATATCTAGAATGACAAGAAGTATTTTTTCTCCATAACAAAGTGTCACATGTTATAAATGTAATAAACTTGGAAAAATAGCTAAGTTTTGCAGAGGAAAGAATGTGAAACCTTTTGTTCCACAAAAGAAGATTGATCTAATTGACGTAAACAAGGAGATGAACAAGATCTAGAAGAAAAGGAAGAGAATGATGTGAAGAATGAGTCTATGCCAAATTTTGGTGTAGATATTTCCTCCATAAACTAGATAGAAAGCTCTAACTCAGGGGGGGTTTTAACATAAGACTTTCTAAACCCCTACCAAAGATGAGATGTTGATGTCTTTAGGATACTGGTGCATGTATAGGTTGGTTTTCTTGATCTATTGGTGAAATATCTGGTGAGAAATCTCTTGGTGTTGAGATTTGTGGAATGTTTGGGAGTCCTTGTGATGATACAATGAAGGCTTGATAGTATTTGACCTAACTTTTCACTGTTACATTTAATGCACTTTTTAGCTCATAGTTAAAGAGTTTATATTTCATTTATGTTCAAGAATTTGAAGAGGAGAGAATTGTAAACAAGAGTTGAAGCAATTCTGAAGTGTTGAAGAAAACCCTACCAATGAATCTCACAAGTTATTTATAATTTTCTACAAACCCTAGCTCAAGAAAAGTTTAAAATGTTTACTCTACAAGTTATTGATGTGCTTGAGAGACTAAAACCTAAGTTTAAGAAGCACTTGTACAAGTCAATGGTAATGGATAATTAAGGTGTGTTCTCTAGGGTTCCATCAAATGTTTTATAGACAAAAGATGTGTGAATTTACATTCATTCGAAGATGGATGAATATGATCATTTGAAGTTGGAAAGATTTAGGTAAAAAATGCTAACTGGAGATGATTTTGAGTTATGCTAGCTTGACAAAGAAAAAGTCAGATGTGTGGATAGAATTTCTAAATTTTTGTTTTGAAGATGAGTGGGTGAAGTATGTTCTGAGAAAAATTCATGATGAGCTCATGTGGTTGTAAATGCTGCATATAATAGCCAAAGAGGCAATTAGAGTTGTTACTAGTTTGAGCTCCACTAGACCAATCCCAAAATTGAAGGCGATAAAGAATGAGTTGGTGATGACACTTACCAAAGCCAATTTTGACAAGTGTTCCCCGACAATGAACACCATTTAAGATCCAAAAATCAAATATAATTCAATGATGATTGGTTACAACATTTTTTTCACAAACAAAGAGAATTCTATCTTTTCCACTACAATACATATGACATATCATATGGTGAAAGAAGGAAAAGACTTTGATCTTTGTGAGCTCCTGAGATTATAGTTGTTGGAAAATCGAAAGAAGACTAAGGAGTCAAAATACCCTTTCTAGTATGGTACTCATATCATTTGCTTGATGTTTTATTTTCTCAATAAGTTTCTTGAAGTGAATAATGTTGTATGGAAAGATAAGTTTACTGTAGCTATGCAAATTAGAGATCATTTGAGGATATTTCTTGGTAAAGAGTCTTGTGATTCAATGTTGTGAGTATTATTTAAACCTTATCAAACTCATATGCAAGACAGAGAAAGGATTCCAAGTAAATTTTTGGATAAGTATAAGAATGAGGTAGATGAACCCAAAACTATTTGGGTTCCATAGATGCCTTACGAGGTAGATGAGTCTGAATGCATTGGTCTTGCAAAGATTGTATTGATCAAACCTAAAGATACAAAATTTGAAAGGTTTGGTACTTATGCAAAAAAGTCAAGGAGAACCTAGAAAAAAGAAAGCTAATTTGGAAAGGGAGTTTGGTGCCCCTAAGGACACTATAGAGAAATCCAAAGGTACATTTGCTCCTCCATAGACTCCACTAAGATCAAGAAGCTTAGGTAGGACCTCAACCTCCACACCTACCATTACAAATCCATCCAAAAAAAAATCAAAAAGTTGTTCCAAGAAGATAGATACATCTAGCCTCTCTGAGCAACAAAAGGCTCCAAAGAGAAGAAAGAAAGAGAAGGAAATAAGAGGTAGATATCCAAAAGAAGAAGAAGAGGAAGTGGAAGAAAATAAATTGGTTTAGAAAATAAAATCTAAAGTTTCTCGGGAAGAGACAAATACAAAAAAGGGAAAGAAGAAAGGGAAGACCCCCTCTAGTTCATGAGCACAGACCCATGAAGTTTGATGCATTATTTAGTGCTATAGAAAAGTTTAGACTTATAAAGGACACAACTAGAATGTATCTGGAAGCTAATGATGCAGATAAGACAACAATTGAATAGGCCATAGTCAAATAAATGGTGATATTTAATGTTTTCCTAGGTGAGATAGAGGATCATTTGTTAGATGATCTAAAAGGTGTATTGAGTGCAAGAAGATAACAAGAAATTGCAGAAAATGTAAAGATGAAAACTTTTTCCTTGGAGAAGACTGGTTCCTCATTATCTAATGAGGAAAGAGCTAAGTTTTCAGTTGTGTGCCTATAAATTTAGGATAGAAAAAAGAGTAAATATGCTTATGGGTAAAGAAAAGGATGATATAGAGAAGCTAAGGAAATAAGCTTTGCAAAATTTTGAAATTATTAAATAATTAGGAGCTTCTCCTAGTGATGAAGATCAAATGCAGAAAGATACATCCCTCTCGAAAAGTAATGAGCCATTTAATGAGAAACATGAGCAAGAAGATATGTTGATAGATAAATCCCCTCCATATATAGAGATAATTGATGAGGAGAGAAAATAAGTTGAGCAAGGATTCCTAGAGAAGAATGAAGCTCAAAAGGAACAAACTTCGCCTCCTCTAAAAGTTGATAAGATTATAGAAGAGTTATATAGAAGTGGAGAGAATGGGAAGAGTGATACACAAGTATAAGAAAGCACAAAAGAATGTTGTGAATCCTTTGGAACCTCTGGAGATTCATTGAAAGATCTTTTGGACATGTAATTATAGTTCCAACTAGTGGTTTTTGTACAACTGCTAAAAATTCCCATACAACAAGGTCAAGTGGACTTGGATAAGATTTCCCCTCTATATAATTTGTAGCTTGATGGTGTATTTCATACCTCTATAAGAAATGAGATTCTTCAAACTCACTAGAAGAGCATAGAGTTAGTTGATGAAGCGGTTAAGGTGTTGCAAGAAGTCCTTCCTAGAGTATTCATTGATACTTCATTGTCAATTATTCAACATTTGAAGTTGTTGTTAGACTCTCTTAAGGAGTACTATGTGGGATTGGAAGAGAAGAATGAGAAGGAAGTATCAAGTAAGTTGAATGATAAGAGGGTAGATGATGCCTCGGATAGATGTGCTACTGCTCATGTTGAGTTGCAAGGTAACTTGAAGGAAGTTCAAAAGTGTTTGGAGGAAGCCAAAAAAAAAATTCAATTTTATTCAAAGTGGTCATTGTCTACAAAGAGTATCAAGGATCAGATGGAATCAATTGAGTCTCAAATTTCTTAGGCATCAAGTGCTTATGATCCAATGAATGATGGGGATGGAGCTAAAATAGTGGTAATTGAAAATTTGTAGTCATTTTTTTTACTGCAAAATCAAAAAGAGAAAATCATAATGTAGTATAGTCAAATCTAAGATATGGTAAGTGTAAGGCTTACCTCTTTAACTAATTTTTTGGAAAATGCAGAGAAGGTTGTGCAAAATACAACAATTCCTATCTCTTTGGAAGAAGGAGAAGACCTCTTTATGCAATTTGAAAACCAGAGCTACATGATTTCCTTTACCAAGAAGAATTGGGAGGCTTCCAAGAAGGATTGGTAAGCACAACTTGAAAACTTAAAAACATCATATCAAGGTATATTACCCTCATCTAGTTAAGGTGTACATTTTTTAATTGTATAGTCAATTTTTTATATCAATTTACATATACGAAGTTAGTAGATACTTTTGTAGTGCAGTTTTGTCTTTTTGGTGATAGATAACATAGATAGGAGTTATTATCATGTAAAAAATATCAGCAAGGGGGAGTGAAATAGTGATGTGAAGCAAAGTTACTACCCTTTTCCCTTGATGTTAAATGGGGAGTGAAGTAGAGAATTGTGTTACCATCAATGATAAAAAGGGAGATTGTTGGAAAAATGAGCATGATGATGTATGGTGTTTTCATTGATGGAAACCCATTGTAGAAGTGACTTTTCATCAGTATGTATATAGTCTGGAGTAGACCAAGTTTTTTTAGGAAATTGGCTAAGTGTTTGGCTGTGATAGTGATGTGACAGAGAATTAGTTTTGTAGTTTGCATTGCTCTGCACTGCAATATCTTGTCATGCAATTTTGAGGTGATAATGGTACATGTTTAAGGATTCTATATACAAATTTTCAAGTTTGTATCTCTTATGTAGAAAAATATATTGATGATAGAGTATTGGACTAAGTAGAGACATAGTTATTAAAGTTATAGAGTTCATGTTGGAATGCTCTGCATTCCACTGCAGATGATCATTGTGCTTTATAGATTTGAGGAAGTGTTTAAAGATTTCAAATGTGTGTGCACTCCAAGTTTTAAGTTGTTTGGTGGTCTGCATGTCAAGTTGTGAATGAATAGTTGGTTCATTCAGTTGTTGCTACACCAATTTTGTTGTGTGGTGTCGACCTAAGGGTTTTAGGGTCATGAGGTATTAAGTTGAGTATGAATTAGATTCATAGGAGTGATTATAGGTCATTTCGACCTATTTTGGTGAACACGTTTTTGTTTCTTTCGCAAGGTATGTATGATGGATTTTTGAGCCGACAGGTTATGGTGTCAAATGTTTTATCTAATTAGGCTGACCTAACTGATGATATGATCATTTGTGGAATATATGCATATATATAAGGTAAATTCATTGATGGTAAGATGAGATAGATGATGATGATTGAAAGTGTGAAGTGTGAAATGTGATAGTGCTGAAGAATAAAGTGTGTAAAGTCAATTTACTAAACCTAATTGGAATTGTATCTTAAGCATATTGCAGATGCATTTTTAGTAGTTCAAAATCTAGAAATGAGCCACTCTTTTCGATTAGAAATATGGGAACTTTGCAACATGAGAATGATTTCTATAGGATTTTTTGATTATTTCATTATTGTCATTGATATTAGCATTATGGCAACATGGTGGGAAACATATTTAGTATACCGGAAGCTGATCTCTATTGGAGGCATTCTCTACTGTTGAGCCAGTACATTGGTTCTTGAGCTTGGAATTCACCACAAGATGAGATATGACTCTACTCTCTTACTCTCATTATTATGACTCATTTATTTAGCTATATCCAAGATCTTGAGAAGTTTTATGTTTCTCATAGAAAGTTATAAATGACAGAGTTTAACTTTGTACACTATAGTTGTTTTTCTATTTAGTATGTTAGTATGGGAGACTTTGCATATTCTTAGAAAGAACATTCTAGTGTTTTGGTTATAATGGTGGACTCTTTTATGTTAATGTGATGAGAAACTGAAGTAATTTCAGATCTAGAAAGTGTTTTACTTGAAGTGTGTGTTGGTTTGAAGTTTTTGTGATTAGGTCCTATTTTTGGCCGACCTAATATATGGCATGTATTAAGAAGAATAATTATACTTTGTAGCTGTTAGTTGGATTGCTTATAGATCTATGTCGACTTGACATGATACACCACATGGATTAAAAAAATTGATCTTATATGGTGCCGACATGAGTTTTTGTTTATTAGTTTATTTACATCTAATTAGGCCGACCTAATTTATGTTTGAAATATACTTGTATATATACATAAGACTTTTTGGAGTTAAAGAGTGAGTGTGTGAAAAAGTGTGTACAAAAAGGGGAAAGGTTGTGTGAACTTAAATGATTTATCAGTTGTAGGCAGCATATTATGGAAGGAGACAAGGATCAAAGCAAAATTGTTATGTGGTTGTTATGCAGAGTTGTTCTTCACATTTAGAGCCTCATTGGAACTAAACATAGCACATTGAAGGTGCATTTCATTAGTTCATACTTTTGGCAGTAAGCCGTATCTTTTGTATCTTGGCAGTTAGCCATTTCATTATATATTCTAGTTATGAGCCTTCTAAGGATAGTGATTCCTAATAGTGAGACCAGTAATATTCTATATCTAGATATATTATATTATGAGCTAATCCTCACCTTGGTTTTTCCCATTTTGGGTTTTCCACATAAAAATATGGTGTTGATGTGTTTTGTGTTGTGATGTTCATTTCAATGTCCTCATTCTGGCTTGCAATCACATGTGCTTTAATAATTGGGTGGTTTACATCTAAATGATTTTATGGAATACTAATTCATCCCTCTCTTAGTATTTCAAACAATCAACAATTTTTATCAAAGCCTTGTTCCTCTAAAGAAGTCTAACAACTTGAGGAAGGTCCCAAAATTTGAGTGTATGGAAGATAAAAAAATTCTTCTTCCTCTGGAAGAAATCTCTACTAAGCATACAAAAGAAAATGAAGCTTTGAAGGACAGGCTAGAGGAAGCAATTGAGTGTATTAAGGATCTAAGGAAAAGATATGGAGAAATCAATGATCAATTAAAAGAGGCATATGATGATATCAATAGACTCCTAGAACAATTGGAAGAAAATAAAAGAATTGAATACTGTTAGAAAGTTGAAATTAAGAAGGTGGATGAATTACAAAGCTTGAGCAAGAAGTGGAAATTCTGAAATCAGATATGGAAAGGGAAAAAAGACTTGAGGATAAATTTAAGGCAAGTACTGCAATGCTTGTTGAGTTGATTATTTCTCAAAGACTTGCAAAGGATAAAAGTGATTTAGGGTTTGAAGAAGGAAAAAGTTCAAAGGCGAACAAACCTCCTAACATGAAAATTTATTGCAATGATGAAAAATTCAAGAATCATAGAAGCAATACTAGAAGGAATTCCATCAGACAACCTAATGCTCAAAGGTATTTATCTTTTAATGATGTATGTTATTTTTGCAATAAATTTGGACATAGGGAAAAAGACTGCAAAAGAAGAATGAATGATACTTTATCATTCTTTAGCAATTTTTTTGAGTGCAAGAAGAGTGAACATAAGGGTATGGAATGTAGAAGTCAAAATTTGAACAAAGCATTTTTATCATTTAATGGCTACTGCTATCACTACAACTTATTTGGATGCAAGGAAAATCAATGCAAATATAGATTAAATAAAAGAAAATATTGATGGAAGAATGTTGCTTGTCATGACTACAATAATACAGAACATTTTACTAGAGATTGCAGAAATAAAAGGATAAAAAATAACTATCCGGAAAAGAGACATGAACCAATCAGGGACCTGAAAGAAGTAAGAAAGGAAATGAAAAGAATTTGGAGAAAGGAAGGATAATTTAAGCAAGCTAAATTAGGATCACCAGTTTTATCTATGTCATCCTCTAGTGCAGATACGCTCATCAAATTTTGAGTCAGGAAATGACTAAGGGGGTGCAATAATAAAAAAAAAATTAATAAACCCCTCATCAATACATGATGTCATATCATGATAGAAGTGCATTTAATAAGACCTCTAATTCAAGACTTCATGTGAAAGGAATTTTTAGACACATGTGTGAAGAATGAAGTTTACGAAATTTGAAAGGATGGAAGTGTACATGAATTCTGAGGTGATCTACTTGCAATTTGAAGCATTTATTGTAGAAGCATTTGGAATGAAAGAATTAAATTTAGAAGTATCAAGGAAATCACATTCATCAAAAGGAATTTGTGAAAAAGGAGAAGCTTGAAGAAACTAAAGCAATCCCATATAGCAGAGTTTCAAGATTTGGTGAAGGAAGAATAAATCAAAGTGGATTCAAAGTGTGCTCCAAAAGCTAGACGTCTAATTATATTCTTCATTGATGATTACAAAGGTATTATGCTTGAACAATCTCTCAATTTTATGCCATGGATAATTAAAAGGTAGTGGATATTTCAGATAGATTGCAAATCAAATTAAGGAAGTATTCTTTGAAAATTTTGTTGGAAGAATCTTTTGGTGCATTTTCTAGCATTTCTCCTAGGGTATTACCCACTGAAGACATTTATGTATATGTTTATGGTAAAATTGAGGAAATGTCACTGTTTCAATTAAGTATCTTGTGGAAGAATGAATTGGAAGAAAATCATGATGCATACAAAATCTTAGTTGAAAAATTGGATGTATGGCGCAAAGCCCCATTGCTTGAATTTGACAAAAATACATTAAGATGGCTTTAAGCAGGATTCATGATGAATCTATTTGGATTGATGAAACACCCTTGGTAACCAAAGAAGCTATACGATATGTAACTGGTTTGTGTTCCTCTAGACCAATTCCCATATGAAAGATAGTTAATGAACAAGAGATAATTGAGATGACTAGTGTGACCATAGAAGGAAAAGAACTCATTTTGAGTACAATTGAAGATCTGATCATTTAGTATGCTATAATGGTTATCGGACACAAAATTTTCTTACCAAGTAATGACCATATAGTTTCTATTGTTGTTGTTTACACTACCCTTGATATGGTTAGTAATGGAGTGGATTATGATCTTTGTGAGCTACTTCAATTGCATCTCTTGAAGAACTTAAAAGAAATCAAGAAAAGCAAGAAAATTACATTCTGATATGATACCTTAACAATATTTTTACTCTTTTACTTTATGAAAGAATTACTAATAATTGGAAGGATAGTTTGGACAAACTCAAAACCAATAGCTCATTAGATTAGAAATTGGATGGAAAATCTTGGTGGTTTAGAGCACAAGAACTACTCTTGTTGCATTCTTTGGAACATTTCAAATGAGAATGAATAGAAGAACAAGGATTCCTAAAAATATGATTCAAAAGTAGTCCAGAAACATTAATTTCCTAGTTTCTATAGATTTTTGTTATATGGAAGTAGTTGAATTCAGACTGGTGTGTATTTCTGAACTAGATTATGAAGTAACTGAGGTTGAGATTGATCATTATGAAAAATTTCTTCTAGAAATCCCTAAGATCCCTAATGTAGAAGAAATTTCTATGATTGAAGCCTCCTGCAGTGCAACCAGAACATGAAAGAAGAGAAAAGGTGTTATAAAATAATAAATCGTAGAAGGAGGTGAATTAGAGAGAACTAGACATGAGCATGAAAGCATAAATATTCAAGAAGCATTAAAGGAGTTGTGGAAAGTGATCCTTGGTGCTAGCTTCAATCCATCTGTATCAATTGTGGAAAATATCAAGAATATGATTAACTCCTTGAAAGCATACATCTCTGAACTAGAAGAAAAAAATAAAAATAGGTCTGTAGAAAAAAATTTAGAAGATATCAAGAAGAAATGTGTAGATGCACATCACAGATTTGTGAAGGAATTGAAGAAAGTACATAACTATAAGAAATAAGCTCAGGAGTTGCTTTCTTTCTATTTGAATTGGTCCAATAAGACACTAAATGTAAGAGATGAAATAAGGAAAAGTGAAACTCGAATGAGTACTCAAGCAAATGTGCATAGTTTGGAAAATGATAGGTACAATCAGAGATGGTCCTACATTGTGCAACTACAAGAAAAATTCTTTTCCCTATAGGATCAAATAATAGAAGTAATTAAGAAGCTTTTGGCACTCAGAGATGTGGTGAAACTCATACACATCCTTGTATCCAGTTC
The DNA here is from genome assembly GCA_007258455.2 of Sequoia sempervirens. Lineage (NCBI taxonomy): Eukaryota > Viridiplantae > Streptophyta > Pinopsida > Cupressales > Cupressaceae > Sequoia > Sequoia sempervirens. Next base: position 720,665,216 of record VDFB02193867.1, read on the forward strand.
TCTTGACAGTATTGGTAATCTATCAAAAGTTAATTTCAGTCACAATACTTTAAAACATGGTATAGAGTCTTTGACTAAGCCTGAACTATTATACAAGACTCTTGCAAGCACAAAAGGATCATGGAAAGAAGGAAAATCTACATGGGAAGATATCCTAAATAATCTCAAAATTTCTTATTCCTCGGGTTAACATTGTTTCATGATGCTTCATCAATTATTTTTGTGTACATACATATTTGAGGAATTTTACCAGACCCTTTCATGACCTTTTCCATTCATGTCAAAGGGGGAGACATAGATAGATAAAGGAAAAAAAAATTGACAAGTATAATTTTGTAAGGATTAACCTTGAAAGGGGGAGTATTCAGTTGTCTTTTATTGGGATAAAAATGTTTATGATATGCATGTTTCCATCAATGCCAAAGGGGGAGCAAATCATAGATTTTTGGGACTAGGAATGCTAGGTCTCTTTTTTTCAATTAGGGTTTTTCACCTAATGAAAAGAGAGAGATCCTACACCCAAAATCTAGGTGGTTTGTATCAATGGGTTATTTTCAGGTAGGGTTAGCGAATTAGATCAATAAACAAAAACCCAAAGAAGCTATCAAGTACAATAAAAGCAAATGAAATAAACGAGAATGATTATACCTATTACTCATTGAAGCTTACATGATTCACCTCCATAGCACCTTCTAGCTTGCAACGATCATATGAATATTTCCCTCAGATTTGTATTTGTGAGAAAATGACTATGACAATGTCCTATGCAAGTTTTGAAGGATTTAAATGACAAAATGCCTATGACAAGTAATCAAATTGAATTAAAAAAGATAAGTGCTAAGTAAATTCTAAGCATGAATGTTAGAATAACGAAGTGTGTAAGTCTAAAATGTGAGCAAAATTGACATTTTATAGAAAACGCAATTTTGGACGGGCGGATGAAAATGAAAGCTGACAAAGCCTAAAATCAGTTGATGAGATTTCATGTGACAATCCCTAATTAGGATCAGGGAAAATTTATTAAATGAGTGGTCAAGATGTCATTTGAGAAAATTGAATCGGTGGTTGAGAATAAATGTGATAATTAGTGAAAAAGATAAAGATTTTCGAAAATCAAGAAGATAAAGATTACCTAATTTGTAAGATTCAAAAAATCAAGAGGATAAAGGTTGAACTGAAAAGCAATTTTGGAAAATCAATAATTTGTTCAATTACTTGATTTTTGGAAGAAGATTACCTTTTTGAATTAAATTAATTCAAAATAAGGATTTTGTGTGACAATAAATAATCTTTTTTCAGATTATTCACTAAAATGAAGTGACAGTTAATAAAATGAAATCATTTTAAATAATTTCATTTATTTAAAATGAGAGAAATGTTAAATTAGGTAATTAAATAATTAAACATAATTATTTAATTTAGGGGATAATGACCGATAATTAAATAAATTGATAAATCTATTTAATTATGAAAATTAGTGACATACTAAATAAATAAATAAAATTCATTCATTTAATAATGAGGAAGACATAAGGAATTAAATAAATTAAGAAATTTATTTAATTGTAAGAAGATAATAGACCCTTAGTGACGTATTGAATAAATAAATAAAATTTATTTATTTAATAATCATGAAGAATAAAGAGACATGAATTAATTAAATATTTATGAATTATTTAATTAATAGTCGAATGTGGAGCAAGGACATTATTAAATATCATAATTATGCTAGGACGAAAGACGAAAAATAGAGCTTGCAGGCCTAGGTCATTTTTAAGTGTCTACATTTTTCCCCTCTTTGCCATAATGTAGCTTGTCGCATTGTGACAAAGAAAATAAATTAGAAACATGCCCCACCGAAGGTACAAAGTATCGATGCCCCCTCGGGAAAATTATTGAATTTTGGCCAGGTGACAGAAAATTTTGGAAAGTGTCCCGATAAGTCAATTTAATTATCAGAAATACAATGGCCCAGTCGGTTTCAAATTCTAGCATATTTAGAGCAGCCAAAAGGGTGGTCAAAGTTGGTCAAAAGGGTCTCCAATAATAAAAGAGTTGAAAAATGTCATTTTGACTTTATAAATAGGTTGACAAAGGGGTAAAACTCAATTCATTTTCACTATTCACCTTAGCAAATTTGAGAACGACGAGTGAAGAGGACTTTTATGAGGATGGTGATTCTAGTGACCGAGCATCGCGGCGAGATCGTGTGAACCTTTAGGAGACTAGAGGGCTCAGAGGCAGCGGTATGTACCTCTAACCCACCTTTTTATTTTATCATTTTTCATGCAAAATTTAGGGTTTTAGAGTCAACAACGAATGCGCTGCAACACATATGCGTACGTGTAAGCCCCCTTTGACTTTGCGTTCGATGCATTTGATGTGTCACGATGCAAGTGCAAAGTGTAATTAGGTCAAGCTAAGGATGTCTGATGCATATGCTAAAAAGTGAAACACATTCGCAATATCGCGTTGCACTCGAGAGCTATAACGCCGCATATGTCATTTTGCGATGCATTTGTTAGTTTGAGTGACGCATTCAAATGAAGTGACGCATGTGCAATAGAGTGTGACGCAAATGCTCTGATGCGATGTAATTGAGGGAAAGAATGACGCAATCACTAGGTCATGATGCAAGTGAAGTATGGAATGATGCAAACACTTTTTTGCAATGCAAATGAAGTCAACACGATGCATTTGACTTTGACTTTGACTAAGGCTAATTCTGATGGGTTTCAAATTTTAAATTCTTTTGAGTTATAATGATGATAATAACGATTGTCCATAAGGTGTTGACGCATTGTTTGATCATGTGCAGAGATAGCTAGCACCTATCTATACTCGAGAGAGCAGGCCATCGACCTTCTAGTTCCAAGATCGGCTGAGTCCGCAAGAGCGATGATGGTTGATGCAACTAGGTTTGTATTATGTTGCCTATATTCCCATTATTCAAGCGAATAGGGGACTATTGACTGCATTATGAGAGAGATGGTACTCTGAGAAATGCTCTTTTCATTTGTCGACAGGAGAGGCTACCATGACGTTGGAGGATGTCTACCATATTCTTCATTTGTCGATTCAAGGAGAGAGGATCATCTATGATGCTTAGCATGGCTATCAGACCTTTATGACCTACTATCACGATCAGGGTGCAGGACTCAGCATCGAGGGATATGAGATCTGCTGGGATTTTATGGTAGAGCATTATGCCTAGTTTTTTGCACTACTAGCGACATTGATTGATGGGATACTAATTTCTGACTACTGCAGACACAAGTTTCCCATTGGTTGGGGTGATGGGCTAGTGGGCATGAGGCGAGACAGGACAGTTTATGCCTAGGGGCCCTATTTGTTAGGCATGCTTTACCATCAGCTTCACGAGGTGGCCTATAGGAGGGCATAGAGCATTGGGTGTGGCATGACACTTCTGATGATATGGGCTTCGAAGCATGTGGTGATATTTCAACCTCCTATCCAGAGACCATAGCTAGCTGAGGGTATGCCATATGTGTATTACTATGCCAGTGCTCTACAACAGATGAGGGTTGGAGAGACAGGTTGGTGGTGCCATCGCATTGATACCATGATTACATTCATTTGGAGGCCCTATAGAGACTACGAGTAGTGGGATGACAAGGATGACCACCTCAATTTCTATAGACAGTATCGTTATCTGATTGGGAGGACAGTGCAGAGTCAGCTTATCATAGAGATGTATCTACCACAGCGTGTCCTAAGACAGTTTGGAGAGTAGCAGGGTGTACCGGTAGGCACAGCAGATTATGCCAGATCCTTAAGGGAGGGAGCTTGGGGTCCACCTATTCCTATACCATTTTTCAAGTAGTAGATTGATGATCTAGTGGCATAGTAGTGGGGATGGAGGGGTGGGATCGCAGATCTGGGGACAACCGTTGATTATGACTTGTGGTGGCAGGTGCGTTGACCAGTGCCATTGATAGATCTAGATGGGCCAGCGCCAATTGATAGGAGATTAGTGATACCCCATGTGCCACGAGCTAGACAAGGGGGCAGAGATGGTAATAGAGGCAGAGGTAGAGATAGAGGTGGAGGTAGGGATGGAGATAGGGGTGGAGATGACAGGGATGATGGCGATGATGGAGGGGATGACTAGAGATGGAGGAGAGATGATAGGAGGTAGGGCAAGAGGGTGAGACAACATGTAGTGAGAGGGGCATTAGATGCCACCCCAGAGGCAGGCAAGGAGGAGAGAGAGGAGGAGGGGCCTATTGGAACTATAAAAATTTGAATAATTTCACAATTTTTCATACCCCTAAGTTTCCATATGAGTCCTCATCATAAGCACATAGGTCTGTCTTCATAACATTCTGCCCATTTCTTGCCATGTGGTCTCATTGTTTGCATCCAATCTTGCATAATTCACATCATGGTCTATATCGGCATGACAATATCGGGTTCTCCCCGATCCATTTTTCTGCTTCTAAACGTCTGTGTTTCCTTTTGGAAAGATGTTTTTTGTGTCACAGCGATTGGAGTTTACTCACTGGCAGTTATCGACAAGACTTTCACATTGTTTCGGCGACTGACGAGGATTCATATCGGCAGGAGTTGCACCGGCAGAATGAGGTATTACCGATTTCATTTTTGACTCATAGACTTGCACTTCAAATGTTCATTTTGGCCAAACTTGTTGGTATCAGCATAATGTTACAATGAATCTGATGTGTCTCACTGATTAGCTCATGTGGATTTACTTCGTCCAAATAGATTGCTTTCGGGATAGGGTCTTGGAAAGACCTTATTGTCTCACCGACCAGCTGTGGGGGATGCTCATCGGTGAGAGATCTTCTTTGATATACTGTCTTGGCGAACTCACCTTGTCTTGCCGACCGTCGATAAAGGAATGCATATCCGGTGGAGTTTCACTAAACAATACAAGTGGTCTCACAGACCAACACAAAAGGAAATCTCGATAAGACTAATGGGCATCGATATAATATCTTGGTGAGTGACCTCCGGTCTCACCGATATTACACATGAGGACTATGTCGGTATAGGAATTTCTTTGTCCTAGTGATGGAAGAGATAAAAGAATACTTTCGGTGAAACATAATGTGGTCTACGAGAGGTCTTCCCGACATCATAGGGTCACGGTGAAAGCAAAGGAGGAAAAAGAAATGCCTCTCGGTAGGAAAATGCTCTTGTTTCAGTGACTGGTAAATACATTAAGGAATTAAATATCGGTAACACTTGGAGTGTTCTATGAGATGTCTCTCAATATCACAAGGATACAACAAAATACAAAGGGAAAAAAGGATACTTCTTGACTTTGGCATAATGAGCAGAATGTTACAGTGAAACATGAAGGATGAGGGGTGACTGTTAGCGAGACTCCAGTGTCGATGAGACGGCATAACTTTGTAGCGATGAACAGAAGGGCAACTGATAGCATTATAATTGGCTTTGGCATACTTACGGGTTTGTCTCAACAACTATTTCAGTGATGATTAATTGGCCCGATTGCAACTATTTGCCGACATTGGAATATGAAATGATGTGCCTGTTCAGATGCTGGTGTATAAATGTTCATTCCCGATTATGAATTGGAGGATTTTTTTAGATTAGAATATAGTAGATAAGGTAGAGAATATACAATTGGATAGATTTTTCCAATAAATAGAGACTATGATGTATGATTTCAAGATGGAGATTTTAATGAGACTTAGTTGATGTTGCAGCTAATTTCTGGTGTTAATTTTCTATTAGATTCATTAAAAGTATTACTAAGTTGTCTCCAAGTTGATTCTTTTTGATGTATCTATGTGATTAATTGATTGGTTCTTTCAAGGAGAGATTAAATCCTCTTAGTTGATCATAGTAATCAGGGAGATTCATCTGGATTATTAAAGTAGAGCTCAGTAGTCATAGTCCTACATTTTTATACAAGTTATAAACAGATCATATGCCGACAATTTCAGTTTTTGCAAGAATAAGTTGCCCACTTCTTTTTCATTTGACTCCGCATACCCAATAAGGCACTAGTCTCTACAATTTCATCATTTGGATTTATTCATTTCCTTTACATCTATTAATTGAGCATTTTAGGATTTAGATTTAAAAGATTGCTATTGCTATTTGTATCAAGTTTGAATTCATTTGTCCACTCCTATCTTCCATGGTGGGCAAAACATTTCAAGAAAGATAAGCACATCAAGTCTGCCCAATTCATATAGGTACACCTGCCTAGGTCTAGCAGCACCTGAAGAGTAGAAGGTCTAAATATTTTTACCTTGTCTGTTACCCTAAAACGTTGTGAAAGCTTGGCAACCTTTCATGGTTCAAACCTGCATTTTTGAGAGCTAACAAATTGGTGACTCTGCTGGGGAATTAACTTCAGAATTTGTGCCTTAATCATAGAGTCAAGAAACAAAAACAGACTCTACTGGGAATAGTTAAAACAAATATTCTCTCACTTTTAAGAAAGTGAGTGGCGGCTCTGATAAAACATTGCAATATGAATGGAAGAAGATCTCAATACAAGGGAGGTCATTCTGGAGCTCCTACTGGCAGTAGTAAGTGGACACACAAAAATGATAAGGCTAACAAGGGTAAAGGGGTAAGTGAGGACATGTGCATGACGAACAAAAACAAATCATCAATACCTCATGGTGAAACATATAACTATTATGATACATGGAAAGATAATTCAAGTGAAGAGCCTTGTACCCCAGAAGATCAAAAGAATCCTTTCTATAATCCCCAAAAGAAACCAGAGTTTGATGCTAAACTCGAAGCATAGGGACTCAGATATTAGCATGAATGTGAACAAAGAATGGAGAATAATCAGAATGAGACCAATGAGGATACAGTACATCAAGAAGATTATGAATCTTTAACTTATGAAGAAGTTAGAGCAAGGTTTGAATCTCAGAAAAAGGAGAGGGAAGAGCAGGAAAAGGCTCAAATGATACAAGCAATGAGAGAATTCAAATTATGGAAAGCTCAGAACATTACTCACACAGCTGGTTGCCCCTCAAAGTATGTACCACCTCATAAACAGGGTAATTATGGTGTAGGGCCTTCTGAGCCTCCAAGGGTCCCTCACCATCAAGTTGGGAATCAATACAGACAGCCAAATAACCCACCTCATATTCCCACACAACATACAAATATACATCCACCTCCTAGTCAGCATTATGTGCCACATCACAACACATAATATAATAACCCAATGTACCAGTACCCACCTAACCCTCCCCCTCATCAGTATACCACTATGATCAGACAATTTGATTTGGTAGGATTTCAATTATACCCTTTCCCCATGGATGGCAGTTGGAGAGGTCTGGTGCCTAAGTTTACAGGAAGTAGTGCAATTTCTGTTGAAGACCATTTAAGGAGTTTCAATGCTTTCATTCAGAATTTGGATGTACCTTATGAGGATTTACATATGAGGCTATTCATGATGTCCCTTATTGAAGAATCTAGGGATTGGTTCAATAGCCTAGCAATAGCCTCTATTGATTCTCTCCAAATATTTCAGGACCAATTCCTCGAGCAATATGGGAATCAAAGTGCACCTGATGCTGCTCTTCATGAATTGATGCGAATTCAGAAAAATCAGAATGATTCAATTTATGATTTCAACCAAAGACTCAATAAACTACAGAATAAAATACCTCCTGGATCAAAATTTCCAGACTCTGTGGCATTAAGTGTATATTTGAATTTGTTTGATCCTAAAATAGGATATGAACTAAGAAATAGGTTCCCAAGAGACTTGGCTTAAGCTCATAATACATCATTAACAATTGAAAACAATAGGAGGGTTACTAGGATAATTGATAAAAGAGAAAATCATAGGGCTCCCCAACAAACCAATAATCATCAATACAAATAGGAGAACACATACAAGAATGAAAGGCCTAGGCTGCATGACATGCCTTATAACACAAATTGGAAGGATGGAAAACCTATAATAGATAGGCCTAGAAACAAAGAAACTCCTTATCCATTGAGAAAGAAGGGAGCCTATATGGTAAATAACAATTATTTCTATGAAGTCTGTGATAAGCCACATTCCCCATATTATTGTGTTGTAGCCCAAAGAATGCAAGAGGAAGGAATGTTGATGGGAAACAGTGGAGAATATCATAAAGTGTACTTGACTTCAAACACTTTTCACCATGTGGAGGAAGGGTACTCATCTTCAGATGATGAAGGTTATGAGTATGATGTTTCAAATTAGAAATACAATGTCCACATGGCTGAGCAACAGATCCTTTCTGACTTTGAGGAAGATTATATTGAGCAATATTCTAATGAGATGCCTACTCAGGGCAGCATAAGGAAACTCACTGAAGAGGAGATAGAGAGATTAACTGTTGCTACAGTTGAAGAAGCAAGGAGTAAGTACTGTTTGAGAAATAGGACAGTAAATGAGAAGGAAGGTGTCCCTAGGGGAATCTTTACGAAGGATCAAAAAATGACACAAGGAGCTTTGAAGAAAACTGAAAATAAACAATATGATGAAAGTAAACAAAAGCCTGTCCACAAGGAGGAAGTGAAGGAATTACACAAAGACATGCAAAAGCATGATCAACCAGGAAAAAGAGAAAAGGAAGAAAACAGAGGAGAAGCGCCAAAGCAAAAGAAATTGGTTAAAATGGAGAATTCTTCTTTTGACTTCACTTAGGCTTTATCTCAGGTAAAGATGTCTATTCCACTACTTGAGATGATGAATATTAAGGAATACAGAGATAGTGTTGTCCAATTAATAACAAATGAAAAGCATGTGAATTCTAAAAACAAGGTGGCTACTAAAGCAAGTAGTAAGCAAGAGGAAGTAAATATCTCAGAAATCTGCTTGAGTAATGTATTGACAAGTTCCCTACAGGTCGATCCTTTTTTCACTACATTACTCATAAATAACAAATTGTTGAGGAATTGCATGATAGATTCTGGTGCTACTATGAATATTATGCCAATAGGAGTGATGAAACAACTAGGCATGAGGGTGGATACATATGAAGGTAAGTGTTATGTGATGGATAACTGACCGGTTCCTGTGGTGGGTATAATGAAGGATGTTGAAGTCAAGCTATCTACTTATCCTCAAGTGACCTACAATATTGATATAACAGTAATAGACACCCCTCCTCAATTTGGTATGCTTTTATCAAGACTATGGACGACAGTTGTTGGTGGAAATGTTCAGTTTGATCTATCTTATGCAACAATTTTGGTAAATGGCCAAGAGGTGAAGTTGTATAGGGAGCCAAGGATGAATCAGCTTGTTGATTGTGTACCACAGAATCAAATCAATTGTTTTTGTGATGTTGATCTTGGGAGTTTTAATATAAAACCAGCCCAACCATAGTTGATCAATAGTGATCCAATTGAGAAGCATGTTGTACAAAACTACAACAATGTGTGGAAGATGTATTTTGATTGAGCTTGTAGTCAAGAAGGTAATGGAGCAGGGATAGTATTCATTTCACCTAGGGGTGTTACATTTAAGTATTCATTCTTGTTGACATTTGAATGTACAAACAATGTGGCAGAATATGAAGCTTTATTGATATGTTTGAACATAGTTGTGAAACATAAAATCAAGTTACTGGCTATTCTTGGGGATTTAGAGTTGGTTGTTTCACAAATTAAGTCAAAATATGTAGCAAAGCATAGAAGACTGAAGCAATACAAAAATTTTGTATGGGATACAATTGAGTTGTTTGATGCCTTCTCAATTGAGTGGATAAATAGATCAAAGAACATAATGGCTGATTTTCTAGAAAATTTAGCACTAAAAGGAGATGATATTACATTGGCTGGTGTATCACAAATTGAATTCAAGAAAAGGCTTGTTGTGCCTGATAATGTATATAGTTGGAAAGTCTTTAATGATGATACTGATCTTTTAAAATTCCTCCACTGTATAGATCAGTGTGAAGCCCAAGAAATTGACTTCAACGCCTTGGTTGAAGAAGTGGATGGGAAGCAAATAGTATTTGGGAAAGAAATCTTACAGCTCAAAACAAATAAGCTTCCTAAAGGCTTAGTGGCATTGGAGAGGGTGTACGATGGTAATTATTGATCCCTCATAAAGCAAGCACTAGTAAATAGGGGGGATATTGAAGAGATTAACCTGGGGATTGAGATGGCACCAAGAAAGGTGTACATAGGGAGGAAGATAAGCCCTACAATTAGAAGAATGCTGATAGAGTTGCTAAGAAAATATAAACATGTGTTTTCTTGGTCTTATGAAGATCTAAAAGCATACAGGGAAGATTTGTTTCAGCATGAAATACCATTGAAGCCAGATGCTAAGCCATTCAAACAAAAGCAAAGACCCATAAATCCAACATTAGAGCTTAATATGCAGGAAGAATTAGCAAAGCTCAAGGATGGGGGAATCATTAAACCAATCAGACATTAAACATGGGTCTCAAACTTGGTCCTTGTGAGAAATAAAAATGGAGATATCAGGTTGTGTGTAGATTTTAGAAATCTAAACATAGCATCCCTCAAAGATAATTACCCTCTACCCAATATGGAGGCTATATTGCATAAGGTGATAGGGTGCAAATTGTTGTCTATGATGGATGGGTTTTCAGGGTATAACCAGGTTATGGTCAAAGAATCTGAGCAATATAAGACAGCATTTACAACTCCTTGGGGAACATATGTATATATAAGAATGCCATTTGGTCTTACTAATGTAGGGGCAACCTTCCAAAGAGCTATGGATGTGGCATTTGCAGATTTGATCAATGTTATCATGGTGGTGTATTAGGATGACCTCACTGCTTACTCAAACAAGGCTGAAGATCATGTTCATCATCTGGAAAAGGTATTTATAAAATCCCTTGAATATGGTATTAGCTTGAATCCTAAGAAGTGTCATTTTGCAGTTACAGAGGGTAAGCTCTTGGGACACATTGTTTCAAAAGAAGGGATAAGGATAGATCCTAAGAGGGTTGAGGCCATTGATAAAATTCTTGTCCCTAAAACTGTTAAAGCTATACAATCATTCTTTGGACAGATTAACTTTGTCAGAAGATTTGTTTCTAATTTTTTTGAGATCATTAAACACATATCAAAAATTTTGAGGAAAGGATAGAAAATAGAATGGACTGCAGAGGCCTTGGAAGCTTTTGTATACATCAAACGGGCTATCAAGGAAGCTCTTGTCCTTAAGTCTCCAGATTTTGCAAAGCCTTTCCAGATATTTTCATTCACCTCAATGCACACTATTGTTGTTGTTATGTTACAAAAGAATGAGAATGGTTATGAACAGCCTATGTCTTTCTTCAGTAAGTCATTACAGGGGTCTGAATTAAAGTATGATATAATGGAAAAATAGGCATTTGCACTAGTGAAAGCTGTAAAAGCTTTCAGGCCATATCTTGTTGGAGCAAAGGTGGTTGCTTATGTTCCTCATGCAGCTATCAAGGATATTCTGACACAGTCTGAAGTAACAAGAAAAAGATGCAAATGGATTAACAAAATCCAAGAGTTTGACATAGAGATACAAATTACTAAGCTAGTAAGAGTTCGGGGCTTGGCTAAAATTAATGGCAGAAACAAACATTGAGGCAAACCAAATTTTCAATATAGAGGGAGAGAATGCAATTGCAAGCATTGAGCATACTCAATGGTATATAGATGTTAGGAATTATCTTAAATACACGAAGTGTCCAGAGGGATTGAGTGACAACCAGAAAAAGAATGTTGAAGTTGCAGGCATCTAAGTATGTTTTTATGGATGGAGATCTATTCTGGAAGAACAGGGATGGTATACTATTGTTATGTCTAGATGAATCACAAGCTAGGAATGTCTTAAGTGAAATGTATGAAGGGGTTTGTGGAGGACATTACTCAGCCAAGACAACTACGCATAAAACTCTCAGGGCAGGTTATTTCTGGCCGAAGGTTTTTAATGACTCTTTTACATATGTAAGAAAATGCAAAGCTTGCCAGAAATTCTCTAGAAAACTAAAGTATCATGGAGCTTTGCCACTTCAACCCTTATAGGTTGATGCCCCTTTTCATCAATGGGGAATTGATTTCATTGGAGAGATACAAGAAAAGTCAAGTTGTGGACATAGGCGGATACTGGTGGCCACTGATTATTTTACCAAATGGGTAAAGGCGATCCCAACTAAACAGGCTACAAGTAAGGTGGTGACACAGTTCCTAATAGATAATATCATTACTAGATTTGGTACACCACTAAGGTTGATCACTGACAATGGGATGTGTTTCAAATCAGATGAATTCATAAATTTCTATAACACATATGGTATTGCCATTTCTTATGCAGGCCCTTACCATCCACAGGCTAATGGTCAAGCTGAGTCTAGCAATAAAAGTCTTCTGAAGATTATAAGAAGAATGTTAGGTTAGAACAAGAAGTCTTGGGATTCAAAATTAAGATTGGTTGTGCGGGCTGATAGAATCACTATGAAGAAGGAAATTGGGAAGTCCCCATTTGAATTAGTGTATGGAACACAAGCCAGGATACCTTTGTACAATTTTTTACCGGTCTATAAATTTGTCCTTCAGGAAGATTTGGATGTTCCAGAACCTATGGAGGAAAGAATGGAGCAGTTAGCTAAACTTGATGAAATAAGGAAAGTTTCCCAAAATCAAAACATAAAGTTACAGACACAAATGAAATATCTATTTGACAAAAAAGCAATGGATAGGAAATTTGGAGAAAGTGATCTGGTACTTATATGGAATGCAAGGTGCCAGAAGAAGGGAAAACATGGGAAATTTGAAGCTTTGTGGTTGGGACCTTTTGCTGTTGTTGGAAACAAAGGAGAAGATTCATATTATCTACAGAATATGGCTGGTGAAGATCAAGAATTGCCTGTACATGGGCAATTTCTGAAGCATTTTTTCTTTTGAAACAATACAGAGGATTAAGGGTTGTCAGTGCATGGACAACTCTTGATGTTCCTCTTTAAAATTCTTTTCCATGCACAGTAGCTTAGGAAATAAAAGTAACAGGACTTGCCAGTACATGGACAATCCTGATTTTCCTTCTTTCAAAATAATTTTCCATGTATAGTAGTTTAGGGTTTTCTCCATCTCCATTTTGCATTCATTTCCATTGCCATTCATTCCATTTTTTCTCACTAATTCCTCATTTTGTGTCTGGTCTGCTCACCTAAAGATTTGGATCCTTGCAATGATCTTACTATCATTCATCCCCAGATGGAGCCACTGTTGGACCTATAAAATTCTGAATAATTTCACAAGTTTTCATACCCCTAAGTTTCCATATGAGTCCTCATCATAAGCACATAGGTTTGTCTTCATAATATTCTGCCCATTTCTTGCCATGTGGTCTCATTGTTTCCCTCAAATCTTGCATAATTCACATCATGGTCTGTATCAGCGTGACAATATTGGGGTCTCCCCGATCCATTTTTCTGCTTGTAAACGTCTGTGTTGCCTATTGGCAAGACATTTTTTGTGTCACAACAATTGGAGTTTACTCACTGGCAGTTATCAGTAAGACTTTCACATTATTTTGGCGACTAAGGAGGATTCATATCGATAGGAGTTGCACCGGCAGAATGAGGTCTTATCGATTTCATTTTGACTCATCGACTTGCACTTCGAATGTTCATTTTGGCCAGACTTGTTGGTATCGGCGTAATGTTACAATGAACCTGATGTGTCTCACCGATTAGCTCATGTGGATTTACATTGGCCAAACAAGTTGCTTTCGGGATAGGGTCTTGGCAAGACCTTATTGTCTCACTGACTAGCGGTGGGGGATGCTCATCGGTAAGAGATCTTCTTCAATATACCATCTTTGCAAACTCACCTTGTCTTGCCGACCACCAATAAAGGAATGCATATCGGGCAGAGTTTCACCGAACAATACAAGTGGTCTCATAGACCAACACAAAAGGAAATCACGGTAAGACTAATGGGCATCGATATAATATCTTGGCGAGTGACCTCTGGTCTTGCCGATATTACACATGAGGACTATGTCGGTATAGGAATTGCTTTGTCCCAGTGACACAAGAGATAAAAGAATACTTTCGGTGAAACATAATGTGGTCTACGAGAGGTCTTCCCGACATCACAGGGTCACGGCGAAAGCAAAGGAGGAAAAAGAAATGCCTCTCGGTAGGAAAATGCTTGTGTTTCAGCGACTGGTAAATACATTAAGGAATTACATATCGGTAACACTTGGGGTGTTCTGTGAGATGTCTCTCTGATATCACAAGGATACAGGGAAATACAAAGGGACAAAAGGATACTTCTTGACTTCGACATAACGAGCAGAATGTTACAGCGAAACATGAACAATGAGGGGCGACTATCGGCAAGACTCCAGTGTCGATGAGACGGCATAACTTTGTAGAGATGAACAGAAGGGCGACTAATAGCATTATAATTGCCTTCGGCATACTTACGGGGTTGTCTCACTGACTATTTCAGTGATGATTAATTGGATCGATTGCAACTATTTGCCGACATTGGAATATGAAACGATGTGCCTATTCAGATGTTGGTGTATAAATGTTCATTCCCGATTGTGAATTGGAGGATTTTTTCAGATTAGAATATAGTAGATAAGGTAGAGAATATACAGTTGGATAGATTTTTCCAATAAACAGAGACTATGATGTATGATTTCAAGATGGAGATTTTAATGAGAATTAGTTGATGTTGCAGCTCATTTTTGGTGTTAATTGTCTATTAGATTCATTAAAAGTATTACTAAGTTGTCTCCAAGTTGATTCTTTTTGATGTATCTATGTGATTAATTGATTGGTTCTTTCAAGGAGAGATTAAATCCTCTTAGTTGATCATAGTAATCAGGGAGATTCATCTGGATTATTAAAGTAGAGCTCAGTAGTCATAGTCCTGCATGTTTATACAAGTTATAAACAAATCATATGCCAACAATTTGAGTTTCTACCAAAATAAGTTTCCCACTTCTTTTTCATTTGACTCCACATACCCAATAAGGAATTGGTCTCTGCAATTTCATCATTTAGATTCATTCATTTCCTTTACATCTGTTAATTGAGAATTTTAGGATTTAGATTTAGAATATTTCTATTGCTATTTATATCAAGTTTGAATTCATTTGTCCACTCCTATCTGCCATTGTGGGAAAAACATTTCAATAAAAATAAGCACATCAAGTCTACCCAATTCATATAGGTACACACGCCTAGGTCTAGCAGCACCTGAAGAGTAGAAGGTCTAAATCTTTTGACCTTGTCTGTTACCCTAAAACATTGTGAAAGGTTGGCAACCTTTCATGGTTCAAACTTGCATTTTTGAGAGAAAACAGGGCCTAGACAGAAGCCAAAGGATGTAGGTTACGAGCACATGGCCGAGGAGGAGCATGTGGTTGAGGAGGAGGCCAGGCAGGATCAGGAGGTAAGGGAGGAGGAGATTTGACCAAAGGCTAAGATGGATGTCAATATGCCGCAAGAGGGAGTCAGAGGAGAGGAGGATATAGGGGAGGATGCTGGGGATAAGGCCATTATCAAGGCCGAGAGACTATTGAGACAGAGCATAGTGGAGGGAGAGGAGGAGATGCCATCCAGCTCGGCATTGCCTCATGAGGCCACAACAGACCAGAGGGTGGCAGACCTACAAAGGAGACTAGATGAGAGTGTCGCACAAGTCAAAGCTAGAGGTGGCTTGGGTAGAGTAGGATCAGGCAATCATCCCCCAATAGGAGGCATCACAGTGGTGTATAGAGTTTGCATGACTATGTACAGGACCATTAGCAAATCTAGCTCAAGAGTTTGGTAGGATTAGCATACAGATTGGGTGATACAGGACATTGTATGAGTAGGTCATGCTATCCAAGATGAGAGATCCCACTCTGACCAGGACATAGACAGATAGTGATAACAGGTCGGGCAATGGCAGTGGTAGCCGAAGTAGTGTAGGGGGCTCAACCTCTTCAGGGAATACTTTGAGTCATAGGTCCCATCACAAACACTCCTCCACAGGTCAGGGCACTCACATGGGTCATTAGGTTCAAACCATAGATTAGTACCTGGTCTGCCTCTAGTGACAGATCCTTCAGCTTCATAGAGTCAGGCCACGGTGTCATCACAGATGCATGTTACCATTTAGATGATGCCATCAATATCAGTTCCATTGGTTTCATAGACAGAGGTTGCAACAATTCCACCTGTTACCTCAATGCCAGGCATAGGTCCTCAATCACCACACTCTTCACCACGAGGGGACGAGGAGAGTATTTCATAGGGACATGCTTACTACATTCATGTTTTAGTCTTTATGTTATGACACTTTATGTATTGACTATTGAGCCTGTGAGCTCTATTTTTGGGATATCTCATGACTCTATCCTATGCCATTGAGTTTTGATATGATGCTATATATATGATGCAGTTTTGACATGGCCTACATGTGTGTTATGTGATGTTATTTGATTTATGCACTATGATGTATGTGATGTGATGCCTATGTAGATTATGCATTCATGATGGATGATGGTATTTATTTATATTCCTTGTCATGTATATCCTATGATGGTTACTTATGATGTGATGCCATGATAATTCCATGTTTATTTGTATGTCATGCCGATGTCGTGTAATGGATGATGATGATATGCATAATGTATTTATTTGAATGGATGTCATGTTTATGATTATGATAATGTATGACCATATATAGTGCAATATGTATATGATTTAATGCTATGGATGATGTATGTATGGACCTAATGCAATGTCTATATGATTATGTATGCACTTATGTTTTTGTATGTCACAAGATATCATCAAGAGACGGACAAGAGAAGATGACAGGACAGAAGGAGATGCATGTCAGTTCGTAAACCAAATCCTTCAAAACTTTACCATAGGACTTTAATATTTATTGCTCTTAATCATCATTGGGCAGATTATTGTAATGGCCAACAAACACCATGATATGACATAAATCAAGGTGTGCAAGGTCGTACCATCACGTAAGACAAGCAGTCACAAAAAGGGATGATCATGACTCGTACTAAGAGCGCAATTGCCCCAGTATTTTTTTCATAACCAACCACAAGCATAAAATGACAAATAAATACAATAAAGACAAGTCATGAAACATCATTGCTTCTCTAAATCTTGTTTCTAGGACATCCTCGAGAAACTAGCAGCATGATTGCCAAAAGGACAAAATAAATCCATTATCATGATACGTCGTTGTTTTTCTAAATCTCATAGTCAAAACATCACTGAGAAACTAGTAACATGAGTGTCAAAAGACAAGACAAACGTCATGATACGTCACTACTCTAAATTGTATTTTCGGGATCTCTCTGAAAAACTAGTAACATGATGAAAAAGCCAAAGACAAGTGCCAAGTGTTTGCTAAGTGTGTCCGGATTCCAAGTGTTTTAATGTCAAGATGTTAGGTTTGATGATGTCAAGATGCCAGGGTGTCAAGGTTTTTACGATGCCAAGATGAAGAAATGTCGAAGATTGCCAAATTCAGGAAGGACACATCCTGAATAATGTTTATGTCAAGAGGATTGATCCCTCGAAATGCCAAGTGACAGTGATGGTGCCTAGGAAGGACACATCCTAAGGCATAAATGACAAAGGTTGTTCTTCAGAAGGACACATCTGAAGAATGCATTGATGTCGAGAGGAGTGATCCTTAGATGTTAAGAGGATCCCTCAAAATGTTAGGTGACAGTGACAATGCCTAGGAAGGACACATCCTAAGGCATAAATGAGAGAGATTGTTCTTCAGAGGGACACATCTGAAGCATACATTGATGTCGAGAGGAGTGATCCTTATATGTCAAGAGGATCCCTCATAATGTCAGATGACAGTGATGATGCCTAGGAAGGACACATCCTAAGGCATAAATGAGAGAGATTGTTCTTCAGACCGACACATCTAAAGATAACCAAGAGTTGACAGTTTGACTGGTTATGATAATGTAACTTGTTTTGACCAAATTTGATTGAAGTTGACTAAATTGACTTGTGTCGACTTTATATCGATGTTGTCATGCTGGTGTAATTGTCATATTGAATAAATGGTCATTGTAATTTGGTTGCAGTAATTTGCTTATTTTGAGGTGACTTGTTTGTCTTGAAGACTTTTTGACGTGTGTGCTAGTGTAGTGTCATGAACCCTAATGGACTGACCTAGTGCAGCCTCAGGGGCTCATCGATAGATGGCCTTGCCTACATCATACACTCAGAGACCTCGTAGTTTGACATGACCAATGACTTTGTCTTGATGGCCAATATTGCATCATGATTTTATTTTGACAAACCTAAAGGGATTGACCTAATGTCTCAGGGACTCAAAAATGAGTCTTGCCTACATAGCAAATGTGCAGAGACAATGTAGTTTAGACAAATGACAAAGACATGACTAATATGATTGACATGACGAAATGTGACTTGAAATGACTCTGTTTTTGGGATTTTCAAGTGTTATTTTGATGTTTTTGTGTTTCTTGCCATGTGTTGATTTTTTTTTGGATTTCTTCAGGATGTTTTTCAATATTTAGGTCATTCTTCATGACATTTTGTGATGTTTTTGTCTCTTTTTTTAGGACTTTTTATGATGTTTTTGTGTTTTTTTAAGGATTGTTTCAATGTTTTTGTCTTTTTTTAGGACTTTTGCAATTTCCCAAACCATGTGTGATACCCACTACAGTCACATGATAAAAAAATTTCCCCTAGTCAGGTCCAAGACTTAGCTAATTTTAAAGGACGTGAAAAGGATATGCATGGGATACTCGATGGACTGTATGTTGGACTTGATGTGAATCATTTTTCAACCATGAAAGGAAGAGTATGATGTCATGGAAAAGGTCATGGTGGTGACGTAAAGTGTGTTCCATCATAGGCCTAAGACAGGTAAAGTGATAGTAGATAGTCGAGCAATGATTAACTACACATGGTGCCTATTTCCCTGGTTTTCACCATGGTACTTATCCAAAGCGCCTGTTTGCCAAGTTTTCACTGTTGGACGAATTATTTCTCTTTATTATTATTTTTATTTTTATTTATTTATTTTTTTCAATTTTTTTTGGTGCTACTGAGACACCTATTTGCTAGGTTTTCATCAAGGCAACAATTTTTTAATCATTTTTCAATTTTTTTGTATTTTTAAAATTTTCAGCTCAACTTTTTGATGTTATGCATAAAACTTGCGGAGATGTAGACTATTGATAGGCTTTGTCAATTTTTCACCATCTAGAGTAGCCAGCTGATATGTTCTAGAACCAAAAGAGGATATGATGATGTAAGGACCCAACGATTTTGGTTCAAACTTGTCCGGCTTTTCTCTGTCAGCCTGATTCTTAGGGTTTTGCATTAGGACTAGGTTACCTATGTCAAACTTCCTGACCATGACTCTGTTGTTGTAACTGTGACAGAGATGGTTCTGATATTCCTACAAATGGTTTAGGGAATTATGCCTTATTTCCTCTAACATCTCTAGCTCGTGTAGGCACGACTGTCTATACTCCTCATCATCGGTTAGACCCTTCAGGGAGACTCGTAAGGAAGGAATTTCAACCTCAATGGGAAAGATGGCCTCAGCTCCAAAGACCAGGGTGAATGAAGTGGCTCCCATAGGCGTACAAATGTTGGTGTGGTAATCCCATAGAGTAGGGTTGATTTGAATATGCCAGTCATGGCCAGCATCATTAACATCCCTTTTAAGGATTTTAACAATGGTTTTATTTGATGCTTCAGCTTGACCATTTCCTTGTGGGTAATACGGAGAGGAAAAATGATGTTGGATATGAGATCGCTCACATAACTCATGAATGTCTTGGTTTTTAAATAGACATCCATTGTCAGTGATGATGTATTGCGGAAGGCCATCCCATCAAATGATATAGTTAAGAATGAATTTGGAGATTTTTTTGCCAATTATGTATGGTAGGGGGATGGCTTTGATCCACTTCATAAAGTACTTAGTGGAATTTATGATGAATTTATGGCCATTGGACAAGGTAGGATGGATCTTACCCATGAGGTCGAGTCCCATTGTGCGAAGGGCCAAGGAGACGTGATCGGCTGAAGTTCTTGTGCTGGAGCAGGAATCAAATCACTGTGAATCTGGCATTGGCAACAAGTCCTGACATATTCTAGTGCATCTTTCTCAATGGTCAGCCAATAGTACCCAAGCCTCATTATCTTCCTGGCCAGAGTAGGACCACTCGAGTGAGACCCATATATACCCTCATGTACTTCTTGTAAGGTTGTGTGTCCTTCGTTGGTGTCGAGACATCTAAGGAGGGTGTCGTCAAAGCTACGGCGGTAAAGGGTGTCACTGACGATGGCATATCTTGTGGCTTTTTGGATAAAGGACTTCCTCTGGTTATTGGACAAATTAGGGGGGAGGGTTTGTGACTTAAGGTATTCATGAATGTCCTAGTACCAAGGAGAATCAGGACCAACAAGCTCGTAGACCATCTCTGATTCTGGAATACCATAGGCGAGGACCAATAGTTGTTCTATCAGGAATTCTAGCTGAGGAATATTGCTTGGAATGTCAAGGAGAGAGCCTATTGTAGCCATGGCATCTGTCACCTTGTTTTTTGTTCTCAGAAATTGCTCAAAAGTCACCATGTGAAAGTATGTCTAGAAGCTATCAACCATTCGTTTGTAGGGTATTAGCTTCTCATATTTTGTGTCATAGTCATCATTAACTTTGTTGATGACTAACTAAGAATCCCCATAGACATGCAATGCTCTGATTTTCCATTTTATTTTCATTCTAAGTCCCATAACTAGTGCCTCATATTTTTCCACATTATTTCTGCATGGGAAAGCTATGTGGAAATACTTGGGAATGGAATCTTCTTGAGGGGTGATAAACAATATCCCTACCCCCGAGCCATGATTAGTATGCGATCCGTCAAAGTATAGCCTCCAAGGTGACTTTGGTTTTGTATGGAATATTGACTCATTTGGGAAATCTACCACTAAGAGGTGATCACTCTGTATAGGTGCATCTGCCAATTGGACTACAATCACTTGTCCTTTGATCGCTTTTCTTTCTACATACTGAATGTTGTATTTGCTCAGAATCATGACCCATTTTTCTAGATGTCTAGTCAATGCTACAGGACTTAATAGATATTTGAGGGGGTCAATCTTTGCTACCAACTATGTCTGATGGCTCAATATATAATGCCTTAGCTTCTGAGATGCAAATACAACTACTAGACAAGCATGTTCAATTGATGTGTAATTCAGTTAATACCAGACCAATGTCCGACTGATATAATATATGGTCCTTTCCTTTTCTTCTTGGTCATTTTGTGCTAGTAATGCCCCCAGTACTGAAGTAGTGGTAGAGATGTATAAGATCAAAGGTTTTCCGTGAATGGGTGGCATGAGGAATGGCGGTGATAGTAAGTAGTCTTTTATTTGTTGAAAGGATTCTTGGCATTTATCTATCCACATAAAGGGGATTCCTTTGCGAAGAAGATATTGGAATGGTTGAAACTTATCGGCCAATTGTGCTATAAAGCACTGGATAGATTGTACCCTACCCTGTAATGTCCTGAGTTCGCTTATTCCTCTGGGAGGAGGCATGTCCATGATGGCTTTGACTTTTTCTAGATCAACTTCAATGCCTCTTTGAGAAACTATGTATCCCAAGATTTTTCCAAATGTTACACCAAAGACACATTTTTTAGGATTCAGTCAGACTTTGTATTCTTCTAGTCTCTTGAAAATTATGTCTAACACCTTCAAATAATCTTTTCTTATTACCGATTTATCCAAAAGTTTGTCTATGTAATCTTCCATTATTTTATGCATCATGTCATGAAATATTGTGGTCATAATATGTGGCGCCTACATTCTTAAGACCAAACGGCATGACATTCCAGCAGTATGTACCCCAAGGGCAAGTGAATGTTTTTTTATGTTGATCTTCGGGGGCAATACGAATCTAATTATAGCCTGAGAAACCATCCATGAGGGACAGCATCTTGTATCCTATCATGAGGTCGACTATGATATCAATATTCGACAAAGGAAATTCATCTTTTTGGCATGCCTTGTTTAAGTCTCTGAAATCTGTGCAGACTCAGATCATTCCATTTGGCTTTGTTAATGGCACAAGGTTAGATATCCATTCAGCATAATCAATAGACCGTATGAACCCAGCGTCTAGAAGTTTCTTCAACTCAGCCTTGACCAATAGAGCGACTTGAGGATGCATTTTGTGTAACTTCTCTTTAACTGGTTTGGCATTTGGAAATAGTGGAAAATGGTGTAGAACCAATTCTGGGTCTAGTCCCGACATGTCAATGTAGGACCATGCAAAGTTGACTTTATGTTTTGGAAAGAATTTGTGAAATTTGGGTCTCTCTTCTTCAGTCAAGGATGCAGCAAGGAGGACCATTTTTGGATCTTCTACTATTGATATGTTGTCTTCTATGGTGTCCTCTATGAGCATAGTTGATTTCTCTTGGGTTACGGGAAGAAAGTTCAGTCCTCCATCTTTGGGTTCCTCATAGAGGTTTTCACCCATAGATACGTCCTTTGTTTTTACTTTTTTGTCGTTAGAAGGTGCCCTTCGCTTTTCAACTAAAGACGTTTCATTTTTTCTTTATTCTTATTTTTAATTTTGCGACTGGAGGACGGAGCAGTCTCGCCGAAGTAGGCTACACAATCTAGGTCAATGGAAAATACTATCTTGTGATCACCACTAGGTATGCCCTCACGTAATCCCATAAATTCTACAATAGCCTCATCATTTTGAAAGGTGTCCAGGACTAGCGGGCCCTTGTTGGTCCCAATCAATTAGTTGAGGGTAGACTAGGGAAATGCCATCTTCAACGTTAGTGAATTGAGGGGAGGATGCAGAAAGCATGCAGATGGATTCAGAGATATTGTAGATGAAATTATCATCATCCAATTCCACATCAGACTCTATCCAAGATTCCCCCTCACTTGTTTCATATTCGTTGTCAATGTAGGGGATAAATGACTCAAATTTGTGGTTGTCAGTGTCATCTGGCACTTCAAATGGATTCAACTGATGGTTATGGGGTTTAGATGGTGGGGCTTGTATGTCTTGGGGAAGGTAAATGGGACTGTGACTATTTGGTGCTTGATCGATTTTAGATGTTTGCAAAAAAAATTATTCAAAGGTAAGCTCTCCAACTTCAAGGAACAAATCATCAAGGTAACAGTCACTTAAGGATTATTGGGAGCCAAATTCCCACTCATGGGATTTAGTTTCGGTGAAGGTCTCCTTAGTGGTCTCGACACTTTTTGAAGCATGCACGTGCTCACTCGAAAGTCCATTGGTACGTCGGTCATCATTATTGGTAAATCCATACTCTAATCCAAGATACTTTGGTATTTTGAAAGATTCTATGGGCTCTCTTCATCCAGTCTTATTTCTGCCTAGGCCACTAGTTCCATCGTGGCCCTTAGCCTTCATCATGTCATATCCCTTGCCATATTTCTTAACTGGTAATGGGGGTAGGTCAGCCATTTCTTTATAGAGCCATCATGTAATATCGACAAGGTCCTCATTACTCATGTCTCCCCATTTTATGAAATCCATTTTTGGTGGAACTTTGAAAATTTCTTTGGGTTCCATTCTAAAACATGGTCGACCATAGACCTTCGGAGACTTGGGTATTGTTGTGATCCTATATGTCACATGCAGTTTGAATTCTCCACAGCCTAGGTCCTAGATCTTGACATTGGACTCATCCTTAGGAAGTGTGGAAGATGGTGGCGTGGTGGAAGATGTGGATGGAGTGGATGTGGAAGATGATGCGAGTGTGGATGGGTCAATGTATTTAGAAGAAGAGGAGCTAGGAGCTTCTCAGTTGATGGGTACTCAGTTTTTGGAAATACCCCTTAGGTTGGTACAATATTGAAAAGGGTCGGGGTCTCCATATATAGTGATTTTTGTGCCGTCAAATGGGAATTTTAAGCATTGCTAATATGTGGAGGGAATGGGTTTTAGGGCATGAATCCATGGGCAGCCAAGCAAGATATTGTAAGGTAATTCTAGATCCAGGACCTGGCAAGTTGTATCTACAATGACTAGTCCCACTTTGATAGGAAGAGAAATAACGCCTCGTGAAGAACGTTCTTTGTCATCATATGTTTTTATGACTATACTCTTTGTAGGGTCCACGCATGCATCAGAAAATCCTAGAGCCTTAACCAGTTTCAAGGAGCATATGTTCAATCCTGCTCCACCATCTACTAAAACTCTTCTAACCTTGTGCTTATGGATGAAAGTTTTGATATGTAATGCGTCATTATGGTTGGTCTTGGGCGACGAGTAATCTTGATCAGAAAAAGTGATGATGAGGTGTAGTGAGGTATCCCACCATGGTCTCAAATTGGTTGACATCAATATCCTTAGGGACTGATGACTCTTGCAGGGTTTTATCCACTATATCCTTATGCATGGGAGAGATGCAGAGCAGCTCAAGTATGGAAATCTGTGCGGTAGTTTTTCCAAGCTAGTCGATAAGGTTAAACTGACTCTTAGGTTGCCATTGCTTTGTGGTCGAGGTGGGTTGTGACTGCCTAGGAGATGGACCAGGTATGGTGATCTTAGGTTGCCTAGTAGGAGGCAGACCAACTATGGTGATCTTGCCACTTTGAGTAGTGGCATTGCATTGAGGTTCTCATTTGATTGTGATGGTGTTGATGTATTCATCGTCAGTTCAAACATTGTTTATAGAAGGTCCACTGGAATAGTCATACTTGGTGTGGGCATAATTGGCTTGATTATTATTTATCTTAGGACCTAACGTGGAAGCGTTATTACAGCCATGGTCTTGCAATGGGTTCTTATGAATGGTATGGTTGGCATTTGATAGAAATTGTGGCCCACCCAATTCAATTATTTGACTCTCAATAAGGTCTTGCACAATATTTTTGAGTTGTCGACAAGATGATGTCTTATGTCCTTTAGCCTGGTGGTACTCACAGAAAGCATTATCGTCCCACCATAACGGTTTAAATTGTCTTGGGTCATATGGCTTTGGTTCTTCAAGTGTGATGAGACCATTCTAAAGGCATTTCTTGAGGACTTCCTCCATGGGCTCACCCAAGGGAGTGTATGTGCGACCCCTAGGGAATTGTCTTAGCTGACGGTATTGCCTTGATTGTGACTATTTTGACCATTTTGGTTGTTTGGGGTGGCATTGGTGGGGGGTGTTAGTATCATTGTTGAATTTTTTTGTGGTTGAACCCCTTTCAGAGCCAGTACATGACCCATAGTATTTACAGCCTTGGCATCAACAACACCGTCGTTGGTAACATGTTTATTTTTTACCCAGTACTTATTTTTGTCAATGGGAGGATTTGTGTTTGTGTTTTTAGGACTGTATTTTAGCTTTCCCTTTGCAATAAGGGCTTTCTCAATCTGGACACCTTTTGTCGACTAGGTCCATGAAGGTTGTGCAACAATGCACTTGCAATCCATATTTTAAGGGTCCTACAAGTGTTTGAACGAACATGTCCACCTTTTCCTTTTCGGGTATGTCAATGTGACAACGACTAGCTAGACTTCTCCATTTTTAGAAGAATGGGATGAACATTTCACTAGTGTCCTCTTGCATGAGATTGCATAAGCTAGTAATAGAGGTGTCCATGTCAATGTTGTACGAGTAATTTTTTATGAATTTTCGTTTAAGTTCATCCCATGTGTGGATATCCTTTTGAGTAGAGAACCATTCAAGGGCAGGACCTGCAAGACTTTTAGAAAAGAGTCTCATCAAGTATGTTGGTTCATATGTGACGTCCATACAATTGGTTACAAATTCTTGGACATGTTCGATAGGGTTTGTCTTTCCTCTGTATTTGGTAAAATTTGGTGACACATATCCTGGAGGAAATGGTGGCATGTATAAGTTCATGTCAAAGGGATATACAGATAAATCATATGACACTTCTGATTTCTTGCTGGATATTTGTATGTTTTCTATGGTCTTCTCTAGACCCATCATCTTTGCTTGCAAGGCATTGATTATAGGGTCATTTGTGGCATGTCCCCATTTGTTCTGAGTGGATGTTGGTGTGTTGTTGAGGAATGTGTCGTTGTGACATGTATTATTTTTTTTGGTTTGCATGTTGTTGGTATTGAAAGTTTGGATTGGGGACATGTTGGTGGGTATGAATATGGGATGAGTCTACCAGAATGTTTCCCCCAACCATTTGGCTCGATAGTTGGGGAATATGGTGACCATGAATATTTTAATATGCGAATGATGCCATAGGTTGTGTGTTTTGACTGCCTTGTCCTAACTGTTGGGTTTGTACAAGAGGAATGGTTGTATTTTGTCCTTGGGAGGTGATGGCATTAGACTGTGTTGACGTGTTAACATTTTTTTGTCATCCTTGAATAAATATATGTCGTTTACTTCCTCCCAAAAGATTAGGTGAGGTGCCAATGGGAGGATTTGATGAAGATGCACTCATGGTACTAGATGTAGTTGTCAATGGAGGATTTGTACGGCTTGATTATTCCCCCATGGCATTTACTATAGTGGTAAAGAGAGGATTGGAATAACTTGCCCACACTGCCAAGGACCAAAAGGTGGCTCTAGCTGATTGTGATGATATTGTGGATATTGTGGGAAATGGGACAGATTATGTTTCTCCAATGGATGTAGTGTTTATTGAATTGGGGTTGTTTGGAATATTGGAGGTAGCACTCATGGTCGCTGTGACATTTTGTGAGGTAGCATCAAAAAAGGTATTGCTTGTGGTGTTTGGAAGTTGACCACTATTGGGCATGCTATGTGTATTATTGACGTTATTGGTAGGAGATGTCGATCTCAAGGTATTAATATTGAACCCATGAGGTAATTTAGCTCCTTGACTTAAAATTATGGCCAAATATTTGTCTCTATCATATAAGACCATTTGTTCAATGAAGTAGGCCGCTTCTGGATCTTGTGCTGCTACTTCTAGGTTTTCCTCAAGTATTTGCCCATATTCATCCTTACGTAAGAATGGTTCAAAGGGGTTGTTTGATGAGGTTGGTATGGTCGTGAGACGTTAAGTATTTGTGTTGCTAAATGCGTCTTCAAAAGTCCAATTTGGGTCATAAGTGTGATTGGTGACATTGGAATTAGAATCTTGTCCAAATTTTTCCATTTGTCTTTTCTTTCTTTGGATTCTAATTTCCACCATAAAAGGGAATTGCTCAAATGAGGGTAATGAAAATGATGACTAAATGCAAGGATGATACTAGCCTATGTTTTTGTATTTTTTTGATAAAGGATGACAATGCAAGACTATGTTTTCTAAAGAAAATGGCTAATGCAAAATGATGACTAGGATGACAAGTTATGACAATTTTTTTGTATCTTGGAATAAAGGATGACAATGCAAGGTGATGACTAAGGAAATGATTGATGCAAAATTACAAGGTTTTCAAAGCCAAAGTGTCAAATAAAGACTAAGATGATTAATGCAAAGTCTAGGTTCAAAACAAGGACTAGAGGTGGACAATGCAAAGTCTAAGTTTAAAATGATGACTAAGTTTGGACAATATTTGGAGAAAGGTTTGCCTAACCACTTTAAGCTTGACTTATGTCACATTTTTGGTTATCAAAAGGACTTGCTAAAGGGACTAAATGACAAGGTTGAAATGATGAGTGAGCCTGCCTAACTAGACTGTTAAGTTGGAGGTTCTCACAAAAATGACAATGACAGAAAAGAGGAATAATGACTAAGTCCCAAGATAACCTAATTTTGAAAACAATGGTTTTTGCAAAGTGTGGAGATTTGGCCTAATACAAATTTTTCCAAGATGAAACCTAAGGACAAATTTATGTTAAAAATAAGGATTATGATGCCTAGGGAATGCAACTAAAATATGGAAATTTTAAACCTATGGTTAAAGTGCAAGCTAATGAATGCAAATGATGGATGTTTTGAGCAATTTCAATTCTAGTTTCTGATAGAGACCTTTGAAAAAGATGTTTTGATAGTAGGCTAAGATGTCTGGACTTGAATTCTGGTCTAAGACAGTGTTTGGTTTTCTGTCAGGCGATTGTGTCATTACAAGCAGAAAATGTGTTGCAGTGATCAAATGCGGCACTATAGATGGAAAATGCGGTTCAGTATTGCAAATGCGGCTTTACAGATTTCAAATATGGTGCAGTATTGCAGATGTGGCTTTAAAGAAGGAAAATGTGTTTTAAGACAAGTGAATGCAGTGTTTGGAGCATCAAATGCATTTTAGCAGAGCAGATGTGTTGTGAAGTCGGGAAAATGTGGTGCGACAGAGCGATTGCGGTTTAACAGATGTGTTGCAGAATGTAAAAAGTTAAATTTCTGATATTTGTGGTCAAAAACCTGAATTGTTTAAAATTTGATTGTTTGTTTCAAGATGTTTGAGTGTTTTTTGTTTCATTTCAGTAACCAGTAAACACTTGGCAAGCATGATATTTTGAAAAGTAATCAAACACATAAGAGAACAAGTACAATCCTATGGTTAAGCTAGGACAGTATTCGGTAGACTTCACATGGGTTTCCCCAGCCGCATATCAGTAGCGTGTGAATCCAGAAGCTTGGTTGCATGGGTTCCCCCTTACAATGCACTCTCTTCTCAAGCCAACCTAGCTTCCAACCCCCATGAAACTCCCATGGTAGATTGATCACCTCTACTAAAGGTTGTGAAGACGTGGAAGGCTTCACACCAACTGGTGTTGTACTAGCAAATAGAAGGTTTTGGGCTTACTACACAATATTTTTTAATTTGGGACACCTGTTCGAGTGGCCTTACATGGGGTGCAAGATTAATCTCTATTTAGGAGGCACTCCAGCCTAAAGAGGTTAAGCTCAACAGGGTTTTTGGGAGTACTACTTGGTCCGTATCACACATCTGCACTCATAATCTTAGGTTTTCCCTTAAGATTCACATTTATATACCAGTCAGGGGTAGCTTGGCTTTAGATCCATTTCCGGTTTGAGTCACAATGGGGTGATGAAATCCCTAGGTAGGCCCAAATCCCTAGGCAGGCCCAATTTCTAGAGGTAATAATTGTTTCTCTTACACCCATGATTGCATGACTATGCAAGGGGAGAGGATACTTTGGTTATTGCATCAGGGTTACACAGAAATAAAGTGGGTCTAGCTTTCTAATCACCTAGTTTGCACAGGGTGAGAGCATATTTGCCTACCACTTTCAGACACAATCAGACAATATTGCAAGTATGTTCATTTTAAGTGCACCAAAAATAAATGTGTTTTAATCTAAAAATAATAAGCACAATGTTTTTGGAATGAATCTTGGACACTCAACCCTGCAAAATCACATGTTAGGAGTCTTAGAAAAAGTCTTGGGCCCAAAAAATGTAACCACCACATGCTACAAACAAATATTAGTAACATGAAAAACCTATGCTAGGCAGAACGCAGAAAAGAAAACCAAAATAAAAAACAAAAAGGAACAGAAAAGAGAAAAACCCGAATGCCAAAAAGAAGAAAAAGTTACTAGGAAAATGCATCACAGCAGAGCAAATGTGTCTCTCTATGCAACAAATGTGTCACGGTCCCACATTCTGGTCTGACAGGAAGATGCATCTCGGATATCAAATGTGGCGTTTTAAACTACGAGTGTGTCTCGGTATATCAAATGCAGCTTTCTACACTGCGTATGTGGCGTATCAGAGCGTTTGCATCATTTCAGCCCATGAATGCATCATGACACATCAGATGCGGCTCGAGAAAACTCAAATGCGTTGTTCTGTACCTGTACTTACAAAAAAATAGAAAACTAAAAACCATACGAAAAATAGAAAAAATAAAACACATCGGGTTCACCAATGTATCAATGGGTTATTTTCAGGTAAGGTTAGCGGATTAGATCAATAAACAAAAACCCAAAGAAGCTATCAAGTACAATGAAAGCAAATGAAATAAACAAGAATGATTATACCTATTACTTGTTGAAGCTTTCATGATTCACCTCCATAGCACCTTCTAGCTTGCAGTGATCGTATGAATATTGCCCTCAGATTTGTATTTGTGAGCAAATGACTATGACAATGTCCTATGCAAGTTTTGAAGGATTTAAATGACAAAATGCCTATGCCTATGACAAGTAATCAAATTGAATTAAACAAGCTAAGTGATAAGTAAATTCTAAGCATGAATGTCAGAATAACGAAGTCGTGTGTAAGTCTAAAATGTGAGCAAAATTGATATTTCATAGAAAACACAATTTTGGACGGACGGATGAGATTGAAAGCTGACAAATCCTAAAATCAATTGACAAGATTTCATGTGACAATCCCTAATTAGGGTTAGGGAAAAATTATTAAATGAGTGGTCAAGATGTCATTTGAGAAAATTGAATCAACGGTCGAGAATAAATGTGATAATTAGTCAAAAAGATAAAGATTTTCGAAAATCGAGAAGATAAAGGTTACCTGATTTGTAAGATT
This sequence comes from Sequoia sempervirens, assembly GCA_007258455.2. Classification (NCBI taxonomy): domain Eukaryota; kingdom Viridiplantae; phylum Streptophyta; class Pinopsida; order Cupressales; family Cupressaceae; genus Sequoia; species Sequoia sempervirens. The sequence continues at coordinate 720,695,653 of VDFB02193867.1, forward strand.
TGAAAAATCAAGAGGATAAAGGTTGAACTGAAAAGCAGTTTTGGAAAATCAAAAATTTACTCAATTACTTGATTTTTGGAAGAAGATTACCTTTTTGAATTAAATTAATTTGAAATAAGGATTTTGTGTGACAATAAATAATCTTTTTCAGATTATTTACTAAAATGAAGTGACAGTTAATAAAATGAAATCATTTTAAATAATTTCATTTATTTAAAATGAGAGAAATGTTAAATTAGGTAATTAAATAATTAAACATAATCATTTAATTTAGGGGATAATGACCAATAATTAAATAAATTGATAAATCTATTTAATTATGAAAAAATTTGACATACTAAATAAATAAATAAAATTTATTTATTTAATAATCAGGAAGACATAAGGAATTAAATAAATTAAGAAATTTATTTAATTGTAAGAAGATAATAGACCCTTAGTGACGTATTGAATAAATAAATAAAATTTATTTATTTAATAATCATGAAGAATAAAGAGACATGAATTAATTAAATATTTATGAATTATTTAATTAATAGTTGAATGTGGAGCAAGGACATAATTAAATGTCATAATTATGCTAGGATGAAAGATGAAAAATAGAACTTGTAGGCCTAGGTCATTTTTAAGCGTCTACATGGTTCACTCAAAGTAAGGATTGTATGATGAAATTATGCCTAAATGCAATGTTCTAGATATAGCTAATTGATAAGATTGATTGATTAAGTATGCAAAACCTAAGAAATGTGACTTGTTTGAAAACACATTGGGTTGTGCAAAAATGAATTAGAAATGAATGCAAAATTTAACAAAAATGAACCAAACTGAAAGTGTGCACCTAGAATCTTGATGAAGGATGGAAATTGCTTCTAAAATGCTACTAATGTTGATCTTCAAGCCTGGTGGGACTCATTCACCATTCTGCGTGAATCAGTCACAGTTCTACAAAACTGAACCAGAACCTATTTCTAGCAAAAGGGTATCTAAAAATGCAGAAAACACAAAATTGACCTAGAAGTGGGACTCATTTGCCACTCATGGAAAATGAGTCCATGTTTGAATTTTTGATTATTCAAAGGTGGATTTTGGAGCTCTCAGTCTACACTTTGACTTCCTACAGGTGTTTGCTTCTGAAACTCTAATTTAGAGGTCTGAAAGTGAGATTTTGTTGATATTTTGACTTGTTGAATGAAGATAAGACTTGATCAACCTTGCAACTTAATCTTCAATTATTTCCAAGCTTCCAAGAGTCTTAAATCTACAAACACAAAAGACAAGAGAGAGAGATGTTGAATGTTAGGGCACGGGGGTTTTCCTTGGTCAAACCCCTTTTAGGTAATTAAACCAAAATAGAGAAAGAATGTAATGAAACATGCAATAATGGAGTTGATTACCTTGCCATGATGTTTGATCTTGAAATTTTGCAACAAAACATGAAGGATCTACCCTTGAATGTTTGCAAATTGATCTTAAATATCTTGTAATGTTAAAACACTAGGTTGCTTGACTTGAGATGGAAGATTGGTGGATAAATGATGAAGAAAGGATGTGAAAATGAGTTAAAAGACTTATATTTATAGGCATTTCACCTATTTTACCCATTAATACCTTGACATGAAGTAAGATTAAACTTAAATTTCACTTTTTTCCCACTCAGGTCAAAATTGGGCCAAATGGGATTGATTCGCCACACGTGGCAAATGGGTCCCACCTAGATGGGACTGACTCAACATGGATGGTTAATGGGTCCCACAGGAGCCATTTTGCCAGCTAAGATGTTAGGAGATAAGGAAATAAGGTTTAAATTGCAACTTTGTCAGTTATTTGATTAATTTAAGCCTCAGGATGCACAATATGGGTTAATAGGGGACTATTAGTGATGATGTAAAGAGTAATTAGGGCTTGGGACACATAATTCAATGTGAAAGTGTGATTTAATACACTTTACAACACTAAAATGAGGTCCACACAGCCTAGGAAGGCACAAGAACCAATGTGAATGTGTGGGACACATTACAACACTAGTTTAACATTAATTTTAAGTTATAAGTCTTCTATATTGATGTGATAATGTTATTGAACATGTTTTATAATGTTGAGTTAGGGAGAAATAGGTTCATTAGGTCTAGAAAAGCGTGAAAGTATCTTACAACACTTTACAACACCTTTACAAGACGTCTTTAAATGCATTTCAAAGGGTCCAAGATCTAGTGTGGATGCATAAAATTCCTCACAACACCTGAATCAAGGCCTCATTAAGTCCAATTTATCATGAATTAATCCCATATCAAGCATGTTAGTGTAAGTAATATTTAATTACACTTGCATAACTTTACTTAGGTATATTTTAATTCCTAGGTTTATTATTCTTATCCTTATCTTGTTGAGCTATCTTGTTGCTCAAGATAAGATTAGGGTTATGCATCTTTTCTTTTATAAAGAAAATCATCTCATGTAATTATGAATTCCTGAATAATAATATTTTGCACATCTTTTGCAAAGCATTGTTTTTTATGATTTTCTCTTTTGTGGAAGGCTTTTCTGGTTTGCATTTCAGATCTTGGTTTCTAACATGGTATCAGAGCATCCAAGAGATGAAAATCGACATATAATAGACCCTATTTTGGCATCGGGAGCTTCTAAGGCAAAAAAAAATTATTTCAGAAGTCGTGCGGTCTGTGTACGGCCCCTGTGTACGCATTTCAAAAAAAAATCTAGGTTTTTTTAATTCAGTTTTTACTTGCATACAAAAAAAAAATCATTAGGTTTTTTTTCAAAAGAATTAAATCACAAAAAAAAAAAAATTGAAAGAAAAAAAACAAATAAAAAAAGACGAAAAAAATTTTATCTTTTTAGGCTTTAAAGCCTGTGCACAAGGTATAGGGCCATACCCTAGCGGCAGGCCCAAGCTGGCCCGTGGCCCACTTGCAACCGTTGGCTCCCTCTGCACCTCTGGTGGGGCCATCAAAATTCGGAGGTCCTTTGAAGATTACTAGTGGCGGAATATACACCGGTGACCCACAAGAAAACTAGCCAAAAAAATAGCGACGAAATCTTTTGATTCTAATAGAATATACTCTAGGGATTCCGGTCCGAGAATCCAAAATATTCTGGCGACTATCAAAATCTTTTTGGAAGGGGCATTTTTTCCGGCGATGGCCAGATGGCCATCAAATTTCACCTTATTTAGTGTTGATGTCAGCGGCCATACGGCCCTCTTTACCCCCTCCTAACCCCAGCTTTCCTTCAAGGAGCAATTTTTTTCTTTTTGGCATAACTTGGGCATACGGTATCAAAATCAGGCAAACGAGATATCGCCGGAAAGATGGTTCTGAGAACTTTCCAGTGGTCCAATTTATTTTTTAGTATTTTTTTGTTTAAATTCATTTATTTCTATTTGAATTCAGATGTTTATTTATGGCTTAAGAGCTCATAACTTTTTGCCACAATCTCTGATTTTCGCCTTCTTTGCGGCGTTGAAAAGGTATTGAGGAGCTCTATGATGTTGTTGATGCACTTTTTTCTGTATCTATCCTAGGTTGATCATTATTCTAGATTTGTCCTGATGGGTGTTTTGGAGATTACTTGGATGTTTTGGTAGTTGGAGAGGTGAAACCTGAATATTTGTACTTCATTTCAGTACCACATCATCTTATTTTCTATTTATGCACATTAGCATTCTCTCCTTTTACAATCATTGGTTTATTGTAATAAATGAACTGAGATAAAGTTCCATCAGGGGGTTTCTTGCATAATAATCTGATTAGAGTGTGCATGCACTTTGATCTCAATCTTCATCTTGATTTTTTGGCAATTTGTATGGGTTATATGGTTTCTTAGTTTCTTTTGGCCTCATCTTGCTCTAGTTTGACACATCAGATTCATATCGGTTCACACTTTAGGTTGAGAGTTTATTGTTATTGATCCGCATTGGTTTAGATACTTCTCAGTTTGATGGCCATGTTTTTATGGTTAATGTTCTAGAGTCTTTATGGTACTTCTTCCTATGGAAGATTTTTAGTCTCAATTTGGCATCAACATCGAGATACATAGCTTCCAGATTATGTCATCATTTCATCTACTATTGCTTCATAGATTCCAGGGCTGTTCCAGTTTGTGATATTTCCAGTGTTCTGTGGCATCGGGTCTGCTATCACATTATTATGATTCCATTTTTGGTTTCTTGTAGATAGAAGTATCTTTCCTTGCTTGTCGAATTGCAGTTCCAGTGTTATTCCATAGTGTTCTTCCAATGCTTCTCTACAGTATTCATCTCATTGTAGGGGGGTTTTGTACCACTAGGTTTTCCTTCTCTACCTCATTATTGCATTTGTACATGGGTACCTGATCAGGCCTTGTTGTCGAGACCCATTCATTCATGCTTTCTTGCATTCATCTTAGTTTTAGGTGCATGTTTTTGTTAGTCTCCCTAAGTTGCACTTATGGGGGGGTGTTAGTGTAATTAATATTTAATTACACTTGCATAACTTTACTTAGGTATATTTTAATTCCTAGGTTTATTATTCTCATCCTTATCTTGTTAAGCTATCTTGTTGCTCAAGATAGGATTAGGGTTATGCATCTTTTCTTTTATAAAGCAAATCATCCCATGTAATTATGAATTCTTGAATAATAATATTTTGCACATCTTTTGCAAAGCTTTGTTTTTTATGATTTTCTCTTATGTGGAAGGATTTTCTAGTTTGCATTTCAGTTCTTGGTTTCTAACAAAGCAAAGGGTACTTTTTTCTATAGTACATTTAGCCCCCACTTTAGTGAGAGGATGAACTTGCTTCAAACTCACACTAAAGTAGACATTAAAGAGAGATCTGAGTGTTTAGATGTATATGACAAAGAATGACAAAGATCAAAGGAGGTGGCCAAGCCCCCAGGATTTGAGATCCTACGTCAAACCATCAAGATACATAATCATGCAATGGAAAGAAAGAAGATGAAAATGAGAAGGTGGATCAAGCTTCCATCGTCTATCCAGCTAGTTGTGGATTAGATCTAGGCTTTTTTTTTGGAAAAAGAGATGCATACTCACTCTAGGGCGATGGAACTTTTGGCTGTCCACTAGGTGAGAAGTCCATAACATACTCACTTTGGGGCCACAAAATTTTTGATTGTCTGTAGGGTGAGAAATCCCAAAAGGAAAGAAACATACACTAGTTGGTATGCACTGAAACACATAGGTGGTTATGGGGAAAGTCATGCCTTGGAATGGGCTTCTTGCTCAACCATACCAAAGTTATACCTCCTAATAGCTTTAATAAGGTGCCACAAAGGAAAATGGTTTTTGAGCTCTATGAGGTAAGCACAACTTTGTATGCTTGACACTCATAGACATTGTTAATACAAAATAGTGTAAGGATTGTTCAAAGGGCTTTTGCTTTCTTTGTGCAAGGTCTCATCTTAGGGGACATTGTTCTTAACGTCTCTAAGAGAGGATAAGTTAAAATAAGTATCACGCTCTTGGAGGGAATCAAGCCCAATGACTCCACTAAGAGAAAGATGCATCACAAGAAGAAAAGAAATCACACAATGAAATGTGAGTAGTGATGTATGCCCCCACTTTAAAGTGGTTGCGAACACCAGTATTGTGAGAAATTTCTTTAAAGTAGATGAAGGGAAAATTAAAGCTTAGTTGGAAAGCCCTATGCCAAGTCATATTTTTTTGATAAGCTATGTCATGAAAAAGGGAAGTATGTCACATGCAATCCAACTTAAGACCTGTCGTCCACATCCCAAGATTTCTCTTATATATTCATGAAAGGTTAACAACTAGCCAAAAGAGGCAATGATAGGTGACATATGAGGACAAGGCTACAAATCCCCTTGCCCCCACTTAGTGTAGGACAAAGGTGAGCTGAAACGATTGATGAAATGTAGGTGAGAGTGAAAATTAGGATCAATTAAAGGAATTAGGTGCCCCCATAGAGGGTAGCATACCAAACTCCTGAAAATGTTGTATTTTTCAACTCAAAGCCTTACATTCATTAGTGGAGTGTCCATGAACTCTATGATATGCACAGAATGAAGTCTTGTGAAAGTATTTCTTTTGATTCCTGGGAGGGAGGGTGATCAAGTGATCTTGGAGGAGTCTCGACAAGAGGTCCCCTTGATCAATGGTAGAAAGTGGTTGTGTTGCTTGCATCAAAGACACATCTTGCTTAGTATTAGATGTCATACTTACACAAGACTCTTTGGATTGAGAGATTTTGTTCTCTCCATCATAGGAAGATATAAAATCTAATGAATTCAAATCATGAGTGTTTTGCGAGATGACATTGACATTAAGCAAAGGTGTAGTTGTGTTTTGCATGTTTGGTAAAGGATGATTTTCAAGACCACTAGTGTCGAGGTGTTCATTTAAGAATAATTTAGGAGTATGTTTAGTGAGATTATTGATGTTGAGTGAAGGTTTGTTGATCTCGGACAAAAGGCAATAACCAAGACCATGAGTTGTTTGTTGTGTGTTAAGCTCTATAGGGTTGTGGATACCTTGTTCTTGAGCACCACGGCCTTTTCTGCCATATCCCTGTTGTTTCATGAGTTCATAACCTTTTCCATAAATCTTTTTCATTGCTTTTGGATCGGGTGGTGGTTGATCATAAGTGTTGTCAAAGGTGATTATGTAGTTTTCTTCTTTGTCTAAAGTAGTGGAGGAAGATGCTTTTGAAAGGTCTTCTGAATTTTGTGTTGACATGATGGTTGGTTGTTCTTGTGTCTCATCTTTCTTTTGTGTGATTATGTATTCACCCATAAATGATGGTGTGAATTCTACGGATCCCCAATCATCACCAAATAATTTAGACACGGATTCCTCATTGTTTTGTTCAATTTCAAGAGGGTCTATATTATATGTTGGAATCAATGTTTTTAGAGGACTTGTAGCTCCTTTGTCAAGCTGCAAGCAACTTTTAGGATTGAGATCTACTTCAATTTGATAAATTTTCTTGTTATGGACATATTTCATTATACAATGAAGGGTTGAAGGAGTTTCATTCATCTCATGAATCCATGGTCTACCTGAAACAAGATTATATGAAAGATCATAAGGCATGACATGAATAGGAGTTTGTAAAGTATCCACCCCAACTGTAATACGAAAAGTGATTACACCAAGCAGTTTCTTTGTTGTATTATCAAATCCTTGAATAGATATGGAATTAGGTATTATTTGTGACTTTTCAACACAAAATTTATCAAGGAGATTCACACTACACACATTAAGGGTAGAACCATATCAATAAGGGTTCATTTTATCCCTATCCGATTGTATTGAGCAATGATCATAAAAGCTTCATTTTGTTTTCACAACTCTAAAGGAGGGAGCTCATGTTGATGGAAAGTAATGTCTAGATTGGTTTGATTCGTTGGATGGCTTAAAGTTCCTACATCATTTGGAGTTGTACCAACAAGAATTGCAATTTTTTTTAAGGATATTTGAAGAATATTGTGGTAATTTGGTGAGTTATGAAGTAAATCTCAAAGGGAAATCTTTGCATGAGTATTCTTTAATTGTTCAACAAGATCATACTCCTTTGTGTGTGGGAGGTAATGAGGGGCACTAGGTAGATTGGGTAAAGGTAAAGAGGATGGGATTGGTTGTGGCGGTTGTGGATTATTTCGAGTGTTATATGTATGAGCAATGGTATTATAACTCGGTTGTTGTGACACATTAGTTTGAGGTGGGTAGAGGGTGAATTCAGGTTGATGTTGAGGTTGTTGTTTGTGTGAAGTTGGATAAAGAGTAAACTTGGGTTTAGGTGAAGGTTTACGTGATGGTGGGTAAAGGATGAGTTAAGGTTGAATAATGTTAACATCCCTTAACAAGTGAGAGTCTGGATTGTCTTTAAAGGGCATACTATCATTAGTGCCAATTTTATCTTTGTCTTGGGTCATAATATCCTCTCTAGAAGGAGAGTTCTTAGGAGAACAACAAACCACATGTTCATGACAATTATGGTTTGGTTCATTCAAAATAACTTCATCACAACTAAGGGAGTTATTAATGGTTGAATGTGTGTGATGATAGATAATGGGGAGAGGAGAAGAAGACTCTATTTGATTGCCAGTTGTTTCTAAGGTCTTATTCTCTTGTACCATATTGTCTACCCTACTAGGAGAGCTTGTAATATGTTCATCCAAGTTTGATGTTTATAAAGTAGATTCATCACAAGTGGGGGAGGCATCAAGTGAAGGACCAATATGGTTTTCAAATAGATTTTCCCAAATGGGAGGAGCATTAGGGAAGAGAGGATCAAGGGTTTCATGATTCTTAATAGGGATGTCTTCTAACACCAACCTATCCTCTTTACCTCGAGGAGGGATATTAGGAGATGGGAAAGGTTGATTGTCATGACCATGGACACTTGGTAAGGTGATGTTTAGGAATGTGTCTATGATCTCATGTTCTTGTTGTCTAACATCATCCAAAGGGGAATAAGGAGATGGAAAATCAAGACCCTCAAGGCTTGTAACTTCTTACACCAAGATACCTTCATCACTAATAGGAGAGGTATCGGGAGAAGAACAAGTATGATTGTTATGATTATCAACACTACCATTTTCACCAATGGGAAATGTAAGATTAAGGATTGTATTAATGGTTTGATCATGTGTCTTAAAGTCCTCATTGTGGTAATCAAAATTGAACTCATAAAGGGGAATGTTGTACTTATACAATCCATTATTAACGAAATCAAAGCCACATATTTTGAAAGAAAACATGCTATGATGAAAAAGGAAAGAAAGTACAATGCAATGACTTAAAGGAAATGCAGTTTTTAGTTTTTAAGGAAGCTAATTTTCTATTTACACAATGCAACAATCTAAAACTGAAATGTTGTGAATGCAAAAAGTGAAATTAAACAATGCATGAAATGAGCTATTTTAAGTAAGATCTAGTGAAATTGATGTTACAGAAATTTAGCCAAGTGATATAGATAACTAATGGCAGCAATCAGAAGCATAAAAACAAGGTTTTCAACTCTGTAAAAGGTTGTTTCAGGAGTGAAAAGGGACTTATTCGCCCAAGGTGGCAAATGAGTCCCAATATGGACTTTTTTCAGAATTTTCAGAAATTTTTGATGGATTTGTATGATTTTTGAGTGCTATGATGCAGTCCTAAGTGAAAAATGCAGAATTTCAGAAAATTCAAATGAATTTAGATGCCAACAATGCAACCTAAATGCACTTTTTTTATGAATGCAAAATTTGAAACCTATCATCCAAATGAATCATGCAAACCCTAATGCAAGGGAAATGCAAGATAGATCTATGATGATGAAGGATTTCAAATAAAATAAGAAAGTGTTTAAAAATTAGGTTCAGCAAAATGAACTGTAGATTTTTGTGACTAGGGATGCTAGGTCTCTTTTGTTCAATTAGGGTCTTTCACCTAATGAAAAGAGATAGATCCTACACCCAAAATCTAGGTGGTTCACCCAAACTAAGGATTGTATGATGAAATTATGCCTAAATGAAATGTTCTAGATACAACTAATTGATAAGATTGATTGATTAAGTATGCAAAACCTAAGAAATGTGACTTTTTTGAAAACACATTGTGTTGTGTAGAAATGAATTAGAAAGAATGCAAAACTTAACAGAAATGAACCAAACTGAAAGTGTGCACCTGGAATCTTGATGAAGGCTAGAAATTGCTTCTGAAATGCTACTAATGCTGATTTTAAGGCCTGGTGGGACTCATTCACCATTCTGGGTGAATCAGTCCTAGTTCTACAAAACTAAGCCAGAACCTGTTTCTGGAAAAAGGGTATCTAAAAATGCAGAAAACACAAAATTGACCTATAAGTGGGACTCATTTTCCACTCATGGTGAATGAGTCCGCTTTTGAATTTTGAATATTCAAAGGTGGATTCTGGAGCTCTCGGTCTATACATTGACATTCTATAGGTGTCCACTTCTGAAACTTTGATTTACAGGTCTGAAAGTGAGATTTTGTTGATATTTTGACTTGTTGAATGAAGAGAATACTTGAGAAACCTTTCAACTTAATCTTCAATGAATTCCAAGCTTCCAAGAGTCCTAAATTTACAAACACACAAGACAAGAGAGAGAGATGTTGAATGTTAGGGCATGGGGGTTTTCCTTGGTCAAACCCCTTTTAGGTAATTAAACCAAAATAGAGAAAGAATGTAATGAAACATGCAATAATGGAGTTGATTACCTTGCCATGATGTTTGATCTTGAAATTTTGCAACAAAACATGAAGGATCTACCCTTGAATGTTTGCAAATTGATCTTAAATATCTTGTAATGTTAAAACACTAGGTTGCTTGACTTGAGATGGAAGATTGGTGGATAAATGATGAAGAAAGGATGTGAAAATGAGTTAAAAGACTTATATTTATAGGCATTTCACCTATTTTACCCATTAATACCTTGACATGAAGATTAAACTTAAATTTCACTTTTTTCCTGCTCAAAGGTCAAAATTGGGCCAAATGGGACTGATTCGCCACACATGGTGAATGGGTCCCACCTGGATGGGACTGATTCACCATGGATGGTGAATGGGTCCCACATGATCCATTTTTCCAGCTAAGATGTTAGGAGATAAGTAAATAAGTTTAAATTGCAACTTTGTTAGTTATTTGATCAATTTAATCCTCGAGATGCACAATATGGGTTAATAGGGGCATATTAGTGATGACGTAAAGAGTAATTAGGGCTTGGGACATAGAATTCAATGTGAAACTGTGATTTAATACACTTTACAACACTAAAATGAGGTTTGCATAGCCTAAGAAGGCACAAGAACCAATGTGAATGTGTGGGACACATTACAACACTAGTTTAACATTAAGTTTAAGTTATAAGCCTTCTAGATTGATGTGATAATGTTATTGAACACATTTTATAATGTTGAATTAGGGATAAATAGGCTCATTAGGTCTAGAAAAGTGTGAAAGTATCTTACAACACTTTACAACACCTTTACAAGACATCATTAAATGCATTTGAAAGGGTCCAAGACCTAGTGTGGATGCATAAAATTCCTCACAACACCTGAATCAAGGCCTCATTAAGTCCAATTTATCATGAATTAATCCTATGTCAAGCAAAGGGTACTTTTTTCTATGGCACAAGGAGATTGTTGGAAATATGGGAACCTTGCAACATGAGCATGAAGTGTCTATAGGATGTTTTTATTGTTTCAGTGTTGTCATTGATGTCAATGTTATGGAGACATGGTGGGAAACATATTTGGTATATTGGCAGTTGGTCTCTACCAAAAGCATTCTCTACTATTGAGCCAGTACATTGGTTTTTTAGTCCAAAATTCACTGCAAGATGATATATGACTCTTCTCTCTTAATCTCATTATTATGAATCATCACTCAATTATTCTAGGATCTTGAGAATTTTTATGTTGCATACAGAAAGTTATCAATGATAGAGTTTAACTCTATACACTACATTTTTTTTATGTTCAGTATGCTAGTGTGGGAGACTTTGCATATTCTTAAAAAGAACATTCTGGTGTTGTGGTTCTAATGGTGAACTCTTTGATGTTAATTTCATGAGAAACTGAAGTAATTTCGGATCCAAAAAAAAATTTACTTGAAGTGTGTGTTGGTTTGAAGTTTTTGTGATTAGGTCCTATTTTTGGCCGACCTAATATATGGCATGTATTAAGAAGACTAATTTTACTTTTCAATTGTTAGTTGGATCCCTTTCAGTTCTATGCCAACTTGACATGATACACCACATAGATAAAAATGTTTTGAATCTTATATGGTGCGAACATGAGTTATTTTTTATTGGTTTTAATACATCTAATTAGACTGGCCTAATTGATGTTTTAAATATACTTGTATATATACATAAGAATTTTTTGGAGTTGAAGAGTGAGTGAGTGTGTGAATAAGTGTGTGTGTGAAAAGGGGAAAGGTTGTGCGAGCTTAAATGATTTATCAGTTACGAGCAGCATATTGTGGAAGGACATAAGGATCAATGTAGAATTTTTATGTGACTGAGCTATGCAAAGTAATTCTACACATTCAGAGCCTCATTAGAACTGAACATAGCACATTGAAGGTGCATTTCTTTAGTTCATACTTTTGGCAGTGAGCGATATCTTTTGTGTCTTGGTGGTTAGCCATTTCATTGTATATTCTAGTTGTGATCCTTCTAAGGAGAGTGAGTCCTGGCAGTGAGCCCAGTAATATTCTATATCTAGATATATTACATTGTGAGCTAATCCTCACTGTGGTTTTTCCCATTTTGGGTTTTCCACATAAAAATCTGGTGTTGATGTGTTTTGTGTTGTGATGTTCATTTCAATGTCCTTATTCCAGTTTTTAGTCATATGTGCTTTAATAATTGGGCGGTTTACATCTAAATGATTTTATGAAATACTAATTCAACCCCCCCTGATGGAGCTTCCTAAAAAAAAATTAATCTCTAAGGATCCCATGGATTTAGTCTACACATTAAACCCTTATCCCCATGGTTTGGATAGAGTTTTGTCTTTGAAAAACCCTCAGTCGTTCTAATTTCACATTGACTTGCCCTGTCGATTGACAGTTTCCTAAGTCATCCCTTGAGCCATCATATCCATTTAGCCATCGGCCCCTTTGGTTGAGAGTGTCAGTCATATAATTGGTCATCAACTTTCATTTCTTCCTAAAGTCGGGTTTTAATATTTCCCACATGACTTAAGCTTAAGTCATTCATCCGTGAGGGTCAAATCATCATCGGCTTAACAATGGCCCCATATTTAATGCTAACCTTCTTGTGTGTGCAAGTTTAGGGATTCAAGATCTTGGGAAAAGATCCTGGTCGTACCTCACCAGCTTACGAATGTTAAATGTTGGCCAGTTGTGCAGTGCAGGGATAGCGAGATGAGGACACATGTCCTTATACAGATGTGGGGCCTGGTCTCCATTGTTTGGCTCACCACCCATGGTTCTAAGCCAACAGTGAAGATCAAGTACGGGAATCAATCTCTACTATTCCCCATTGGCTTGCAAGGAAAAGGTGAATGCTTGTTAATGGCTACGAGAGCAGCGAGATCCTGACACGTGGATTAATCCACCAAGTTTTGGGATGGATGAAACCTATTGATAGATGAGTTTTCATTTGATTTGGATTGACGCTATTGGCCAAAAGATGAATGAATGAAGCACTACTTGAATTCAAACCTAGTCAGCCCAATGTGAGCCATTTGATCTACCATCTCATCAAAAGATCAATGATCGACATTCAAAATCGATAAATAGGCACATGATAGTTGTTTAATTCTGCAACTAGCGAGCATTTATGGTAAGCTCTCTGTATGAGTGATCAAATTGATCTTCGTGTGTGTGGAGACTTAATTGTTGGTAATCATGAATTATGATATGCAGATTTCCATGCACTTGGGAAATAAATGGTGATAATATGCACACCAACTAACCACCACCATTTCATGCGTGTGTTTTCTCTGGGCATTGATGGTTGTTATCATCATGTCACTTGATAAATACAGGATGGGATAACTGCTAGTTATGTCATTTGCACTTAGCAGTTGGAAATTTTCTAAATTGGAGCCAAGTGAGTATTTTTCAATTGTGCGATCGAGAAACTATCGTGTAGTGAATATGAGCAAACCAGTTTCCTCTACAGGACCAGTTAGAAGGTCATCCAAACTAAATGTGTAGAGGCCCTGCAATGATGTTCCAAAACATGTGTCGGTCATAGAGGACAAGATTCCTGTTAACAATCCCATGAGTGCTCCTTCAAGGTGTAGTAGGACATTGCAATTCCAGGGACCTGCTACTGGAATGAAAGAGGATAAAGGAAAAGGACCGACACAATTTGTTGCAGGAGCTTACAGGAAGGTGAGATATGGGTGTGGTTCTTTCAGATGGCAGAACTCACCCATTGACGTCATGGACAGCCTATCTAACAGTGAAATAGAGACGGCCTCTGGCTATTGCTAGTATCTCACTACCCTGGGCTGAGCTTTTTCCCCTAGAGTGGAGGTATTATCTATCCCACCTTTGGTTGTCAAGACTCCAAGTGGGCAAGATGGTTTTGCACTAAAAAGGGACAACGATGAAGAGGGAGTTAAGGTTTCTTCTCCATCTCTCGCAACGACATGAAGTGGGCGCATGTACTATGGACTAGGTGCTAGTGGTGGTAAGTCTTATGGTCAATGAAAGGTGGTGTCTAGGATGGAAAATTTTATGTTGTTTGATAATTTATGTGGTGGTTGCTCTTTTCCTACACGTGTGGTTGGTATTTTTGAGGTGTGTGATGTTGACTGTGTGCTTTCATGGCAATATGAACATTGGATTTGTTGCTTACGTGGTGGATAAGGGAGATTTTTGTGGCACTTTACTTTTCCCTTTTGGCGTTTATTGCAATTTTGGTTTCCCCATTTCAACGTGTTACTACAAAATCAACATGTGGGGAATTTTGAAATGCAGTTGAAATTCGAGTAAAATGAAATTTTGTAATGTGGTATGCATTTTAAGTCGGAAGCTTGTCTACCCCCTTATGTTATAAAAGGGAATTCGGGGCTCATTTGCATGGGTTCTAGTATTTTGAATCTTTAGGTCTAGTATACGCAAAGGGTAGAAATTAGGAGGAATACCAACAAATAGAATAGTAGAATTGTCTTGGATCTCGAGCTATGCATATGTAAATCTTAAATAGTCTTATATAAATTACTGATATCGAAACAAATTTCATGCATAAGGCATATACTCTCCTCTATAAATCATCTTGCAAATTTTGAATGAAATATCAAGCATATTTTGTTCATCTTCAAATACTTTATTTGAATGCATGCTCTTATTTTTGCTTTGGTTCAAGGAATCAATTAAATGCTTAAGTGAGGCCATGAATTTGTGAGAATTTATAAGGATTTGATAAGAAGTGATGCTTTATGTATGGTGAGTTTTCATAATTCAAAGCCTTATTAAAATAGTCCAAAATTATCAGATTTAAAGAATTTATGTATAACTGATTGTAAGATGTGTGACTCCATTGCCCAATGGATGAAGACACTAGTCTATTTTTCATGCTATTTTTCATTCGAATGACAATAATAGTATACTAGATTCTGGATTCAGGGTTAGAACACAAATTTCTTAAAATTTACCTATCATGAGGCATATGTGTGAGATATTTCCTTGTTCCTGGTAAATTGACAGTTATTTGCTTAAAGATTATCCAACCTTTAAGTGAATTACGTTATTTACCCCTCATAGGAACCCATCTATGACTTGATGTGTCATTCATTGAGATAGTCAAGTGAAATGTCATTAGGAACACCCTCCTAGGTCCCATAGAGCCTAAAGTGTAGAAGATTTCAGTCTTCGATTGAATCTTGTCAGTCGACCATTCATTTTATGGGTCTTGAGTATAGGAGTTGGCGACTCTTTAGAGATTCCTTAGGTGTATTGGAAAAACACCAACACCCCCCTCTCAGTATTCTAGACAGTCAACATTTTCTATATCTTTTGTAATTTTAGAAAAAGTGATCTTCCTTTGGAAATTATTCCTCCGATTTTCTAGAAAATGAGTCCTTTAAGCAATGAGCCCTTCTAGTAGTGAGCCTCTGGTAATGTATTGTAACTATTTATGATATATTGTGAGCTAATCCTCACCATGGTTTTTCCCTTTCAATGGTTTTCCATGTAAATCTAGTGTCCTTGTGTTGTTTATTGTGGTGCATGCTTCAATTTTTTATTTCCATTTGTACAAGTTCATTGAGATGCTTTAAATGCACATTTAAGTTAATGAATTTCAAGGAATACTAATTCACCCCCCTCTTAGTATTTTGGGTGTTCAATAGAGGTGAATAAATTTTTATTTTTTTTGTAACTACAAAGGGTCGAGTTTATGTGAGATGTGTTGGATGTCCTCCAGTAGAGATTAAGATATCTAAAAGGTGGGAAAACTTCCTCCATTGAGAGAGATTAGGTACAAGGGGTTTTGAGAGGAGCATCTTCCAGGATCTTCATTGGGTATAGGGTAGTCATGTGAGTGAGTTTGTTATAGGAAGATTTTTTTATTGCAAAGAGAATTGGCTCTACAAATTTTGTGTGTGTAGGTTGCAAAGATTATAGACAATGGATTGTGGAATGTGAGTAGAATTTCTTTGAAAAAGAGAATAAGAAAGGTCATGAAAAGACCTCTGAGAATTTTATTTGTTGAAGAGAAGAGCAAGAAATAAGATTTAGAGAAAGTATATATGAAGACTTGGGAAGGGTCTAGGCTAGGTTAGATGCAATTGAGATTGAGAAATGCAAGAAAATTGAATATCTAAAAATAAGGGGTTACGTGAAGGTGGCATGGTAGAAATGAGTGGTTGAATGACAAGAAAAAAGGATAAATTGTTATCCTAAAGAAGGAGAAGAATCGACTATCTTTCATAAAATAAAGAGGTCTAGAAAGAAGAAAATCATCTTGGAAGAGGATGGAAAGTTGAAATATGAAAAAGAAAATAATAATGAAGGTGATTTAATATCATAATTTATAGAGGTAAAAAATAATAGTTGAAAATTTATAAATGGTAAAGGGGAGAAAGAGTGTATGTAGGTAAAGGAAGAAGAAAATGAGTTTGTAGTTGAAATATGTCTTTTTGAAGGTATGAGAGAGATAGCAGATAATGATATATTGGAAGAGAAGGATACTATTGAAAACTCTATTGTTTTTAATACTATTTTGTTTGTAGGAAGTGAAGAAAATAAATTAGATTTGGAAGCTAAAATTATTGACCTTGAGGGTCCCTTATTTTTTAATAACATGGTAAATAAGAAGATCTCTTATTGAAAAAAGAGATGAAAATGATAGATATCTTTATTGAAGGGTAAATATTAGATGAAAGTGATATGAAGATGAAGGAAATGTATATGAAAGAAGATAAATTCCATGATATTTTTAACATTATCTTGAATGTAGACAATAGAGAAGAAGATGCAACAAAATGTCATGTAGTTGGTACTAAAGAGAATATCCTCAAGCAAGAGGATGAAGAAGAGAAAAGGGAGAATGTATCATGGGCATGTATTTTGGAAGGCATGAAACAATTGGAAAAATAACATGGGGATTTAAGAGTGAAATTCCATTATGTTGAAGATGATATAATAAAAAGAAGAGAAGACGTTACAATAGAGACTAGTGAGAAGTAAAAGTTGTGGAAGCAAGGAACAGTGAGGTTGACATAGAGGATGGTCCTTTGGAGGACATGGATATATGGAAGAAATTGGAGCAACATTGTGAATATGCATACATGGAGGGATTTGAGAATAAGAAGATGATAAAGGAGAAGTCAAGAATTTTTCAAATTTGTATAATATTGTTTATACTAATTTGTATGTGTGTGGTGTAGGAAGATGGTTCATGGGAGTCATCGAGTTGAATGTAAAATAGATAAGATTTGATAAAGGAGTGGAGAGAATAAAATAAGAAATCATGAACATGATGGAAATCATTGTGCAACAAAGTATTGATGAATGTGTTGGCATGCAAAAAGAAGAGTGAAGAAGAAGAGGTAAGTGTAGATGAGGAGATTATAGAATATTTAATTTCCATAATATTGATATTAATATATTTTTGGGTATAGTGGTGAGTAAGGAATGGGAAGAAAATTTTTGGTGGAGGTGGTTAGATTATGGTGGATTAATTCCCACAAAAGAAGAATATGAGAGAGGAGTTTAGTGGAGGTGGTCAAAGTATGGATGGATAAATCCCACAAGAGGATAATATGAAATAATTATTAGGCAAAGGTGGATGGTTTGTAGTGGGTTGAAACCCATAAGTGAAAGAAAAAATTCAAAAAAAAATTGAAGAGGTCAGGCTATGGTGGACAAGGATCCACAATTGAAGAAAAGATTGGTGAACAAAACTGGCAAAGGACAAGAGGATTTGTTCTATCCAAATGTTGGAAAAGGAGGAAAAAGAATTTTTTTTGTATAGGTACTAGTTACAACATTGGGGTATGTTGAAGGTTGCTTACAACCTGAAAGGAGTTCTACTACTCAACTCCATTTTGTGAGCCCATGCTCACAAATTTTTACTCAAAATGTCTGATGTAGGAGCATTCAAGTGCATGTGCAATCAAAATCAACCAAAAAAATATTTTTGTCTCATTTTTATTTTTATGTGTGATTTGATTTTCTTTGGTGTTTTCAAGCATCTGTTTACAACAAGAAGACTTTAATTGGTTCAAAATTGTGATTTTTCAATTTTTTGCCAATTCACTATTTCAAAGGCCCTGTAGGTAGTTTTCTGAAAACAATTATTTCTAGAAATACGTGAGATCCATGAAAAATAAATTATACAGGGACAATCTTAGATGTATTTTGAAAAATGTGGAAAAGGTTTTGTTGTCAAATATTTCAATGTTTTGGATATTTTAATGCCTGAAATTTATATAAATAATTTTACGAAAAATTTAAAATCTCAAGATTTTTGAAGGATGGAGTGAAATGTCTTGGAGGGAAGATTATTAATATAATTTGGCACATATTGACAATTTTTTAGGTGAAAATGATCTTTTGATAAATATCTATACAAAAATTCATTATCAGTCTACTAGCACAACTTAAGGCTTTCAAAAGGTGACCTTTTTTTCATATTAAAAATTCTTGGAATTAAATGCATAGAGCAGCTATAATAAGAAATTAAATTCCATTCTCAAATGATATGAAATTAAAATTCATCGAATTCTTGATAGTTTCAAAGTGGGAAATCAAGTTTCTTTATCTTTAGAGGTAAAAGATATTACATTTTATAATAGTTTTTATTTTTTTCCTTCTAAGAGGGATTGAAAAACTATTTTGAAGCCCTCCTTTTAATGAGGATTTATGCCTCTTAAAAATATATATAAAGAAAATTCCAAACTTAAAAACAAAGAGGAGGGAATAAGAGTTAAGGAGCCATCCATTTTAGGTATGTAAAACAAAAGAAAAAATTGCAATAAATATTTTATTAAATAAAAATAACATTAGAAATAAATGAGATACATTTTCTAATCTTTTTATGGAATTTCATTTTTTTTTTTTGAATAAAGAAAGGAAATGGGAAATGAAGAGAGTGTAGGAGATTAAGGGGCATTTGTCTAATCTTAGAGGTTGTTAAAATAGTAAAAATTAGTCATTTTTAATTAGCAACAAAGATTACAAACAAGACACTATTAAAGATAGAGAGAGTTGGATGGAGTTGTGAAGAAAATGAATAGAGGAGAGGTTACTTGCAGATGAATGGGGACGGCTATGAAAGGTCATATTTGCAATGTTTTTGCAGATTTAAAAGTCTGCTATTTTTCATGTATTTGTAGTAGAGAAAAAAAAAAGGAAAGATGCACTTAAGGTCTCCAAGAAATGAGAACAGAGAATTTTGTTTTATGTTGAAGAAGAATTGGAGTGCTTGAGGAGATGATGACTTTTTAAATCAATGATTTTATTTCAATAAAATATTTTTTATTCCTCTTTGTAAAGTTGGTTTGTATTGTGTGGGTGATATTTGGTTTGGTTGTGAATATCAAGACTCCATTCTGGAGTTATTGGTTTTCGACTGCATAAAGGATCTATAATAGCTACTTTAAAAGTACATTCTTCATCATTCTCCATAGCCAATTCCTTATCTATATTTATCTTTCTATTAAGGAAATCCTTGGAACATTGAATATAATTCATAATTATGTTCTATTTTTTGTAATAGTATTACAAAATTCAATACTTGGAGAGCTAGTTTCCCTTTGAAGTAGAATAATTAGACATAGAGGAACAATTAAGCTTGTTTTTATAAACATGGTAATTTCCTCTATATAGTTGAATCATTTTTCTTAGATCATTCATCAATCAAGTAGTATTATATCTTCTATAGTAACGTCTTATTTTTCCAATGTCAACACAATATTACCAAAGCTAAAAGGCATGTTATTTAATAAAATGTCCTTTGCATCATCATCATCATTAACATTAGCTTTTATCCTAGCTAGTTGATTCATCAAAGAACTGAACTTATTGATATGTTAGACAACATTCTCACCTTCCATAATTTTCAACCCAAATAACTTTTTCTTTAGGCTTATATTTATAGTTGATTCTTATGATCCAAATAAAGCATTATGATAATTCCATACTTGATTCAAGGTCTTTGACAAATCAATTTTGTGGAGGTATGCATCTAAAATCCCAAGATCAAACAAATTCATTTCCCATTGATCTTATGTTGTACACTTTGAAATCTCATCAACAATTGATGGATTTGTTACATAGTACCCATTCACAACATTCCATTAATATTTTTCAATGAGAATTAACTAGAGCTTGAATTTTCAAGTGTAGAAGTATCTACCTTAAAAAAATCAATGGTGAATGCATTGTTTTTCTCCATTTTTCTAATAAATTAATAATTCACCCCTTGATAAAATAATTTTGAAAATGTTGGACTTCATTCATAATGCACCATAACTTGATTGGGAACACTACTATATTTGGTTCTTATAAGATCAACACAAAACTTAACATATACACCTTAAAATAACTAATAAGAAGTTTCTAATTAAAAGCCAACAAATATCTTAAAATATTGAAAGCTTTCAAATTACCTATGATTTTTCCTTTACACAATTCTTTTCTTATTCTTTAGAAATTTTGTTTCTTCTAAACACTTCCTCCATTGTGAAATCACTCTCCAAACCTTGGCGATACAGAACTACATTTACCACTAATTTCTTGCACCTTTTTATAAAGGCATTTGAATATCTTGACATGCATGAGGATTTTATATATAATATAGATGAGGAATGTGTATACAATTTGATGAGAGCGCTCATGGAATAAATAGGAATCACTACCGATCCTCCACTTCTTTAGCTAAAAGTAACAACACTTTATGTGATTCTACATTGTCATCAAGTGAATGCAATTCCAAACTTGTGCACACATGGAATAGGTTTCTCCCATAATTTCAGTCCAAATCACATTCTCTATAAAACTATTCAAGATTGGTGTGTGGAAAAAAAATGGCCAAGGATTAATATGAGCTCTTATACGCAAGATCTCATCCACCTCAATGCAATTCTTATAGAGATTTACGTAAATGATAAGGAATCCAAACACAAGGAGATAGTCCTTTGAAATGACTTAAAGGAATAGTGATGGTTTTCCACTTTAATATGGATATTAATTTATTCTTGAGCTATGATAAAGACAATACCATTCTCCAATAAAATCCCCATTACGATATTCCCATCAAAATCTATAATCTTTTATACAATTTTAGATACCTCACTTTATACTGGTATATTTTCATATTTCAATACAACTGCAAAATTTTGTTATTCTATAACAATATTCTCAACAACTACTACAACTCATTTTATTGAAACTCACAATTTCCACATACAAGAAATTTGGAATAACTCCAATATTTAGTTCTTGCTATCCTTTTACTTACCTTGGTTTGAATTTTGCTTATTGTGCTAACCTTTTTTTTTTTTAAGTAAATATCATGATTTGAAGATAATGTTTAAAAACTGCTAACCTATGGTGATTGTGGGTCCATTTATAAAAGATTTAAATATAGAACCTCTTTCACACATCTTTCTTTTATTTAGAATTAAAAAATTATTCTGTCATTTTTTCTTTCATTTGTTTTGGGTGTTCATGGAATAGGTTACATATTCTCCCCTCTCATGCCACAAGGTCATCTTGAGCATCAATAGAAATCATTTTCACTTCTCTCCCAAAGGAACCTTTCCTATGATCTCTCCTCATACCTTAGGAAATGTTGGAGATCAAAAGTGAGTGTAACCTTCTTTATTTTTATTTGTTAGGTAGGTTTGTCTTGGATTTCATCACCAATTTTTTACCCAAACTCTCATTTTCAATATGGTATATAAATTGGGATGAGAATCAAAATACTCTTCCCTTTGAGGTTAATTTGTCATTTAGGATAAGATAGCAAGAAAATTTATAGCTTTCTAAATGAGGGATGAGAGTGGGTTACCCTCTCACATGAAGAAATTATAAATACACCTCAATTTCTTGAATTTTTCCCTCATGTAACTTTAAGTATTTTGAGGAATCCTCCTAGTAAGCCTCATACAAATCTAGCATAGTGAAATAATCACCTATTTGGTATTTTTAATGTATCAATAAGTAGTTATCCTTGAATGTTACCCACACTACACTTTTGGAAAAATAAGAGGTCATGAATTTTCTCCTCTTATGCCTTATTTGATCCTGAGGATCAAAAGATTAGAACCTTGAGATCAATAGGCCATACTAGTCATGAAAAGGTCAAAGCATATTTGTAAGCCTATAAAACCAAATACTCCCACTTGAATAGATAGGGTTTTCTTGTCTTTATTATTTTCTTTCTTATACTAAACTCATCAAAAAAGTTAATTCAAACCTTCAAAAATTCTAGCCTAATCAAAGAAATAAATCATGATCCTCTTTTTCAACCAATCCATAAATTCCTTTGATGATGATTATGATAGTATTATAGATCAATATTAATATACCAATGTTAATTCTGATGATATTGTCTTCAAAGACATTTCCAATGGCCTTAATTTCATAATCATGAATAATTAAGGGCATCTATCATCTTTGTGGAAATGACGTTGCAAGATGGTGTGTCCCTTGGTCTCCTTGGTGCAACGCGACTCTTGGGTCCATGACATAGCTTAACTACCTCTCGTGGATCTTGTATATATTTGGCAGTTGTATCGGGCACTAATAGGTCGATATTTGGGTGCAACAAAAACAACCAATATAACAATTGGTATCAGAGTCAAGGTCACGGGTTCAAACCCCTCACTTGCACTAGGGGTATTGTTGCAATATGGTGTATCCCTTAGTCTCCTTGGTGTAGCACGGTGCTTGGGTTTGTGACATGGCTTAACCGCCTCCCATGGATCTTGTATATATCTAGTAATTGTATCAGGCATTAATAGGTCGATCTTTTGATGCAACAACAATCGCCAGTGTAACAAACGGAAACACCCCCATTATATCATGTCCTACTAAAAAATAAATATTACATGGTTAGGTACCTTATACTCTTAGGAGATAAGATCCCCCAAAATTATAACCTTAAACACTTACATGAGGGAAGCCTTTCAAATCAAAATCCAAGCATGGCTAATCCTAATCCATAAAATACCCCTTCCAAAATTCTAAATCCTCAACCATCAAACCATCCATCAATTGAACCTCCTCCATACAAATACCCCTACATCCTTATAAATCTTATTCCACGAAACCATCCATCTAAACCTACAATCCCTCATCCATTAATTACCCATAAATCCCTCTAAATTATAACCCACCTAACCATCCATAAACCCCTATAGTTACTAATTTACCAACCATTTAAGCTCATAATATAAATGACATAAGTGTTAACCCTCACCAAGAAGAAACTATTCTAGCATAAGAAGGTCCTTAACTACAAAACCAAGATGTGATTGATGAATACCAAACCTCAAACAAGAAATTGGTAACCTTATCTCCTTTCATAATTACTCATCATCCAAACCTTCAAATTCTAATATAAAATCCAATCAATCCATCAAATCCAATCAACTTAATCAATCAAATCAACCCAACCTAGCCATGAAGGATTTAACCCGGGGGAGCTACTAGAAATTAATCGTAATAAAAATACATGAATTTGAGGAGTTATGTTATACCCATACCAAGAATGAGCATGTTGATCTTATCCAAAATGCCTAAGATATTATTTCCATTCCCATAAATCAACCCATGAAAGAAGCCAAGAAATGAAATCCACCCATATCATGCTACTCATAAGATCCAAGATCCATAAAACTCATAAAATCAAAAGATTCTCCACCCATAAATATATTAAATAAAGAGAAAATCCACCCATCAACAAAAAAAATTAAGTAACAACATCCAATAAATAATCAACAAAGAAGACACCAAACTTAAATGATGTGTATCCACATCACAAGGTAAAAACCCAATAATACATCAATATCCTTATCTAATGTATGATCAAACTTGTTGACAACCAACTCAAGGTAAAAGCGCCAACATTAATCCCATTGATCCTATCCAAGCACAATAAATCCTATAAATCCCCCACTGACCCCATCTGACAAAAAATATCCTATCGATTCGTATAAACTACCTTTGTCTAGTTTGATCTTCTCACAAATAAAAATTTTAAAAATCCTAAAATCTCGTAACTATCTAATGATGGATTTACATCTTGTTTCTGAAGTAACATATATCTCATTTAAAATTGAATGTGTTGAATAATGATCTTGATTCTAAAGTAACATATATCCCATCACAATTTGAATGTGTTGAATAATGAACTATCAAGGAAAAGGATTGGGTCTTCATGGAGAAGGAATCCTCAAAACCATTCATGTTTATGAAAAAATTATCATATAGCATCATATATGAATTCTATAATATGCGTAGTAAGGATTTTAATGATTCTCCCACAAGTGCTAGGGTAATTTCTCCCAACATCACAATAAGTCCCTTCTATTATTCCTACAAAGATGTTTCTTACACCAACTATTTTATCAACCTTATCATCTCCATCGCCAACCCTTTTATTAATCATGTCATTCCTATCACCAACATTATCCATCCACCTAAATGTATCAACATGGACCAACAATAGTACACACCCCTCAACATATTTTATACTGATGAAAATATCACAACCTAGATGGGAATTTAAGAAAATATTTCCCTAAGGGATCTTAAAATGGGCTTTGAAATAGACTTGGACACATAAACATATCCTAAGGAACCCACCCAAATAATAAAACTCCCAAGAAATCCAAAGGACAAAGGCCCAAAAATCTATTTGTAACACAAAAATTGATAATCCTATGTAACTTTAAATACAAAAATTCTATATGCTAATATCCAAAAATCCTAGCATCCAATGTTCCTTTTGGTTCCAAAATATATTCTTAAAAATATAAGGACCTAAAAGAAAAAATCCATTAATTTAAAGTCAAACTTTGGTGGTCCACAATCCCAAGATCTCAAAAATTTGACATACACTTGAACCCCAAAATTTTGCAAACCCTCATCCAAGCAATCAAAATATCTAGGAAAAAATCTAGCAAGATAAAAATAAATAAATTAATTTGGGTCAAGAAAATTAAGGCAATATAAATACCCAATCTAAAATCCAAATTCCCAACATCTAATAATCTTAAAATTTATGATATTCTAAGCTAGAAAGTCCCTAATTTTAAAAATCTGAAATCCACCACATATACAACAAAAGATATAATTTCAAAACATAACATGATTTGTTAAATTTTTGGTCCTAATTTTCTTTAGTACCATGATATTTATGCATGGCTCCATAATCCCATCCTTTCATCAAACCATTTTAACCATCCCAATCCATGATTATTCATACCTCCATCATAACATCTCCCTTGTCCAATCTTTCACACAAACATAGAACCTTAATCCAACCTACATCCCACTCCATTTTCCTTACCAACACCTTGAGAGAATCCAACTTAGCAACCAATGAATCTCACAATGACATCATTTGAGTGTAACACTAGCAACATGGTTAACATATAGTAGTCATTATAAATGGGATATTATTGCCTTACCATGTTTCGTATGGTTAGCTCAATTAATCAAATAAGAATGAGACTAAAGAAATTAAATAATCAAATGACCAAGTTAAAATCCATACTTCAATGAAATTTAATCAAATAAAACTAATTATCCAACTAATAACAAAATAAAGTGAATTTAACTAAATAATTTTATGTTATTTAATTAAATAGATGAAATAGGTGAATTATGAGAGAAATGGTGTTAATAATTGAAATCAATGTGTGTGATATACTCAAGACATTTTTAGGTGTCTACATTTTTCCCCTCTTTGAAGTGAGGTACCTGTTGTAGTGCTTCAAAGAACTGATACTGCTTGGAGAAATTTATTTATTTATTTTTCCTGATACCCCACCATGCCCTAGAAGATGAAATAATGTTGGTATGCTGCCCCCTCAAGAGATAAAATGGAAAAACTAATTTTCAGATTGAGATCGCGACAAGGTTGTTCAGATGTTTGATGCAAAAAAAAAAAAATATGATGTATACACACTCATCAGATATGGATAGCCTCATGTATATCATTGATGTACATATCACACACTTTGATATGTATCATGACATTTATTTATAGATATATATATATATATATGAGATGATTGATGATGTAGCATTGATATCTAGTGTTGTCTTATTGCATGTTTTATGATATTATGTGATGTGTGTTATGCTTATGGATGCATTATGGATGTACAGATGAATGTAGATGTATCATGAGATTTTATTATATGATTCTATGAGGGATGATGGTTATTTCTCATATTATGATTATGATGTGATATGTATGTGTATATATATGTGTCTATTTATGATTATGATTATGATGTGATATGTATGGATGCAAGATGGATGAAATATAACGTTATGGATGATATGGATAATTTCTTTTGTATTTTCAAATGGTATGTGATGATTATGTAGGATGTATTCCATGAGATGTATGTTGACAATTTTTGGATGTAGAATGAATGCATTTATATCATTTTTGTTGTATGTCATGATACCTAGATAGAAATGTTAGCATGGATGGAAGTAGAAGAATGAGATGGATATAATAGATTAGCATGTTATTGAGATTTATCAAGATACCAATAAACCTGTGATTATTCGAGGTTTTATTGGATATGTAATGAGATAAAATATAGATGATATTTCTTTTTATTTTTATATTAGGTCTAGTTTCATCATAGAAATCCTTATTTTTTATATAAAAAATAGACATGATGCACCAAGGTATGAAGAACCAGGCTAGCATTATATCTAATGCATGGAATTTGACTCTACAAATAGATAGGAGTATCCTTGTTCATACATGACATACAAAAACCTTGTTTGATCATGTGAAAGAATAAATCTATAAAATTAAGGAGACTAATCATAAAAGGTATGAAGAACTTGATATGTCCTAGCCATTATTTTACTTGAGACTACTCTTGCACATGCAAGGAAAGTATTCACCAAGGTCATATTATAAGAATATCCAACAAGCACAACAAATGAAAGCAATGATCAATGTCCCATTCCTTTCTCTCTAAATAATTTGTATAAATCATCGAGAGATCCATACAATGGAACAACAAGATAAATCATAAGCAAAGATCAAAATGACAAAACCATGGATATTATCATATCTCTTTCCAGAAGTTATTGTTTTAGGGTGATATACATTGATGATTTTTATTGTAGGAAAAATATATCGATAAGACATGTTATTGGATGTTGTTTGGTTTTAATTGTTTGATAAGCCATTGATGAGGTTACCCTATGTGTTTGACAATGACCAAGACTTAGGATCTTGCATTTTAAAGTTATTTTGTTTCAATAAGTATTGTATTTACTTTTGTTTATGTTACCAAAGGTGAAGGCGATAATTAATTTATTATGGGTGATAGTTTATTACGAGTGAAAGTGAGATGGGATGGGTGATTTTTTTTCCAATTTTTTTAATGTTTTTGACCTTTTTTATGGAGTTTCGGGCTATTTTTAGATGTTTTGATGTTTTATGTTTTTTTTTTTTTTGAAATGTTTGAGGTTATTTTGGGTTTTGTGTGGCATTTTCCAATTGTTTTGATTTTCAAATTTTTGAATGTTTTTGAGTTTTCCAAATGTTAGGACCAAGAGAACAGGACCTAAGGGATAGACCTAGGCCTCAAGGGCTCATTAGAGATGGCCTTTCCTACGTAATTGCACAAAGGTTTTGTAGTTCGATTATTGGACTTGGATAATATTTTTGGGAAATTTTGATGTTTTGACCTTTCTATTGAGTTTTGAACCTTTTTGGATGTTTTTTAGATTTTAAGAAATGTCTTCGATGTTTTTGGATATTGAGATGTTTTGGATGGTTTTGGATTTTGAAATGTTTTGGATGTTTTGGATGTTTTTGGATTTTGAGATGTTTTAATGTTTTTGGCTTTTGAGATATTTTGAATATTTTTAGATATTTTTAATGATACCTAGATCAAGATGTTAATATCACATTGTGAGATATAGCACATGGATCAAGATTTATTTGAAAGAAAGATGAAAATACCGACCCTAGTTTCTAGCAATGTTTGGAACTCCATGAATGGATGCATAGATCAAGATGATGGATGGATTGGTATGCAAAGGGTGCAAAGGATTATCTCCTGATAGGATAATTGAGATAGTGATATATATAAACCATGAGACTACATAGGCTCAAGATCAATGACCATGTCAAGATTTTTCCATAAGCAAGGTTGAAGTGTACCTTGAACCTTCATCAAGATCAAGATAATTTGAGATTTGGATGAAGATGGATCGGATGGATTATGATGGAAGGAAATCTAGATTTATTATGGAGGATAGGATGAGATGTTCCCAATTGAAATGGTGCACATAGATGATTTATTCTACTCATAACACCTGTTTTCTAGGTTTTCATCATGGTACTTTCCCAAAGCACCAATGTAGTGGCTTTCCCTAGAGGATGATTTTTCTCTTTACTATTTTCTTGGGTTTTTTTTTTTAAATTATTTTTAACTTATTAGGATTTTTGAATGCTCATGTCAAACCACTTGGTGGTGCTGATTTAGGTGATACTATTGTCAAAGTGTGCCAATGGTAAACTGTTTGGAGGAGCTATTTTTCCAAGGTATGTGCACTTGTATGTAACCCCTAAATGTTCTTGTCTTCCCTATTGATACCCAAAGTTAACCCCATATATATTTGCACATCACGATAGAGTCCCCTTAAAGTCCTTATGCTAAAAAAGTTGTTTCTAAGACATGGTCAACATGCGAGTTGGATATCATTGATTTCAAAGTGGATGGAGGATTTCAATGAGGAATATGAGATGTAGATGGGTTGGTCACTAGTTTGGATGATAGATCTTTGATTCTCCAAACTTTGGATGATGAGAAATGAAAGGTGGATATGGATTTCTAAGTGGAATTAGGACCAACTTCTTCATATACTTTGTATGTCACTCTTGAAGCTTTCTTTTGTATCAATGGACATCTTAGATGGATAAAGTTCCCTTTTTTTAATTTTTCCCCATACTTTCTTTGACTAATGGAGTTTGATAGGGATTTTTTACTTTATTTTTCTTTGGAATTCATTTGAATTTTATTTTTCCATTTTGATTTACCGATTATTTTGCATCGATAAATTTTTTTTCTTTGATAAGTATTTTTCTCATGTTGTTGATCCCAATTTGTGTGAGGATGATGCTTCAAGATATGATTTGTTGAAGTGTTGGTATTAGTTTTATCATAAGGAATCTGTGTACTTCCCATGTTGATGTTTTCATTAGGTAAAGTTTCCCCTAGTATTGTGGAGGTATCATTGTCATGTTTGGATTTTTAGATTACTGAATAACCAAGACCCTAATAACTAGGATTGTTGACTTTCTATACTAATTCTAAGATACCATGTTCATGTAGGCCCAATCCTTTGCATTGATAATGTATTTTCTGCAAAAAAAAATTGCAACTAAATATGATTTCTTTTGGAAACAAGGTGCTAATTTCTCTACTATGGATCATCAAAGGTGATAGTGTCTTCATTGGTAAGATATCTTGCTCTGAAAAATTTAAGTGATCTAAGTTTATAGGTCTTAGGTTCTTCAACATGCTAGATATCTTCATGCTCAATGTCTTCAATATAATTTTGGGATGTGTCAAATATTGAATGTTCTTCAAAAGATGTAGATGATTCATAGTCAATGCAAAAACCTTCTTCTTGATTAGCTTTTGAAATGTTACTATGATTTTTTGTGGATTTTGCTATACCTTGATCATTTGTAAGGATGTTAAGAGTAGGAGACCCTTGTTAATTGGAAATGATGTCAAGATTAGGATACTCTTGTTTTGGAAGATCATCTACGTGTCCCATGGAAGCATGTATCTCATGGGTAGATGTAGGAGTTCTTGGTGTATTGATATAGTCTTCTTTTAGAAAAAATTGTATGGCTTGAAGGATACTCATTCATTCATTGTAGCATTTGGATGATATGGATTCTTGATCTTGACTAATTTCTAAGTTACCTTTGTTATCGGATTGAAAGAGACCCATTAGATCTTGAGAATATGTGGATTCTTGATCTTGACTTATTTTAGAGCTATCTTTGTTAATGGATTGAAAAAGACTCATCAAATCATGATACTATGTAGGAGATATGGATTTTTGATCTTGACTTAGTTCAGAGTTATATTTGGTGTGCTTTGGATTATGTTCTTGACATGGATAGATTTCAAAAAATGGATTATTTGTAAAGGGCTCTTGGATTTCTTCAAAATGCAGACATATGGGTGATATCTCTTGGCTTATATTTTCTTTGTTAGGTATGAATATTGGATTTAGGATCTCTGGATCATCAATTGCATTTGGATAAAGTATATGATTAAGGATCTCTTAATTTTTTCCAAACCATGAGGTCAAATGATGTTAATATGTCTTAAAATGGACTATTGCTAGACACTAGTGAAGGATTATCTTGATCATGCTTATGAAAATATTCTTGATCTATGTCAACTTTCTCATTATGTGTGATAGATAAATCATCAATGTGATTATGTGTGGATGAATCTTGAAGGTTATCCTCAATACTTATTGCTCCTTGTTTAATGCAGTCTTGTATTAGGTTTTTGAGTTTTATACAATTTGATGTTTCATGACCTTTTATTCTATGGTATTTACAATAAAAATTATCATCTTACCATGAGGGTTTTATTTGAGGTTCATAATCACCTAGTGAATTTGGAATATTGATAAAATTGGAATGGACTAGCTTGTTTAACACCAACGCAATTGGTTCCCCTACGAGAGTGTATTCACATTTGGTGGTGTTGGATTGTAAGGATTTTTTTGTTGAGGTGATTGTTGATATTGTGTTTGAGTTTATTGAAGTTCATATGCAATGTTTTAATGTTGTGAGGATGCAATTTGTTGATTTTGAGGATTTTTTGAAGTGTATTGATTTTGTTGATGTATGCTAGGTACATTTGTGTGCATGCTTTGTGAGGGTAGCTTTTTGAATGGATCCATCCCATAGTTCACCATGTGTGGATTTGACATGTTTAGATTTGATATGTTCATGTTTGGTGTGTTCATGTTTGGGATGTATTGATTTGGTGAAACGATTTTGTGTTGGGGAAGACTCGTGCTTTGATTATGTGGTTGACAGACTTGTAAGTTTTGATACTAATTAAAATCTACCTTGTGACAAGATGTTCCAAAGTTTTCATTAGGGATACCCATAGTTGTTATGTCATTGAAGCTAGTAGGATATGATGACCCCATGTAGGGATTATATGGAAGTGAGTTGGGATAGTGGATTGACATTGACATGTTTTTTTATTTATTTCAAGATTGAACTTGTAAAGACCCCTAACTGATCTTAAATCAATATAGGATGATGAGTTTTTTGGATGTATGGGTGATGTGAAACCTTCAATTTTGACAAAGACTAGATCTTTTGTTTATGATTTTTTTGAAGATGATGATAATGAGTTTGAAAACTTCAAGAGTAGACTCATGACTCAAAAGTAGGTTTCCTCATTATTATTTTGCTAACTCAACTACTACTTGAAAAGTGATTGTTTTCAAGCATGAATCCAAATTAGGTGATAGGATGAAGATCTAAATTCTAATGACATATGTGAAAATGTTAAGTTCTTCTGTGGAATGAAATTTTTTGATGGTGAGGTTGATGGTTTATTGATTGTAGTGATTTTATCCTAATGATGACCTAGAAAGTGTTTTAAAAAGCCCAAAGTGATGGTGAAAAAAGGATTTTTTGCTAAATTGTGTTGATTGATAAAGTGAACATAAGTCTATTTTGCATGAATTTGAAATGATTTAATGCACTTTGATCAAAATAAAAATTATAGAAATGCTTTAAAATTTCTTTTTTTTTAGTTTCAAATAAAGGCATCGAACTGTTTACTACAAAGGTGTTACTGTATCTGCAAAGGCATCAATGTTTGACAGAAGCGTCAGACTATCAAAATAAAGGTGTCAATTTACAGATGTCTATTTTCCCTAACAAATGTGATGATTCATGTAAAGGCATCAATAAGTAAACAAAAATATCATTTTAATAAAAATAGAAGCGTCAATTTGCATAAAGGTGTCACACTTTCTGGAAAAAGGCATCAATCTGTCAAAGGATCTTTGATGTACAATTTGACCTAGGTGTTTGAAATTTTTGATGTGATAAAACACAATAAACAACATTTAAACTGACTCAATTGATGTTTAGATGGTTTTCATGTGTTCTTCCATAAGATCACACTAATGGGTATCACAAGGATATCATGATAAAAACATGCCATAAAACACAATCCTATTTGTAGTGGTAGAATCAACTTTATCTTCTTATATCAGGCCCACATAATAAAATACCTTCCCGTTGAATGGACAACTAGAGTATGCCAAGGTCATGTACCACCTTGACACCTCTTACCTTGGAAGGAAAATTTCCTTGCAACAGGTTAATGTCACCTCAACAAAGGATTGACACATAGCAAGTAACTTCACGTGATGATGTTATCACATTGCACCAATATAAGTCGACGATCTACAATGGCTCTTAGGCTTCTAGATAATGAGGTTCATAGTGGAGGTACTTCATAAAAACCAACACATGTACAAACTTGAGATTGAAATCTCATCTCCTTGTTTCTAGAATCACTCAGAACCATAGAGGAATACCTAACATTGCATGATTGGATTGACCTACCTCTTTTTCTCTCACCCCTTTATATAGCTTCCAAAAGAAATGTACTTGAGGTCAAACCTATTGTGCATGTTATGCACACATGCCCCACCTTAGGTAGGGATCCCCTTTCTTCTACTCCCAATGGGTTGTTCTTGCTCTCGATAGGCTATTTTTTCTCCCGCCTTGCTTTGCATACCCTTGTCCTTGAGTCCAATTTGGTCCCATGCCTTAAAATGATCAAATTCCCTTTGACCAAATTCACCTACCTAATTTTCACTAAGCCTTTTAGCTTTTGCATAAATTCCCTTGTGGGTTTCCCTTAGCCTCCCACCTTGGCATCCTTTGATCCTTGTAGACCCGCATTTGTAGGTCTCCCTTGGTGGGAAGCTGTTGTTGTTGCACCGCAGGTCAGTAGCCAAACCTTAATTTCCATCTGCATGGTGGGTTTCACATCTACTATCACCACCACATCCATCAAGTATCACAGACTCGCAACTGTGGGTCACCTCACATGGGTTTCCTCTTGCATTCTGTCACTAAGCAATGGCCGACCCTTGACTTCCACCTGCATGGCAGGCTCCATAGTAGGTTTCTCTACCCTTTCCATTGCCATGAGTAAACCAAACCTAACGCCCCTTGGAAATCAACTGAGCCCAACAGTTTTGTGTATGCAGCCCACCATTGGTCTGTCATCGTTGCTCAATGATGGAACCTTTACACTAGCCTAGGTTGCACATTCTACATTCATTACTCATGATCCCCGCCTTGAAGTTCGAAGTGAAGAAACCACCAAGTACAAATGATTATGTAGGTCCACCCTCACAGGTTTCCACTAATGGAAAGCCATCATTTGGCAGTTGTTATTTTAACTGTGAAATCCTGGAGTCACTCCTTCGTGCGAGTTCTGCATAAATCATTTCCCTGAGGGAAGATCCTAAGTTCTCTAGATTCAGGTTTTGGGTCAAAGCTCGCTAACGGGTCCATTCATGTCAACCTCTATTGGTGAGGGGCCATTAACATAGCATCATTCCATAATAGAAAAACTTCATCACTTCCCCACTATGTAGACTCAGAGCCTATCGATGTCATCCTTCTTTGTGGCGATGGAGTTTTCTATGCGGGCTTCTATTCCTTCTTCACTATTATCCTACGGCATTCTAGCCTCGGTTGTCCACACTGTGTTTCCTGCAAGGGAATTCTTCACACTTGGTCGCACCTACATTCCACTCACTTGGCACCCCTCTACCTTTGACTCGTAGCACTCCTTTCAACATCAAATTTGGTACGAGTCCCCATTTGCAAATCAATAGTTGGGTCATCATTTTTGATTCACCAATAAATCTAGTAAACTTAACGTTTGAGGGAGGGGGCATTTGTGAAGGAAGCACATAAAGGAGCTCAAGGAATATCTTAAGAATGATTGCAACTTCGAAATGGTAGATGCAGCATAAAATATTGGTGATTATGGCATAGGGGTGATTGATAATGGTATGGGTTCTTTGATGTATATACTCTTATAATGATTTTGGAACCATGGATCTCATCTTCAAGGTGACCACATATCATAGCAAGTGGAGATGATACTATTTTCAAATTGATGGAATCATTTTAGGCACCGTCGGAAGTCCAAGTTTGAGCTTTTACTTCCCAAGCATCATTGTTACTATGGCTCTCTTACTGTTGCATCCCGCACTTCCTTACCTGCATCCCACTCGGTGGACGTCTCTCATGCAGGTATGACAACTGCTCATGTCATCCTCTTAAATTATTTCCATCTCTTCCTCCCTCACTCAACTCCCCACACCAAAATTTCCACGTGTCTCTCTCCTTCGGGCATGGTTCTCACAAGGGTCGTCATCCTGCCTTACAATGTTTCAATAGTAGAATTTTGCATGAGTCTACCTGCATTATTCTTCCATGGCCTATATTATATATTTTTTGTGGGCATGTGAGGGTGGTAGGGAGGCAAATGTCCTATAGTAGAATCATGATTTATCTCCTATGTAGCATTGGATCCTATCGATTTATATGGTGACATCAATCAAACCTTCATGTCTTTAATAAACCCTTGATGGCCAAGGTACCTCTAAATCCAGGAAGAGATTTGAATGTGGAAGCTAAGGGTGATGGTGTTGTAAACATTGAACCACTGCAAATATTATCGCATGAAGTGATAGAATGAATGATGGTTTGGGCAGGGGGTAATGTGTGTGAAATCTTCTAACATTTGCAAAAACTTGCCCGATATTAATGAATTACCATTACAATGGAACTAGATTTGGTGGACCCCACCATGTGGGTGGCTGTTAGTTTTATGCCATTCTCCTCAACCATTCTATGATATATTTCCACTCTATCTCTCCCACGTATGGCTTTGACAAGCGACGGCCCCGCATGACCCTCCTATAAATATGATTGTTCTAAAAGTTTTGAGATGGATTATTCAAGTGAATCATTCAAGCCAAGCTCTATGAGGAGGATAGTCACCTGGATCATTGTCCATTGTGTAATTTCATGGATCAGTGATGCATACAGACACTTGCCAAGGGGAGGTATGGTACAATGCAAATATGTCATCTGGCCCGCCATGTTATTTTGAATATGAGAATCCTTCATGGCAATGCAACCTCCATTTCCTACCTACCTAGGTTAGATGATTTGTCATCAAGCTCGAGATTGCAGCGACTTCTCACAATGATAATGTGTTGTAGCCTTTGAAGGAAATTTGATCATTAGTTCCCTCCTTTTAATTTTGATCGGCCCTTGTGGGTAGTAATCAAGTACTCGGGCTAGGTGATGTACATGACATTTTGTGTGTGCTTCGACTATTTTTCCTCATGAATACATGAAGGAAACCCCCCGGGGTTAGATATTGCAGCCTCTGGGATTTAAATGCTGAGAGACACTCAGGTGGCACCTCTATTGATGATGGTGTCACACTATAATGATTACAAAAGGGGTTTTCATGGTAATCCACGGGTGATTGATCAACAAAAATCAGGTTAGAAAGGGTGTTTGTTATGCGGGGGTGAGGGTTTACTATGTTATACTTCTACAACCCTTTAGGTGGTGCATTTTAATCGAACTTTACAACCTTCGTGCTAGGGTGACTATGAAACGACAAGAAAAATGGCTCAGGAGATCTTGGATTTGGGCTAAGAAGATATCTTACAATTGAGATAGTGCAGTTCCACTATTTGTAATGGTTATCATCCTTCCTCCATAATGGCATTTCTCCATAGCCTGCCCACAGCAAATCCCCACAAATTCTTCTTGTGGGCATAATCAAGTGGAATTTTGTTGATGCCACACCATCGTTTAACAAAATTTATTGACGACAGCTCCACATGTTCCTCCCACAATGGCTTTCTTGTATTGGTTTCCCACATTTTTCTCTCCACAAGTCACCATTTCTCAAATTTCTTAAATTCTACAAGCTACTAATTAAAATTCAATTACCTTAATCAAACCAAGGCTAAAGGGGTGGATTACAAAGGACCAAGTTAGAGAATTTAACACCTCATCCATGGGCACAAGAGGAGTGACATGATAACAAGTTTAAAATATTTTCCCTCTTGAGAAATGTTAAGGGGTCGAGAGGAAGGAAAGTTTGATTGGTCGATAGGTGAAAATACTAAACCTGTCAAGAATTGCATCGCTCCAATCGAAGAATCATAGCTTGTGAAATACTACTAAGGCGCATTGGGTTTGTGAATGACATGAATTTTTTATCCAAGGATCACATTGGAATGATGAATACATGGACCGGTGAAAAGGATCCCGATGTTGTTAAGGTGGGCGATTGGGTTTATACATCAGCATTGAGCCATGGTGTAGTGCAGATCTAGTTTCTACAATCAGGATGCATCCTTGTTTGAAGGGGTCTTACATGGGTGGTGGAATCTGGAATTCATGGGTTTTATTATAAGAGACAACACAGGTCATCGCATTATCACCTTCTTAATTAAGCTAGAACTTCGCTTCATTCTTAAGTGATTGAGAATAAAATGCGGCAGTTGAATGGATGAATGGAAAAATCGGGGAATCAACATCAATGGGATGAGTTTGATAAGAGGACTATGATTTGATGATTGAAGGGATTGGTGAAGTTGAGGAATTTTTACTCTTGTTTCTCAGGCATAATTAATGAATGATGATGGAAAAGAGTTGACTAAATGCATTGTGTGAGGATTTGTGTTGTGGGGGCTGATGGTCTCTTTTTTGTTATTACTATAGCAAGTAGCCATGGAATTTTCCAGTAGGTTGCTCACCGCACCCATATCCCCACAAATGTCTTTGAGCCTCTTTGCTCCTACATTTAGTTGGCTTCTATTGGATGCAGTGAGACATGGAGTGTATGCAAGTTTAAGGCGATGAAATACAACCTTGCAAAAAAAAAGTGGGGGGAGATATTTGAAAGTTGAATATCTGTTAGGCATTATATGAATCTTTATTATTGCAAGCAAGAGGTTTTTTTTGGCTTGTTGAATGTTAAAATCTCCCTCAATGATTAATACTCACAAACATTACTTTGCGCAAGTTCATTATAAAGGCCAAAGTGGGGGAATACTTGAATTTGATAAAATAAATGTCTAAATATTTTTAATGATTCAGCCTTTGCATCTGTAACAAGAATTGGCCATGGGAACTATTTGGGAAGCGATTGGAAATTTAAAAGGGTTTTATTTAGTCATGTCTCTTTATCATTATTATGATCAATTTTAAGCATTGTGCTAAGGTCTTCATTTGCAATTACACGTATAAACAATTTAAGGATACTCTAATTAAGCATTGTAAATGTTGTATGCAGGTATTTTCTTTGTAGAAGAGGAAACTTTAATGGGCCTTCAGGAATGCTTACCAAGGAAACACCTACACACAGGGTCTTATTGATGGAATGAAGTCGGGGGTATACCTTTTCTTGTAAGTACATATGGGGAGCCCTAGTGGGGTGCGGGATTCTAATTCAGAATCATTGGGGCAAGAAGTTTGTTTGCTCATACAATGGTTGAGAGGTGATTTCAAACGAGAAGATGGAGGAAATCTTCAAGAGGATAAATTTTCCATGAGGGGAGTACATTCACATAGGGTGTATTAGTAGCCATGTCTAAGAAAAATACTCCAAACTAAGTATGCTCTTGAACTATGTATAGTTTGCCACCATATGAGTGCTTGCCAAGAGGTCAATGATGAAGAATCAAAAAGTTGTCTACCCAAAATCACAGACAAGAGGGAGTTGTTTTATCCTCCACCAAAATATCATGATTGTAAAAGCTATCCATTCTGATTAGGAGCAGCATGTCTACTTCTCAATGACATAAATCTGTAACAAGACCTGCTTAGTTGGCTGAAAGAATGTTACAAACATACAAGACAGAAGGCAGATGTTAACTATTTTTAGTCACAACAAAGAAGATAGTTAGAAGACAAAACTACTAAAGTGGCTAAAAGACAAAATAGGCTACAAGAAAAAATAGAGAAGAGGACAAAATAGTCTATTTTAAATTGTGAAATATTGGGGGTAGGTGAAACCCTAATGTAAAACAAATCTGGGTCATTCATTGTAATTAAATCATGGCCATTCATTTGGGATTTGGAATACTATAAATAGGGGCTTGATCCTCATTTGTAGGTGGTGGTGAATTGTTGTAAGAGGCATTTGTTAGCAATAAAAGGAAACATTGCATTGTTTTGGGTGTTTTATTTGAGCTTACTCATTTTGCATGCATGATTCAACTTCCATCTTAGTTTTAGATTGTTAGTTCTTGGATGTATTTAATGGTGGTTGCTGCTATTGTACTTGATAGACTTCTAGCCCATACTTTTGGAACTTGTTGATTACAAACTAATGTGTAAAGTTAACCTGGGCTTTTTTATTTAATTGTTGCAACTTAGTTCAACTGTATGTTCATGAAGTGAATGCACAATCTGAAAATCTACAAACCTTAGGAGATTGCACTGGTTTTGTGTAGTTGTAGGTTTCTCTTGGTCAAGCAAAAATTATTTTATGGGAGTCTGTCTATTGTAGAATCCTCCATTATTACTGTTCATTCATAGCTTAGATTTAGATTAGCTTTCTCAACCCTTTCTCTTTTGTTGTTACTTTCAAACCTTTATTAGAGTAGGATTCCAAACACCATCACAATGTCAAACTTGGTGATTGAGGTGAGTTTTAGCTTGTTGTTCTAAGTGGGTAGCCACTATTCATTCATTTCTAGCACCTTGAAACTCCATTTGTAGACCTAACTTCCCATGCTTTGTAAACCATAAAGGCCTCCATGTGATTACCACCAAATCACATTAACCAACTAAATTATTCCAAGCATTGTCATGACCTGACACCCACGAGACCTTGGGGTAATTGTCTTCAACTTAGCTGCATATTTTACCTTTCAAGAGAGATAGCATACTTGTATGCTATCTATGTTGAGAAAGTGCAAAAATACCTTTCAATAGAAATGACAATAGAAGGAGGGCATGGTTGAGCACAAGGCTACAAAGCTAGAAGTTGAATACACTTTCAAGTAAAATCTGAGATAGAGAAGATCTCATCATATGCTAGAATTTTAAAATTAGAAAATTTGAAGGCAATAGCAATATCTGAACCAATATGGAGTAGCATTTGCAAATCAACATCACTCAGCTGCAAGAAGATCTAAATAGGAGATTGAGGAAGCCATTGTAGCACTTTGCATTGGCAGACAAATGTAGAATTCATAACACATGTAGACACAATGAAATGGAATGTCTAACATTCTTGGATAGAATTGAAATGGTTTTGCAAGGAGAAATCCCCTTTTGGGAAATATATCAACCCTTAGCTTTGCCAGGCCGAGAAGAAGAATTGGTTAACATGGTAGCCAAGGCCTTCAAGGATTTTATCCAAGAACACTTGGGAAACAAGGATGAACTAATACTAGAGGAAATCTCGATGCCTAAGTGGTATAGGGATCATAATGCACCACATTCAGAATTTATTTTCCCATCATGTGTAGACATCATCTCCCAAGCTAGGAGTTTTTTTGAAAAGTTAGAGTAGCCAACTCTAAATGAAGAGGAGTCATCCACTAAGGTAGGAGAGTAGTAAAAATTTGGAGGACAGCACAATGAAGTTGAACCAAGAAATTCTACAGAAGTAAGTATTGGGTCAGCCTACACAAAGATTGAGAATCAAGAGGAAGGAACTAAATTCCTTGGGATAGCAAGGAGCCTTAATGAAAGATTAGTTGGAAAGGGATTAGAGGACCTTTTCTCCATAGGTGAAGATAAATCCTCCACTCAAGTAGAAGAATAGTTTGAAATTAAAGGGTTATATAACGAAGATGAATTAGAAAAGTCTACAACGGCATATGCTAGGACAACCAACACAAATCCTGAAATTCAAAAGGATGAGGCCGAAAGTCTTGGGGCAGCAAAAAATGATGATGAAATCTTAAGTGAAAGGGGATTAGAAAACCTTTCCTCCATGAATGAAGGATATTAGACATCTAAAAAAGAAGATTTAGAGGAGTGAGAACAACTACAAGCTGAGGCATTCCACTATCACACTTCCTCCCCAAGTGCTAAAGATGATATAGTGATGGAAAGATATAATGAACTCATCCTAAGGATCTAGAGGGATTGGTCAAAGCTGAGATACCAAGTGGATTTGGAGGTGTTATTGTTGCCAAGTTGGTTCAAGCTCCATGATTTGGTGCATTTAGAGTTCACGTGCGAGCTATGCCAAGAGCTCATCAAGCAAGTTAAAGAACAAGTGGAGCCACCAAGTGCACTGCCTCCTGTAGTTGTTTCAAGGATTGAGCCAAAAGTCCAAGAGTCAGAACCAAGTGATGACTTAGCTGAGGGTAGCACCTAGGAAGGAATTGGGGCAGCAACAAAAGGAGAACAACATAGTCCTAAATCTCTTAGTGATGAAGCAAATCAAGTGGGAGAGATGTCCACTGATCATCAAGAGTCTGCCCCTCTTGTAAAGAATTTATATATGATTTATGATTGAATTTATCTGGAATACTTCTAGAGGAAAATCACATAATAAATTTTGGTCCCCTTGAGGAGGTACCATCAATTGATGACTTCTTTCCATTGGGAGCTATACTACGGAGGTATGGTGACATTGAGGAGTACATTTCAGAA
The DNA here is from genome assembly GCA_007258455.2 of Sequoia sempervirens. Taxonomy (NCBI): domain Eukaryota; kingdom Viridiplantae; phylum Streptophyta; class Pinopsida; order Cupressales; family Cupressaceae; genus Sequoia; species Sequoia sempervirens. The sequence goes on from VDFB02193867.1 coordinate 720,736,591, forward strand.
GTGTGTAGTGATGTGGATATACTACCTGAACCTCAGAATGGTAAAACATTAGAGCTCTTAGATTGGGAAAGGGACTCAGTTTCTGTCTACAGTGGCAATGAACAAGAAGAAATGAGTAAACATCCTGGTGAGCCACATAAACTACAAAGATAGGAAGACCAAAGCAAGGATGTCTTGGAGGCTGCCCACAAAGGTGATATTCTCTGCCAACTATGGGCTGCAGCTGGGGGTCTTTCCTCCTTGTCTATTGTTGATCCTCCTACACACTCTGAGAGATAAAACAATACATATTCATCCATGTCCTATTTTTATAACATGAAGCATAAACAAATTGAGATCAACATGAGGGAAGTGAGATGGGACAACATGCTACCTTTTGAGGACAGCAATCAAGCAGAGTCCTGGACTATAGGGGATCAACGAGACAAAGTGTATCTCGTCAAAGAATAGCTGATGGAGGATGTGGGTCCGAATGGTAGCTTGGAAGAGATTTTTGTTGTCTTGTTCGCCTGGCCTTATGCAAGCCTGAGATTAGGTACAAGGTTCCTTGCATTTGAAATTTTTTTCTTCAAAATGTGTACTACCTAATCAATTTGATTGTGATCTACAAATTTTTAATGCAAGAGGGATGTTGCACTATCCATTACATCCACCTGAGGTTTCCAACGTAATGACCAATGATGTAGTACTCACTCTCAACTATCAAACATTGCCACCTCTGCATGGCGACATCGAGGTTCTATCTTTCCTTGCTCCTATGAATACCTACAGCTGCATTTATCATTTTGATTATGGGAATGAGGGGAGATATATTTTTTATGGATTGACCATAGGTTTAATGAATCACCTCTACTACTGATCCTTCCAGAATATGTTATTGAATTTGAATACTGCAACATTTAACTCCATTTTTCTAAATATAAGAATGAGTTTGTATGGCTTATAAGTGTAACGATTTCCCTTCTGCTTGTACATGCATTATGAAATCCAATGGGCGTAAATGTTGGTTTTCCTTGATTGAATGTGGTCCTTTGTAAATATCTTTATACATAGTTTTTTTTGGGTAGTGCAGGTTTTGTGCATATAGTCCCACTTTCCTACTTTTGTTAGGTTAGTCAATTTTTTGTAGATTACATTCCTTCAGAGTAGTTTCCTTGTTTTCCTTCACTTTCCTGTTTTGGTTGGTGTAGGTTGTTGCTTTAGGTTAGTTTTCTTTCTATTTTCTTCTGCATGTTTCTGCTTTGCTTCGGGTCCCTCTGCTTTTCATTGGGTATGTTTGCACACACAACAACCATTTTATTTCCCAAGGGGGGATTGTTATATGTATTTCTTTGATAAACTCTAATCAAGTTTTTAGAGTGGATAGTAAAGGTCTTATGTTAGTGTCAAGTGACCTGGATGTTTGACTCAAAGAGGATAAGTCGTTGGTTGGTTTGATTCTAATGTATTCTGAAATATTACATCTTTCACACATCTTAATAATCCTAAGGTTACTATAGGTCCTTTTGCGAAGTTGGGTTAAGTGAAAAATCTAAAAAAAATCTTCAGTGCCATTGTGATTCTTAGCCTTAAGTGTGAGTTTCACTACTTGCAAGTTGAAATGGAAAGAAGAGACAGAGAAAAATAAAAAGAAAAGAAACAAAGGAAGAAAGAAAGAAAGAAAGAAAAAATGAAAATCAAAAGAATAATAATTCAACTTTTAGGAGGATACGAACAACTCTATCAGGGCTATGGACGCCTGGCCAGTAGTAGAGCAATGTTCAGGAGAATCACAATGACAACCTTGTTAGGGCTATAGATGCCTAATTGGCAGCTAGGCAATGTCCAAGATGCTTTTGGAGTTATAATAAACTATGTACCTTAACTTGACAGAGCTTAGGTTCTCATAGCAACTTAAGGATGGGAATTAACGCATCTGCACACACTTGGATTTTTAGTTTACATTAGGTTGGGTTGGCTAGAAATTTTGATTCTTTGGTCGAGTGTTTAGTTTGTTTGTCCTAGCATGAAAGTCGAAATCAAAGATTCTAGGTTTATGATTCTTGTTTTTCATCAAAATTCTCTAGAGCATTTCCCCAGTGAGTTGCCATTTTTTGTGCATGTTTTTCGCACACACGCCCCACCTTAGGTAGGGACCCCCTTTCTTCCACTCCTGATGGGTCATTCTTTCTCTTGACAAGATGTTTTTCCTCTTACCTTGCTTTGTGTGCCCCTGTCCTTGAGTCCAAGTTGGTCCCATGCCTTAAAATGATCAAATTCCCTTTGACCAAATTCACCTACCAAATTTTCACTAAGCCTTTTGTCTTTCACGGAAATTACCTTGCGGGTTTCCCTTAGCCTCTCATTTTGGCATCCTTCAATCCCTGCAAACCCATATTTTTTGGTCTCCCTTAGTGGGAAGTAATTCTTGTTCCATCATGGGTTGATGGCCAAACCTTAACATATGTCTACATTGCAGGTTTTGTATCTATTGTTGCTACTGCATCCACTAGGCATCACGGTCCCGCAACTACAGGTCACCTCATGTGGGTTTTCACTTGCATTCCACCACTAAGCAATGGTCAACCCTTGACTTACACCTGTATGGCAGGCTCCATAGTTTGTTTCTCCGCCCTCACCATCGTCGTGAGTAAACCGAACCTAACGCCCCTTGGAAATCAACTGAGTCCAAATTTTTTGTGTATGCATCTGCCATTGCCCTGTCATTGTTGCTCAATGATGGAACCTTTACACCATCCCAAGTTGCACATTCCATATTCATTACTAATGATCCCTACCTTGAAGTTCGAAGTGGTGAATACACCAAGTCAAAATGATTATGCAGGTCCAGCCTTGCAGGTGTCTGCTAATGGAAAGCCTTCATTTGGCAGCCGTTGTTTTAACTATGGGATCCTGGAGTCACTCTGCCATGTGGGTCCCACATAAATCATTTCCCTAAGGGAAGATCCTAAGTTTTCTAGCCAGGTTTAGGGTCAAAGCTCACTGGCAGGTCCATTTGTGTCGGCCTCAACTAGCAAGAGGCCATTACCATAGCGTTGTTCTATAACAGAAAAACTTCATCACTTCCTCGCTATGTGGACCAAGAGCCTATTGTAACATCATGAAAATAGGAAAGATTAAATCATTAACAATAGCAATAAAACTCTAATGTAATCTAAAGCTAAACAAAAAAGAACAAAGGAAAATAGCTAAAACATAAAACAATCTCACCAAAGATCAATGTAACTCCATGGATAACCTCTATTTTCCTTCTCCATTTTTCCATGTTGGTATTCTTTCCCTCATATTTTTAGTATGTGTGCAAGTATAGCCTTGATGGCTGTGATTATAGCAAAATATTGAAGATTAAACAAGTGCTCCAAAAGTCATACAATTTTAGGAGTAAGAAGATGAAAGACAAATCAATTTATAGAAAATTGATCATTTGCATGACAGGCCAAGATTAAAAGATAAATGGATGATTCAGATTAAAGGATTTGACATGCATAATGATAACTGTTAGTACTGACATGAGTGATAAAAACTAAGAATAGAGATAAATATTAAATAATGATTTAATCTTCGAGTTTGGTATTCAAAAATAGAAGAATAATGTTTGCATGAAAAAGATAAAGATAGATTAAAAGAAACATTCTTTTCAAACACACGCACAAGATTTAATTAATTAAATAAAGATATTTAATTAACAAGCATGTACACACATACAAGTTAGAACTAGATAACTGACTGGTTATGACAGAGAATTTATTCGTGAAAGACACTCAAACATTAAATCAGGAGATAACTGATTGATTCAAATAGATCTTGATTCAAGTGGAAATGAATACTTAGATAACTTAAACATTTATCTAAATATAGAGGAATGTGTTAAAAATAGACTTTTATAAATTAAACGATTATTTACTTGAAAATTCGACATTTTAAGGATTAATTAAACAAACAAGATTTATTTAATTGAGTAAAGAAAAGGTTAAATGAATAATTAAAGTATTAAAGTATTTATTTAATTATAGTTGAAAATATGATAAAGATAAATTAAATAAGAATTTATTTAATTTAAGGAGGGTAACGTTAATTAATGACGTAATTAAATAAAAAGTGTTTATTTAATTAATCAAGATAGAATAAAGAAAATGTGAATTAATTAAATAATTAGGATTATTTAATTGATAGATGAATAAACATTAAAGTGAATTAATTAAATAATTAAAATTTATTTAATTAATAGATGAGTAAGAACCTTAGAAAGTAATTAAATAATTAACATTATTTAATCACGACCAACTATACGAATTATGCAGAAATTGAAGTCATAGGCTTAGACCAAATTTCAGTGTCTACATTTTTCCCCTCTTTGATACAATGTCATTTGACGTTTAAGATGATCAAAAATTTCTAATTGAAAAGGTGAAATTGCTAGGAAAATTGAAAAAATTTCAAAAAAATTTAAAAAATTTGGAAAGTCTTGATTAGTCAATTTGATAGCTAGAAATGCAGTGGAGTTGACAGAAATGAATTTCGAGGTGTTAGGTACGTGTACAAGTCAATTTAAGTTGGAGGTTTACGTGGCCAATAGACAAAGTCAAAAGAAATGCCACCCAAAACCCTAGGTATAAATAGAAAAGGGGTGAAAATCCAATTCATTTTCACCCTCAAAGTTCAGAAAATTGAGATTTTTGCTTTGGTATTCTAGCGACAATGTCTCCAGTTCCATACTCACATCATCGCACCTATCACATTC